>CM026395.1:65824700-65887144 GCA_014843695.1 Archivesica marissinica | reverse complement strand
GGGTGGGATATATATATAGTGAGGGGAGGAGTGATGGGGTGAGGGTGGGATATATATATATAGTGAGGGGAGGGATGGTGGGTTGAGGTATGGAATGATAGGGTGAGTGTGGGGTATATATATATAGTGAGGGGAGGAGTGATGGGGTGAGGGGTGCGATACATATGGAGGGGTGATTGGGTGATATATTTATATATATAGTGAGAATGTGTGACATTTATATACAAGAATAAAAGTAAACTGCTAAAGTGTCGTGATCAGTGTGTGGGATGTTGTTGCATTGTTTTGGTGTTGGTTATGCAGTACAAAAGTGCAAGCAATTTGATAGAAGTGCGATCAAATACAACAGTTTTGGCACGTTGTGTGTCTTAGTAAATATTGTGCCAACATTTAACAATGTTATTCCTAATGAAATATCGTAACTTGAGATATAATAACAGACGATAAATGACTGGTTTATAAACGGTTGTCATTATGTTAGATGTTAAGCATAATTATATTGTAGATAATGTATCAAAGGGCGCAGACGTAGAGAAGCGTGCCTTCGCGCCGACAAACGTTTAATTTAGCGATTGACAGGGAAATAGTGCGCGCACTACCGAAATGCTAAATTGCTACAATTTGTAAAAACGAGATATCATTGGGGCAGTAATGATATGGAAGAAAATACTCTTTCTTCAGCAGAATAAGAAGAATATATAATTTAGATAGATTGGAGGTCTGCGCGCCACCGAACATTGGTTACCATTTATATAGTTTCGTGCTTAGGAAGAACATATGTTTTTTTTAAATCTTTGTTTTAGTTATATTATCAAATTAGAGAACATGAACAAAATAACATAAAATAATTGAACGAGTTGTGTTACATTTCGTGCCATTTTAATTAGTGTATGTTTTTGACTACTAAAGTGTTAATCGTTTTTGTGAACGTATACTTATAGTAAATGTATCACATTAATTTGTAGATACAAGACATTAAGAGATAGAGAAGAGAGAGAGAGAGAGAGGGGGAGGAGAGAGAGAGGGAAAAAAAGAAGATCGCACCGGAAAAGACGGGAGAAAGTCTAGTAACATTTTTATATTTAATTATATTGAACGAGGCGATAATGGCAGTGAGGTGATATTTGCATTGTATATGTTCACGGTGTTTAATCACCGCGCATTACAGCAGCAGTTGCAACATTTATGTGATATTTGAGTAATGATATTATATCATTCTGACGAATAAATTGAGATTATCACAAATGTATGTAAATAGATTAGTAGCATATGAGAGAGGACTATTATGGAGTAGAGACAATGATACTGCGCTGTATCGGAATACTTGCCCACATTGGGGTACTACTCATTGTAAGTAGCAGTATTATTATTATTTTTAGATTATAGTAATTTTAATTTTTAATTTTTTTTTTTTACATTATATTAATTTAAAAAAATGTTTTGCAGCATTTAAATAATTTTTTTTTAAAAACTTGTTAAAACCATTTTATTATTTAATTTGAGATTATCACAAATGTATGTAAATAGACTAGTAGCATATGAGAGAGGACTATTATGGAGTAGAGACAATGATACTGCACTGTATCGGAATACTTGCCCACATTGGGGTACTACTCATTGTAAGTAGCAGTATTATTATTCTCTTTACATTATATTTTAACTTTTAATTTTTTTTTTACATTATATTAATTTTTAAAAAATGTTTTGCTGCATTTAAATTATTACTATTATTACATACTGACAAGTCTCTTTCTTTTGTTTGGACATGTCTGCAGCATTTAACTTAATTTTAAAATAATTTTTAGTAAGTAAGTGTTTCTGATAAATCTAATGCACGTGCACACACTGAATCGAAATATCATTGCTAGTATTTCTGAGAAATCTAATGCACGTGCACACAATGAATCGAAATATCATTGATAGTATTTCTGATAAATCTAATGCACGTGTATATACACTGAATCGAAATATCATTGATAGTATTTCTGAGAAATCTAATGCACGTGTATACACTGCATCGAAATATCATTGATAGTATTTCTGAGAAATCTAATGCACGTGTATACACTGCATCGAAATATCATTGATAGTATTTCTGATAAATCTAATGCACGTGTATACACTGAATCGAAATATCATTGCTAGTATTTCTGATAAATCTAATGCACGTGTATACATACAATACATCGAAATATGTTTCATATTATTTCTGATAAATATAATACACACGTAAGTAATAGAAAATATCTTAAACCGTAGGCACATACGTATGTGATAAAACCAGAAATGATCGTGTTTGATCTGTATACGTACTCTAAACAGCGATACTCACGTACGTTACACAGCTGTTCGATTAGCGCAGTGGTTAGTTAGCGCGCTCGCTTCTCACCAATGCAACCCTGGGTTCGATCCTCGTACATGGAAGTATGTGAGATGGTACGTTAGTCGCCATATCGGACAGGTGGGTTTTCTCCGGGTACTCCGGTTTCCTCCTACACGAATGACCACATTTACGCTTTCATCCGCGCCAACGAGAGTGATTGGTATAAGTTGTTAGAACTTGCTTCGCAATCGTTGTAAAATAAATAAAGTTTAAACTTTACGCTTAAACGTTACACAGCATCCTAGGCAAACCGTGCACTGTGAAAAGTCGATACAACTAAACACGAAACATAATCTAACCCACTAAAACATAATTACATTTATGTTCGTGTTGTGTGTTTTACGTTTATTTATCGTCGCTACCGGTTGCCCATATGAGCGACGCCTCCTGAAGAGATTAGTCATTTTAGGTGTTTGGAGGATAGTGCAATGATACAGACAGAGACCCATTCCAGAGTCCCCTCTGGTTCTTTTACGTGCACGGTGTAAAGCACCGACACGAGACCTCGGTTTAACGTCCCATCTGAAAGACTGTTAATTTTATTAGGGTCAGACGGGGGATCGAACCTGCGATCCCTGGATTACCAGTCCAGCGTGTTAACCACTGAACTACATATCCGTCTGTTATATTCGTGTTCCATTGTATCCTATTTATTATATTAACGTGTAGCCAATGGACGCATAATAACCAATGAAACCACTTGTAATTATTTATATATACAAGTACATGATCTACACTCAACAGAATTCATAATAGGTCACCTGGTGCTATACAGTATTTGGAGCAAATTAATAACACATACAGTCAAACCTGTGTTAGTGGTCATATCCATTAAGCAGCCAACATGTATTAAGCAGCCACTTTCCAGATTCCAGATATGGTGTTTTATTATACAGTTGACCTCTATTAATCAGCTACCTTTGCTACGCACTCACTTTCTGTGATTCCCTTGGCTGGCTGCTTAACACAGGTTTGACATAAGGCATATCTTATTTGATACATTTTATTACAGATCTTTATGCAATGAAATGCTGTATAATCATCTGGAATATGCATTAAATGACAATATGAAGATATGTACAGGCCTGTAGCCACACTGAGGAAAATGAGGCACTCGCCTCGGTTAGAATTTGGCAAGTAACGACAGGTATATAGGAAAACTGGTAAAACTGCCCTCAGAATGCTCAGACAAGCATACACAAAAATAATTCGAAGGGAGGGGAGGGGGGTCACCTGTGTTATTTTCAGATTCTGGCTACGGCACTGGAGTATTTAGCTAGCATCAAATATTATAAAACATCGGATCTGTAGTCCAGTGGTAACACGCTGGACTGGTAATCCAGGGATCGCAGGTTCGATCCCCCGTCTGACCCTAATAAAATTAACAGTCTTTCAGATGGGACGTTAAACCGAGGTCTCGTGTCGGTGCTTTACACCGTGCACGTAAAAGAACCAGAGGAGACTCTGAAATGGGTCTCTCTCTGTATCATTGTACTATCCTCCAACATCTAAAATAACTAATCTCTTCAGGAGGCGTCGCTCATATGGGCAACCGGTAACGACGATAAATAAACGTAAAACACACACATACAACACCATGACCGTTTATGAATGCTGTCCAGTGTGTTACATACACTTATACTATAATTATAAGGAATAGAGAATTGAAAAATATATTTACATGCTCCACATGTTTGCAAATAACCACAAACAGGGACTCATGGTAAGATACCTAAGGCTATTTGCCAATTTAGTGCAAATGATAGAGCTTTCAAATCGTTTATGTATACGCGGGTGCAACTTGGTGCGTGTGAGTGTATGATGGTTATTTTTACGGACATTACGTAAAACACGACCGTATCATCAACAGTCAAACCTGTGTTAGCGGTCACCTCTATTAAGCAGCCAACCTGTATTAAGCAGCAAGTTTCTAGATTCCCAATTTGTTGTTTTATTATATATTTGACCTCTATTAAGCAGCCACCTGTGCTAAGCAGCCACTTTCTGTGAGTCCCTTGGCTGGCTGCTTAAGACAGGTTTGACTGTATATGGAATCCAAGTTGTTATGCACAACACCTGTCGCACACCACCGCCTCCGTCAAATCCGAATATATTTGTAAAACAACCACATACAATAAAATGTTAACATAACTTTAAAATCAAACGAGGATGTTGATTGCGTGCCTGATGTTTATCGGTACTGGACCTCACGATTGCTCGAATCTCATCTAATAATCAAAAACACTCCGATTTCCGCACATTTCTACAGGAGATAAATGTTAGTGTTTACCTCAGTGTAGCTAAAGATCTGGTGTGTATGTGCATAAGCATGTTTATTTTCTTTATATCGTATTTTGCTTCTTTGAGCTGAATGTCACGCTTTCTCAATACGCTGTACTGGTAATCCACGGATCGCAGGTTCGATGCGATCCCTCGTCTGACCGTAATAAAATTAAGTCATTCAGGTGGGACTTTAAACCGAGGTCTCGTGTCGGTGCTTTACACCGTGCACGTAAATGAACCAGAGGAGATTCTGGAATGGGTCTCTGTCTGTATCATCGCACTATCATCTAAAACTCTAAAATGACTAATCTCTTCAGGAGGCGTCGCTCATATGGGCAACATGTAGCGACGGTAAATAAACGTAAAACACCACCACAACCCTATCTCAAATCATCATCTTATAACACTGTTATCTTTTTAAAAAATGTACAGTTTCTAAATTCTTAGATGTATATAGTTATCATCACATACATTTACCAGCATCATCTGTTAATCTATAGGATTTAAAGACTATCTAATTTCGAGAGATGTATGCGTTTCCACTAGATGAATGTTATTTATAATAAATTTGGATAATTCTGTTATCTGTGGAAGCCGCCATTATCAGCATACGATACAGCAATTGTGTGTGTCTAGTGGATAGTCAAACACCTGTCTAATCGTGTATCTCACAATATAAACACAGTAACCTGTATGTAAAGTGTTCGATGCGACAATCAAAGAAGCCTATCTACATACAATGATCTAACATTAGTTTATCGCGGTGCAGTCAAACCCTGAGCACGTTTATCGCGTCAGTAGTATGGCCATTCTCATTTCATTTAAAGTCACACAAATATACCCTGCAGTCTGATATGGTGTTATCGTCGCTACCGGTTGCCCATATGAGCGACGCCTCCTGAAGAGATTAGTCATTTTAGATCTTTGGAGGATAGTACAATGATACAGACAGAGACCAATTCCAGAGTCTCATCTGGTTCCTTTACGTGCACGGTGTAAAGCACCAATACGAGATCTCTGTTTAAAGTCCAACCTGCAGTCTGGGAACAGGTGTTGATATATTTTGCCTGGTCAGTTATATAACTATATTTTTAACACCGATACCACTCATCACATACGGATCTGTAGTCCAGTGGTAACACGCTGGACTGGTAATCCAGGGATCACAGATTCGATCCCCCGTCTGACCCTGATAAAATGAATAGTCTTTTAGATGGGACGTTAAACCGAGGTCTCGTGTCGGTGCTTACACCGTGCACGTAAAAGAACCAGCGGATACTCTGGAATGGGTCTCTGTCTGTATCATTGCACTATCCTCCACAATTCTAAAATGACTAATATCTTCAGGAGGCGTCGCTCATATGGGTAACCGGTAGCGACGATAAATAAACGCAAAACACACACAATACCATTCATTAATTGAACCGTATTGAACTTCTGATAATGTCATTTTGCCAGAAAGTAAAAAGTGAAAAATCGACAGACTGGAACCCAGGCTATGTTTCCGTGTACAGCTATCGGTTTTCTGTAAATATCTCAAAACTGACCACTGTCTCTTCGTGTCTGGTATAGTCCTCATAATGGTCAGTTTCAGATTCCCACATAATGACAATCTCTCTTTGTTTCCATTAATGTCCCATGGTAACACAATGGTCAGTCTCTCTTTGTTTCCATTAAAGTCCCATGGTAACACAATGGTCAGTCTCTCTTTGTTTCCATTAAGGTCCCATGGTAACACAATGGTCAGTCTCTCTTTGTTTCCATTAAAGTCCTATAGTAACACAATGGTCAGTCTCTCTTTGTTTCCATTAAAGTCCCATCGTAACACAATGGTCAGTCTCTCTTTGTTTCCATTAAGGTCCCATGGTAACACAATGGTCAGTCTCTCTTTGTTTCCATTAAAGTCCCATGGTAACACAATAGTCAGTCTCTCTTTGTTTCAATTAAAGTCCCATGGTAACACAATTGTCAGTCTCTCTTTGTTTCCATTAAGGTCCCATTGTAACATAATGGTCAGTCTCTCTTTGTTTCCATTAAAGTCCCATTGGTAACACAATGGTCAGTCTCTCTTTGTTTCCAGTAAGGTCCCATTGTAACATAATGGTCAGTCTCTCTTTGTTTCCATTAAGGTCCCATGGTAACACAATGGTCAGTCTCTCTTTGTTTCCATTAAGGTCCCATTGTAACATAATGGTCAGTCTCTCTTTGTTTCTATTAAAGTCCCATGGTAACACAATGGTCAGTCTCTCTTTGTTTCCATTAAAGTCCCATGGTAACACAATGGTCAGTCTCTCTTTGTTTCCATTAAAGTCCCATGGTAACACAATGGTCAGTCTCTCTTTGTTTCCATTAAAGTCCCATGGTAACACAATTGTCAGTCTCTCTTTGTTTCCATTAAAGTCCCATGGGAACACAATGGTCAGTCTCTCTTTGTTTCCATTAAGGTCCCATGGTAACACAATGGTCAGTCTCTCTTTGTTTCCATTAAAGTCCCATCGTTTAGTCTCTTATTTCCATTAAAGTACATAAATGGCCAACTCATTATTTCCATTAAAGTGGCAATATGCACAGCCTCTCATTTTCCAAAGTAGTTTCAGAATGGTCAGTCACTTTTTTCGGATGAAGTATCATAGTGGTCAGTTTCTTATTTTCATTAAAGTCCCATAACCAATGTCGCCTAAGATATACAGACGGGTCAGCAGTCCAGCCGTTAACACGTTGGACTGCGAATCAAGGGTTCGCAGGTTCGATACGCAGTCTGACCCGTATAATGTTAACATATTTTCAAATCGGTGCTTTGCATCATGCCCGCAAAAGAACCAGAGGAGACTCTGGAATGGGTCTCGGTCTGTATCATTACACTCCCCACTAATCTCTTTAGCAGGCGTTGCTCGTATGGGCAACCGATAGCGACGATAAGTTAATATAAAAAATAATATTGAGCTTTTTACTGTACGCAATTGTAACACATCATAGTGTATCATTAAACTCCAGCTTGTTTATGTTTGCTGTGTCAGCGTATTTTATTTTTGGCATAAAACATGTATATATACATGTATGTTTATAGCAAATACAAACATTTTCAGTTTATACAAATTTATTTTAGCTCGATTGCGAAACAAGTTCTTTCAACTTATATTAATCACTCTCGAGACCTCATTCCTGATGGAATCCATCGCCACGAAGGAGAGAGAAGATGCAACGTGGAATTTAAATGCCTTGCCTACGGGCACAATCGTAACGACTCCAGTGGGGCTCGAACTCCGGACCTTTCGCACCTGAAGCGAACGCGCATCCATTGCGCTATCACGACTTCTACAACCATTTTCAATACAAAGACATTGATTTTTTTAACAAAGAGCATATACTTCCTGTGTATATTTCAATGATATTGGCATATAACAACATTTTTTACGATGTTGCATTTCTTAACACGTTTGCATGGTAAATGAATTTGCAAAGATTGTTCAAAGTAATTTTGGAGTTTGTTGAGACTGGCACATTTTTGTTTTGTTGGCCAGGTGTAATTGTAACGTTTTATGTACTAGTATTTTGATCGCAACGTTGGCTATTTTGAACACACGAGAAGGCAATAATATTCATGTTCAATCAATGAGTTACAATTTGCACATATTCGTTCATTTCTAGGCGTGTTTAACCCTTTCAACACCACATACCTCTAAATAGGTATATAAAAAGTGTAGATCCAGATGAGCCGGCTCGTGACGAGCCGTCTCACCAGGATCTGCAATTTTTGCGGGTAATTTTACTCTTTTTTGAAAAAATTACCCGTTTTGATAAATGAACTGGTATAAATGTAAATTTTCTTATTAATCTACTGGTCTAAAAATATCAGGCACCAGTCCATGTCAGTTACTTGGTGTTGAATGGGTTAAGTATCGACCACGTTCAATAGCTAGGTCATGTGATGATAATCTAAAACGTGATAGAGCATTTCTGTACTTCGGTTCCTTAATTATATGAAACTATGTTTCTAGTTTAAATAGCAGTTACTGTGCATAAAACGTTTACAATCAGTGACACAATTAAATCTTGACAACATTCGTGACCATTAAAGTTTGATAACTGGGTTTTTCATAGTTTGAGACATGGATAAAAACAACCTAAGAAGTGTGCTTAGCAAACTAACACCCACCGACATCACAGACGGCTCTGTAGTCCAGTGGTAACACGCTGGACTGGTAATCCAGGGATCGCAGGTTCGATCCCCCGTCTGACCCTAATAAAATTAACAGTCTTTCAGATGGGACGTTAAACCGAGGTCTCGTGTCGGTGCTTTACACCGTGCACGTAAAAGAACCAGAGGAGATTCTGGAATGGGTCTCTGTCTGTATCATTGCACTATCCTCCAAAATCTAAAATAACTAATTTCTTCAGGAGGCGTCGCTCATATGGGTAACCGGTAGCGACGATAAATAAACGTAAAACACACACACACACCCACCGACATCATCGACACGTGTTAGAAACACGATATCTCCAATTTACAATGATCATTTATAAGCTTAGTTTATGCAATTTTATTCTTTAGCTCGATTGCGAAACAAGTTCTTAGCAAATAGTAATTTCAGAATACATGTAAATTAGTTGACACATGCAACTTCGTTTTATGAATCACTGTCCACATGTCTGCACACCCTTGTATACCAGGCCTTCGTTTTATGAATCACTGTCCACATGTCTGCACACCCTTGTATACCAGGCCTCGACAACTGTTTAATTTCTTACTCGTCCTACTGGGCGAGTGATGCCACTGTCCCACTCGTCCAGATTGGACTATCACTCGTCCCATGTATTTTAGGAAAATTAAAAATCGTCAGAATTGCACTTTAATTTATTAATAAATGCAATTATGTGACAGCATAAACACATTAAAATATCCTCGGTGATTTCCCATTATCACGCCTGGTAATCATTCCGAAGAAAGTAAAACGGATATTATTTTATTTTGTTCCTTCGATTTGTATTGGATATTTAGCTGACATTTTCACTCGTCCGACTGGGCAAGCGACTTGGAATTTCTACTCGTCCAGATCGAAAAGTCACTCGTAAATACGAGCGGACGAGTGGATTTGTCGAGCCCTTGTATACTATACTAGTTTGCTACATTTTATGTCACGTTGTTACCTTGTATTGTAGTCTGACATTGAATAAATGTAAATGTTGCTATTTTTTTAAAAAAATCAGTCTGTAACTGAGATCTTAGAGTTAATGTGTGGACATTTCTCACAATTATACGAACTAATGCAATGAAACGAGATTGAAAAGTTGAAATATAGAGCCATAGACAACAATCGTGACTTCTAATGATCCGCTCTTTAGAATATCTCGAATATCCCAATGAACACACATCTGGAGCTTTAAATCTTTAGAATATCTCGATATGCATAGCATCTAGTGGCGCTTTAAATCTTTATACTATCTTGTTATGCAGACTATCCTAAATTAACACTTAAAGGAGCTCAATGTATTTAGAATATCTCGATATGCAGAATATCATAAGTAAACAGTTATTGGAACTTGAACTCTTTAGAATATCTTGGTGCGCAGAACATCCTAAGTAAACAGTTATTGGGGTGTTATCTCTTTAGAATATCTTGGTGCGCAGAACATCGTTAGTAACACCCTATGGGGCTTTAACTCTTTAGAACATCTACTTATCTAGGTGAGTAGAACATCCTAGGTAAGCACATTGGGGCTTTAACTGTAATGCTAATAAATAGGGGCTTTAACTCTAATGCTAATAAGAATTGTACGCTGGGTAGGGTTTATAGGTTTCTGAAATAATAATACAGATCTTAATCAACACTGCCCCTGTGAGCACGGGGATCAATTTTGATATCTAGTACGCCAGATTAAGGATTACAGGCGCTCGAACGCTTCTCTTCAGACATATGATTACCTACGCCTGTCAATAAATATGCCATGCTTGAAGATTTTTTTTAGTTAATGAAGACAGAAATCTTTACAATCTGGACAACAATTCTAATATTAAGCATTTTTTTAGTCGGAAGGATATGCCCACCTCACACGCACCAGCCGACGGCACGACTTTTACGACTGAAATACGCATATGAGGTAGCAGTAACATTCGCATTCTTGGTATAAAGTACTCAAAATATATACACCCAGCGCAAATCTTGGATCAGTTTATTGAAATCGTATTTCCTATGTGTGTATCTTTATTAAATATGCTATGCGCCACGGGCCAGATACGTTACTAAATTGCACATTTCGCGGCAGATCATTGATAAAAACTACTTTAATACGGTATCTATGATGTATTAGCATCTGATCGCTAGCTGAACCTTCACATCTCCTGCTGAATATTGAGAGACATTTGGATTTCATTCACAGTGTTTGATAATAATCATAGTCTTTATAAATACATGGGATGCAGTGAAGTTAACTATTCCCTGTAGTTTTACGCTTAATTGAGAAAGTTGTCTCCCTTATTTATATTACGCCATTTGCAAAGAGTGATTTTGTCGATTTGTTGTTTATGGATCGGAGAACATGTGGACGGTTTGTTTCTATTAATAACGAATGGATGATCAAATATCATGCATAAATTCATAATCCACATGTGGTTCTTCAAACCTTTTTTTGCGATTGTGACGGTGGTGGGGTGGGGATTGGCTAGCACTAACACAGTGCCAGTGTGTCAGTGCAGTGCGTAAAAACTAAAATCTTTATCTCAACCAGCCGATCAGAATATAGTATCAACCACGCATAAAGAACGCCTTCATCACTTGCTCCGCCCAGGGTTAGATTCAAAACGCGTGGTTGATGTCCTTATTCGGTTGTGTGGTTGAGAAAAAAGGCTTACCAACACAGTGGCAGTTCACACATTAATACTACTAGTATATTGGTCAGTCCAACAATATTACACTTAATGACCATTTACAGTAAGCATTTAATTGTTTATATTTTACAGCAATAGCAGCCCATTTGAGAAATCGTAGAAAATAACAAAGTTAAAATATGAATGTATAAAGTGTACTATGGTTAAGTCTAAGTCTGTCGTGTAGTCAGGGCGGACTGACAGAGCAGGGTATATCATTGGGAGTACAGTCAAACCTGTCTTAAGCAGCCAGCCACGGGAATGACAGAAAGTGACTGCTTAGCACAAGTGGCTGCTTAATAGAGGTCAACTGTATAACAAAGTAACATAATGGGAATCTGCAAATTGGCTGCTTAATGCAGGTTGGCTGCTTAATAGAGGTGACCACTAACACAGGTTTGACTGTGGTATATTGTTATGCTGCATATATATATATATACAGTCAAACCTGTGTTAGCGGTCACCTCTATTAAGCAGCCAACCTGTATTAAGCAGCCAGTTTCCATATTCCCAATATGTTGTTTTATTATACATTTGACCTCTATTAAGCAGCCACCTGTGCTAAGCAGCCACTTTCTGTGATTCCATTGGCTGGCTGCTTAAGACAGGTTATACTGTATATATATATATATCTGTATACATTGTATAATTATGTCGGCAAGTCTTGCTGTGGGTGGACTTGCTTGATCCGCAGCACATAATTTCGTTGAGAGTAGATATAACTGCCAATGCTGATTTAACCATATTTTATTGCACATTCGACAATACAATATTACATACAAGCATGAATCAGATGTGAAATTAGTTCTTCTTCCCATTAAAGGACAGAAATCCATGACTGGAATGTACTTTGTCCTGTGTAGTTTTGGGTATGATGGTCACATCTCCCAAGGCTGTACAGCTAAAACGTTCCGTATATATACAATTAATACTATGTACACCCACTAGCTACCTGCACTGAGGACAGAGGCGGGGCTGCTACCTGTGCGTGGAGGCCAGCCTTGAAGACCTCGATGTCCGATGTGTCAGTGATGCTTGCTGGCAGCGTGTTCCAGTCATGCATGGTTCTCGGGAAGAAGGACTGCTTGTAAACTGTCATGTTGGTGTACGGTTGGAATAGCCATTGGGAGTCTGGGTCTGACTATCTGTGTTGCATCCGGGATATCTACCAGGTTGTAGTTGATTTTGAATAACATGGTGAGACATAGTATCTTTGGCGGTCTTGCAGCCGAGTTAACAGATTACATGGGACATACATACATTTGTGTAACATAGCAAAAGGGTCGGGCCTTTAGTTACAACCAACATTAGAAAACTGCCCTTCCCGAGATATCGATGCGCACTCATTTCCGAGAAATTAGGTCCCCCTGTGAAAATTTAGTATAGCAGTTAATTATTGCATGTGCATGTAACTGATATTACTTTTGTTTTGCAGATATGTGTAATAAACAGAAACCTGGCCAGCGACAGTACGCATATACCTCAAGGTAAGTCATCATCAAAAAGCAGCTGATAAAAAAATGTATCAATATATCTTTAACCCATTCCTTCATAGAGAGATTTCGGTTAATTTACTATTATATCTCGATACAAACGACAACCATTTAGCTATCATGCAGTGGATAAGTAGTCGCCATATCTATGCCACCTCCATAGATATTACTGGAACTACATAGAGATTTATGTTAATATACTATTATATCTCCATACAAACGACAGCCATTTAGCTATCATGCAGTGGATAAGTAGTCGCCATATCTACCCCACCTCCATAGATATTACTGGGAAAACCTGAGTTTCTGGCCTTTATTATGAACATTGGTTTGGCTACTACATTGTTAATGTATGTCGTATTGATAGTGGCATCAAGAGGTGCTTCTATGAGGGAAAGTGTTAAACTTGATTTATTTTACAATGATTTGTGAAAATATGTAATGGGTTGAAAAGTCAGTGAGTTGAAGAAGAGAGAAACAATAAAGCTGGTATAGTATAGAAAATGCATTTTTCTTTCATTAACTTTATTTATTTTACAACGATTGTTTACATTGAGTTTACATTGAGTTTCTATGTTAGATTGTCTATAACAAACATAAACATTTCATGGCTGAATAAACGCATTGCCTTGTGGGCTTGTGTGCCTTGTAAGAACTTGTTTTTCAATGTTAATAAGCATTACACTAGGTTAAATGTTAGCACACATTTTGATATTGTAATATTTTTTTGATGAAGTATAAATGTTATCAATAAACATGTTTATTTTGGATTGGGAAAGTTAATTGTTTTAAGGTTTTAGACTTTATGTATTTTACAATGATTGCGAAGCAAGTCTTAACAACTTATATTAATCACTCTCGTTGACGTGGATGAAAGCGTAAATGTGGTCATTCGTGTGGGAGGAAACCGGAGAACCCAGAGAAAACCCACCTGTCCGACCTGGCGACCACCGTACCATCTCACATACTTCCCGGTCCGAGGATCGAACACGGTTGCATTGGTGAGAAGCGAGCGTGCTAACCACTGAGTTAATCGGACAGCCAACCGATATATTGACAGCCAGGCAATCGGTATTACTCATGTTATCTTCTCAGCTCGATGTCCATTACTGTTCATACTCGCCTATAAGACGATTACCCTAATTTGGTCCTGAAATCTGTGGGTTTTGGTATGCACTCGCATATAGGACGCTGGAGTCATTACAATTGTGCCCTAATTATGCAAGGCATTTAAATTCCATGTTGCCTCTTCTCTCTCCCTTGTGGCGATGGATTCCATCAGGAATGAGGTCTCGAGAGTGATTAATATAAGTTGTAAGAACTTGTTTCGCAGTCGAGCTAAAATAAATGTGTATAAACTATTGGACGAGTTGATAAAATGGACACATGTATAAATTGCATCTTTGGCCAGTGCAAGTTGAAAACATTTTCATAGTCAGAGTGCTTGTTTTCTTTTTACCACTTGACACATTTTTTTTAGCACTCGCTTATAAGACGGTAAGCCACTTTATGGCCATATTCTGGAGGTAAAAAAGTCGTCTTTAACAGGGTTCATTCTAGGTCAGAAATTTTGGGAGAAGTGAGAAAGCGCGTGATTGCTTCCTTAAATGGTGTTCTTTAATATACTTCTGCATAATAGGGTTAAAATGCACAGTACAACCATTAAATACAACATTTGAATAGAAGGAGTGCTTTATAATGGGCCAGTGTATCTTACTAGACAAAATTTTGTTTGAAAATCGTAAAAAAAAAAAAATTTACCTTTTTTTTATTAGGGAGAAGTGGGGCCCCCAGAGGCGAAGTCAGGGTCCCTAGGGCGACAATTTCGCTCACATCGCCCTCTAGAATGATCCCTGGTCTTATAGGCGAATATGGATGGTACTATATTTAACTTGATAAACTAAAATTATTTTCCACAGAAAAATGATCAAACGTTATGATCCTGGTAAAAAAAAATTAATAATGTTTTTACCATACTGGTTGGTGACCCTTTGGACGGAGCAACCCATTTCCCCCGTCCACCCTCCCAAATGCTTGATATTGCAGTTTGTACAAGTGATTTTTGTTCTCGAATATTCAGTTTAGTTTATACAAATTTATTTTAGCTTGAATTCACAGTCTTTGTACCGTTTTACTTTTATGTCATTTAATATGATGGTAATGTCTTTAGGCAAGACATTTAAATCCACATTGTCTCTTCTCAGGGATGAGGTCTTGGCATGGATTATTCTAATTTTGTAAGAACTTGTTTCGCAATCGCACCAAAATAAATATGTATAAATTAAAATATGATGCATACTTGTGAATAACAGGACAATAATAGATGCACTGTAGTCTTAAAATACGCGTAATAAAATGTACAGTTTTAATAGATTTTTTATTTCTTATTCTGACATTAACCCTAAACCTGCCAATCACAGCTAAAGTCGCTTTTGCAAACAGCATAGAGCCAGACGGGCAAAGAACTTACTGTCTTATCAGGCTCTATGCTGTTTGCTATTCGGATAGGGCTGTCAGGTTAGTGCAGTGGTTAGCGTGCTCGCTTCTCACCAATGCAACCCGGGTTCGATCCTCGGACCGGGAAGTATGTGAGATGGTACGGTGGTCGCCAGATTGGACAGGTGGGTTTTCTCCGGGTACTCCGGTTTCCTCCCACACGAATGACCACATTTACGCTTTCATCCGTGCCAACGAGAGTGATTAATATAAGTTGTTAAAACTTGCTTCGCAATCGTTGTAAAATAAATAAAGTTTAACCTTTAACATCCATTGTCAATTAATATGCAAAAAGCTACATGCTGGAAGTTTAAATTTATTCGGATCGTGGAGCTAAAACTGGCTGAATAGTGAACAACATAGCTTCTGATTAACCCATTCAACACCAAGTAACTGACATGGACTGGTACATGATATTTTTAGATCAATAAATTAATAAGAAAATTACATTTTGACCAGTTCATTTATCAAAATGGGTAATTTTGTCTAAAAATAATAATATTACTGGCAAAAAGTGCAGATCCTGATGAGACGGCTCGTCACGAGCCGGCTCATCTGGATCTACACTTTTTGTAAGCCTATTTAGAGGTCTGTGGTGTTGAAAGGGTTAAGCTAAGTGTGGCGTTGCGCCTCAGCTGATCGTGATCTATGTTGTTGGTATATTCCGTCCAATTTATTCGGCAGGTTATGTGTTAAAAAAGCACACAAAAGACATGCACATATTTATGTATTAAAGATATACTGCACAATCTAACAATCTGATCTTTGAGCTGATTGTTTACAGACGGATCTGTAGTCCAGTGGTAACACGCTGGACTGGTAATCCAGGGATCGCAGGTTCAATCCACCATCTGACCCTAATAAAATTAACAGTCTTTCAGATGGGACGTTAAACCGAGGTCTCGTGTCGGTGCTTTACACCGTGCACGTAAAAGAACCAGAGGAGATTCTGGAATGGGTCTCTGTCCGTATCATGCACTATCCTCCAAAAATCTAAAATGACTAATCTCTTCAGGAGGCGTCGCTGATACGGGCAATCGGTAGCGACGATAAATAAACGTAAAAACACAATTTGAGCTGTTAGATTGTGGCATCTGATTAAAGCTGACATTTATTCACTAATCTACAGGATAATATGGAAATCACAGCTTCCCTTCTACAGGTATGATGTTCCAGTGACCTGATGGTCATAATTTTCAATAAATGTCTAGTTAACTACCATCCATACAGTGGCGGTGATTACATCTAAATGCAGCCAGGAATTGATTCATTTGTAGATAATTATGAAAATACTGGGTTATGAGGATAATCTTTCAACTTTTACATCTGTTACTGCCGCATTTATTACAAGTAAAGGTAAATAATAGGTATAATTGAAATTGAAGAGTTATAAATTGATCGCTATTTCATAGGACGTCCGGATTGTTCATATAAACATATTTAGAAATCATGTGATGTTTAGAATTTAGATGTCATGTGGCCACTTTTTGTTCCCGGCCATAAGTCGATCTTGGCCATAAGTCGATCTTGCCATAAGTCGATCTTGGCCATAAGTCGATCTTGGCCATAAGTCGATCTTGGCCATAAGTCGATCTTAGTCGATCTTTGTCATAAGTCGATCTTGGCCATAAGTCGAGGGTCAAATTTTTTCTTCAAATGGTTTTTCACATAATTTACCACATTTATGTCTAAATAGGTGACGAGGAAATAAGCAAGTTTTAAATTTCTTAATTTATTTCTTTGAAAAGCATATCGGCAAGTTGCAGTCACATTTGGTATAAATGTTACCGTACCTAAATTAAAGCCCCATTATGCACTTACTTAGAAAGCGCTGCACACCAAGATATTGTACGGAGCGGATGATTAGGTATTGTGATTATTGTCTTACATTTTCAGTTTTCTATAATAAATTAGTAAAGTAAAGTAAATATTTCGAAAATATGCCAACAAACGAACCTGTTTTTGTGAAATTATCATTTGTAAATTACCTCCCTTTATGGATCATTTTTAACAAACTCACCTATAACTCTGTAAATGGTGGTTTACTAAAGTTTACACTGGGATACATTTGCTTATGAATTATAGTATTATTTTTCCGACTGAAGAATTTTATCATAGTAAATGTTTCTGTTTGCGAAACACAAAGTGACACGTTTAAATTCCTTATGAAAACATCTACATTTTGCAAAAAATTTGGTGAAGTGATTTAGTCATTTAAAAGTTTTTTCCCTTGTTTATGTGAACCACCATTTGCAAATAGAATTAAAATTTTGATTGATATTATATCTAATCTGAAAGTATTGTGTCGGTATGCATGACAGTTAATTGCACTTGTTTGTAAAACACAAGACAGCGTGATAGCGCAATGGTAGCACATTCACTTCACATGCGAAGGCACCGAGCTTGCGCCCAGCAGTAGCCGTTATGATTGTGCCCTTAGGCAAGGCATTTAAATTCCACATTGCCTCTTCTCTCTCCCTCCTGGCGATGGAATCCATCAGGAATGAGGTCTCGAGAGCGATTAAAACTAAAGTTGTAGAAACATGTTTTGCAATCGAGCTAAAATAAATGTGTATGAACTAACTGATCACAAGACGAAAGATAAAAATGTGTGTCATTGTTTATCAAAAATATTAATCTTTATTGAGTGATCATGGACTAAAGACACTTGACACATGGTATAATACCGAATTACCACACTTGCGTGCATTAATATGCAGCATTTATAAACATAAATATTGTCATGGTGGCTTACGGGCACACACTGTGCCAGGTCATTTGTAAATATTTAATCAGGTTCAAGTTTCATTCTGAATGTGGTTTGGTGATTGAAATGTTTTAAGTTTAACTTTTGTATCCTAGGCCTCCCCTCATATTACTCAAACCTGCACGCCAGAAAACAGATCATTACAAATTCGTTAAATGAACCCAATTAGTCTTCAATCTGTATGGTAGTATATGTTAGATACATATGGCTTAACTTTGTTTTTGGCACTAGTTGGGTGGTATTTTGATTTTGTGTCAGAGATTTTTGATTAAATATTATGAAAATAATTAGGTTAATATTTTTTTATCTTGATTGCGAAACAAGTTCTTACAACAGTTGTTTCATCTTTTTTTTATATTTAAGTTTATTTAACGTCGCTACCTGTTTCCCATTTGAGCGACGGGCAGTTTACCTAACAACACCTTTCCTGGACAGGCTCCAGCGGTTAACCAGTACTTGGTGCACCAACATCCGTAAGAAACTGCCAACTTTTTCATATAAATGAGACACGGTCTGAGCGGGGCTCGAACCCGTGACCATCAGTGATGATAGGTTACAGTAGTATACAAGTCAGCGACCTTAACCACTCGACCACGGAGGCGGACAATTGTTGTTTCATCACTCTGGAGACCATAAGTATATACATGGTGGACTCCGTCTTTGATATAAGTTGTTTCTAGATTTAGAAAATAATTCAAGAATGAAATTTAAGTAGCATAATTTACATTTGAACTCTAGTTCTATGCGGGCTGCCAACTATAGACCAGTCTAATTTGTGTTAGGTATAGTTTTAGGTTGAAGTTGTTGTTCGTATAAGTTGTTTTAGGTATAAGTTGTTTTAGGTAGGTATAAATTGTGTTCGGCATAAGATGTTTTTGGTAGAAGTTGTTTTTAGGTATACATGTAATTTGTTTGAGGTATAAGTTGTTATATGTTTACGGTATTTTCGATGACCTATCCATGGCACGTGAAATCTTCAACCACAGGTGTACAGCTAGGTTTTTTGCCTTTTCTAGATTTCTATTTACTGCATCTTAAGCCGCAAATATTATATTATATTTATGTAAACCATGTTATATATATACGGTATTTTCGATGACCTTTCTATGGCACGTGCAATATTCAATTGGGTGTATAGCTAGGTGTTGTGCCATTTCTATTTACTGCATTGAAGTACCTTAAGCCGCAAATATTATATTATATTTATGAAAACCACAAAAATTAATAAACCCTTGAAAAGATGGGAACCAAACTGAACATCTTCAAACAAATATTTTGGGTGTAGGCTACATCCTTGTTGATTGAGGTTGATTAGTATAAACAAAAATATGTTGATGAAATTCTGGAAGATGAAACACAAATAGTATATTATTAAATCCTCGTTTGTGGAATAGCAACCAATTTCCGACAGTTCTGGTGTATTCATGAAAGGGGCATGATGGGAATGAACTGGGAATGCAAAGATACTTTATGATTGTCAATTATTTTAAGGGCACCAGAGCACAAAGTAATCACAGTCTGGTGTTGTGATTAAGAGTTATATGCACCAACGTACCTTAACGGTCTAGTTCACACTTGTGGGGTCAAAGGTTGTGTGTGTGTTTTTACGTTTATTTATTGTCGCTACCGGTTGCCCATATGAGCGACGCTCCTGAAGAGATTAGTTATTTTAGATTTTTGGAGGATAGTGCATGATACAGACAGAGACCAATTCCAGAATCTTATCTGGTTCTTTTACGTGCGCGGTGTAAAGCACCGACACAAGACCTCGAACCTGCGAAAGTCTATTAATAATAATAATTCTAAGTACTGTCCCAGATAGAATTTCTTGGAATCGGATGTCCATTCAGTACAAGAAAAGACAAATATAATAATAATAATAAATAGTGTATACTGTATATATATTGAATGAACTGAATAAAATATGTTTAAATTAAACTAATAATGATGTATATGTGTATGTCGATGATACTCAAGTGAAATTTTCAAGAACAGTTCAAGAAATGTCCCTGAATCGTAGTGCATGATAAATAAAAATAATATTCACAATGCGTTGACCAGAACTCGTGGACCAGGCCGGCATGTCTGTACGGCACTAATGAATTAAGGGATGTTATGTTTATCTGGCTCATAATTACAAGGCTGTGTTTCTGATATCGAGCCCTCATTTTGAGGACCATCCGTTGATTCAGCTGGTTAACCCGTAACCTGCCGAATAAATTGGACGGAATGTGCAAACAACATAGATCCAGATCAGCCGCAGCGTAGCGCGTGTCTGATCAGGATCTATGTTGTTTGCTATTCAGATAAAGTGTTTTAGCTCCACTATCCGAATAAGCCAACAGCATAGAGCATGATCAGATGGCATGTTCTGTGCCATCTGATCTGGCTCTATGCTGTTTGTAAAAGCGACTTTTGTCGTGATTGGCAGGTCAAGGGTTAATCATTTTCTTGTTTGAACGTGGGATATAAGCTATTGTTCATTTTGAGTCGTAAGATTTATATATTTTTTTTTATCTTCGATATATCTGTTGTTGAACCAGGTGTGTTTATTTTGTCGGATAAGGTGGGTAGTTTATGTACGGTACATGCTGTAACCTAGTATAGAAAATGTATCACTTAGATACTTCTGCTGACTGCCTCGTTGTTTCTTTGATACATGTGTGTGTCTGGAAGTGAACAGAATTCTTACGTCCTGGGTGTCCCTGATTGAGTTTCTGGTACACATTATCGTATTAGCAATTTCAATTTTAAAGGCCGATTTTCAACTTTGGGATAAAATGATATCATCACTAAAATTTGACAAAGAAAACGTGGCCAGTTTTGCACTTTCCCGCCAAATGCAAATACCGTTATTGGATAATATATTTAGATAACCTATCAATATTTTTGTGTATTCTCTGACATTACATTGCAACACGTCAAACAATGCATTTTTACGTCTAAATAGCATTGCTACTACAATATCTTCCGAATTAATTCGAATACTAACTTTCAATCCATACACATTATTTTGGCGGTTTCCAAACTCTTAAAAGTGAAAATAGGATTTCATATAATGGTCAACTATGCTTCTGAATTGGCGTTTGTTTATACTAAACACGTGAGACTGTTATTTAGAAAAATCAGATTAGTCTAAAAATAAATATGCATAGGAATTAATGTGAGATATAATGGCAAATCTGTGGCATAACTGTTGTTATTCAGGATAAACGCGATGTATTTCCCTATTTACATTATTTTGTTATGTCAACAATCGTCGTATAGGACGTTTGTTTATTACGTAGTTGATATACTTGGAAAACAATTATGCCATATAATAGGAAATTACATTCTGTAGACATTTGGAACGACACAATTCTAGCGAAATTCTGTGACATATTTGTAGAGTTTTCAGCTACAAATTAGAAAAACACATTCATGAATTGTACAATTATTTCAAGTATTTATAGCCTATATATCACCCAGCATGCAAAGAGTTAAATTCCTTTAATGTTTATTGTTTTTCATGAATAATTGTGTGTGTGTGTGTGCGTGCGTGCATGCGTGCGCGTGTGTGTTTATGTTTATTTATCGTCGCTACCGGTTGCCCATATGAGCGACGCCTCCTGAAGAGATTAGTCATTTTAGATTTTTGGAGGGAGGATAGTGCAATGATACAGACAGAGACTCATTCCAGAGTCTCCTCTGGTTCTTTTACGTGCACGGTGTACAGCACCGAAACGAGACCTCGGTTTAATGTCCCATCTGAAATACTGTTAATTTTATTATGGTCAGACGGGGGATCGAACCCGCGATCCCTGGATTACCAGTCCAGCTAATTGCGTATCAGTATAGATACTACCCAGCAATCACTGTCTGGTTATAACTATGATGTCAGCCTGTTGCCGCGGAGATAAGACCACCCACATTTCCAGGGTAGGAACTAGTATGTGACTGTCAACTTTCTCACATGTCATCATTTGATATCAAATTGTCGCCAGGGAGCGAACCCATGGTCCTCCACTCCATGATGATGATAGCAGTGAAAGGCGATTTCTAACGACAACGCGCTAGACAACTCAGCCACGGAAAAATCCCCATGACACTTTGTGTGCAGCAAATGTGTCAAAATTGCAGTTAAAAATAAATAGGCCAAACCAATGTGTGACATCAATTATGAGGTGGAGGGTTACTGGAGCAAAGGAACACAATTTTAAAATTCAGGACTGTTTTTTTAATAATTTTAAATTTATATACATACGGTAATAATTTTATATGTTGTGTACTCTCGTACAGTGCATATAACACAATAGCCATTGTTTCAAAAAACGTTATTTCTATGAATCATCGTCTTCACAGAAATTTATTTCATAATTATGCTGTTGAATGTTGACAGTTTTTATCAGGTAATTAAATTTATTAATATACTTAGTTTGTACAAATTTATTTTAGCTCGATTGTGAAACAAGTTCTTTCAACTTATATTAATCACTCTCGATACCTCATTCCTGATGTAATCCATCGCCACGAGGGAGAGAGAAGAGGCATCGTGGAATTTAAATGCCTTCCTAAGGGCACAACGTAACGGCTCCAGCGGGGCTTGAACTCCGGACCTTTCACGGCTTCCACATTAATATACTTATGCAGGGTAAAATATTACAGGACAAGGCGTCATAAATAGTTTTAAATAGTTTATTATTGGTAGCACAGTTGATGATTATATCGATCAAATGTACCAACTGGATTTTGAGTGAAAATGATAAATTAAGCCTATTATTAAAGTAAGTGTTCCTTATTTATATTGTTTTGTTAAAAAAAACTGTTGCTTACATACTAATGCTCGCGCTGTAGGCAATTTCCACAGTTAGGCGAAAACATGTGACGTCATTCCGGATTACTGAGAATGAGGTACCGCTATTTTGTCAACTTTTCTCAATAAGTAAACAATCGGTTTTCTTCGAGATTTTTGTGAATGAAAGGTAAAATATTGTTTATTTGGTGACATAAAATTGTTTGCAGTGTATGACAATTCTAAACCTATAGGAGTCCGTTATGTACTACATCGTCGAAAACCAGTAACACCGGGATATAAGTAGAATTCCAAAGAGATTTTACACAGTATGTGTTCCTAATTTTTCCTACAGGGTGTGTGTTTTATGCTTATTTATCGTCGCTACCTGTTGCCCATATGAGCTTACCTTATAACTGTGACTTGCAAAGAAAAGCGTATGACACATTGACTTGTGTATTCATATAACGCGCCAACGAGAGTGATTAATATAAGTTGTTAAAACTTGCTTCGCAATCGTTGTAAAATAAATAAAGTTTAAACTATTGAGTGTGTTTTACGTTTATTTATGGTCGCTACCGGTTGCCTATATGAGCGACGTCTGCTGAAGAGATTAGTCATTTTAGAGTGTTGGAGGATAGTGCAATGATACAGACAGAGACCCATTCCAGAGTCTCCTCTGGTTCTTTTACATGCACGGTGTAAAGCACCGATACGAGACCTCGGTTTAAAGTCCCAACTGAAAGACTGTTAATTTTATTAGGGTCAGACAGGGGATCGAACCTGCGATCCCTGGATTACCAGTCCAACGTGTTAACCACTGGACTACAGATCCGTCTGTTTCCTACAATTTTACATTCTTTTCGTATATTGTTTTTTTTAGGTTAATACGGTCAAAACCTACGAGCGTGCAGACGTCTTAACATAGAAAACCTTTATTCTGGCCTTGAATTAATGATGTTGCATATTTGGTAGCACATTATGAAAAGTGAGGCAATATGCAGACTTGTGAACTGAAGACATAAACATGTAATGACACAGTGACAGGTGCCGACAATTACCATCAGGCAGATATTCATAAATTAAATATTGGAGCTATATAAAACTGCAAATTGCTGTTAACAATCTCGGTCACATGTCATGCATTCTTAAAGGCTGCTTGTCTGTTTTTGACCATTTTATTTTAAAGTCCCATTATGTATTTACGGTATTTCGATTAGGATGATTAGTAATTGTCTTATGCTCACAGTTTTCAATAAAAAATATTTGTGTTTTACATTTATTTATCGTCGCTACCGGTTGCCCATATGAGCGGCGCCTCCTGAAGAGATATAGTCATTTTAGATTTTTGGAGGATAGTGCAATGATACAGACAGAGACCAGACCCATTGCAGAGTCTCCTCTGGTTCTTTTAAACGTGCACGGTGTAAAGCACCGACACGAGACCTCGGTTTAAAGTCCCATCTGAAAGACTGTTAATTTTTTTAGGGTCAGACGGGGGATCGAACCTGTGATCCCTGAATTACCAGTCCAGCGTGTTACCACTGGACTACAGATCTGTCTGTTCAATACAGATATTCAGATTTGATTGTTTTAAAGAGATACCCTGGAATTAGTTGTGTGAAGAGAATTTTCTAATATTGTGTATGCATGTACTATGAGATATAATAGGTCACCATGGTTACTTTTGTATTTTCAGAATTAACACCACTAGTTGGTATTTAAGTTATTAACGAAACATGGTAGAAAAAATACACGGTAGCAAAAATCATAAAAAGCAAATAAGATGAAGACATTGTTTGATCAGAATTACATATTATATATATATAATATAAGTGCAAAGTAATAATCTTCCAAGATCCTTGATAATATTTAATTTGCTAACATTTTAAGTTCAGTCTTGACTGTCGTCAATGACTCAATAATGTAAATTTAATGTTTTTGTGAATAACAAAAATTCTAGCGGAGAAAATTGTCCAAGTTTCGTTGCAAAGATTGATCAATATTTCAGAAAATCAGAAAATAAGACGAAAAACTATATGTTGCTTCTCAGATTATATAGAGCATTGAATTACCCCCCTTTATCTGAAAAATGAAGATTTCAGTGTTGGTAGTGGTTTCAATAAACATATTTTGTCAGTATATGTTTTCTTTCAGACGGATATGTAGTCCAGTGGTAACACGCTGGACTGGTAATCCAGGGATCGCAGGTTCGATCCCCCGTCTGACCCTAATAAAATTAACAGTCTTTCAGATGAGACGTTAAGCCGAGGTCTCGTGTCGGTGCTTTACACCGTCCACGTAAAAGAACCAGAGGAGACTCTGGAATGGGTCTCTGTCTGTATCATGCACTATCCTCCAAAATCTAAAATAACTAATCTCTTCAGGAGGCGTCGCTCATATGGGCAACCGGTAGTGACGATAAATAAACGTAAAAATAATAATGTTTTGTTTACTGTTTATTTGATACGGTTAACCGTAATGTGTTCAAGTTGTAACTAACGCTTTACGAGCCTCCGACAGGACAACAATGTGCACGTGCACTGACTTGAATCTATTTATAGTAGAAACTTTATTATTTTACAACAAATGCGAAACAAATTTTAACAACTAAATCACTCTTGCTGGTGCGGATGAAAGCATATAATATATGTGGTTATTCATGTGGGAAGAAACCGCGGTACTCGGTTAAAACCCAATTATCCGATCTGGCGACCACCTGCATCCATACCATCTCACTTCCTGGTCCCGGGATCACATTTGTTTTTATTCACATCTATTTGACAACAATTACTCATTGCTAGCATAAATATAGTCAGTCTTGAAAAATGTACAGTCAAACCTGTCTTAAGCAGCCAGCCAAGGGAATCACAGAAAGTGGCTGCTTAGCACATGTGGCTGCTTAATAGAGATCAAATGTACAATTGGCGACCAAACAATGTGTTTTACGTTTATTTATTGTCGCTACCGGTTGCCCATATGAGCGACGCCTCCTGAAGATATTAGTCATTTTAGATTTTTGGAGGATAGTGCAATGATACAGACAGAGACCCATTCCAGAGTCTCCTCTGGTTCTTTTACGTGCACGGTGTAAAGCATCGACACGAGACCTCGGTTTAACGTCCCATCTGAAAGACTGTTAATTTTATTAGGGTCAGACGGGGGATCGAACCTGCGATCCCTGGATTACCAGTCCAGCGTGTTACCACTGGACTACAGATCCGTCTGTAAAACCGACAGCGGGAACTATATAAAGTGAAAGCAAACATCAGAAAATCGATATCAAAATCAGTGTTGATCAATCACACTGGTTAAAAAGATTTAAAACAGATCAAACTGCTAAATGTGTGTATTGTCGTTGTAACACGGTCAAACCTGTCTTAAGCAGCCAGCGAAGGGAATCACAGAAAGTATAGCTACTTAGCACAGGTGTGATAGAGGTTAAATGTATAATAAAACAACAGATTGGGAATCTGGAAACTGGGTGCTTAATAGAGGTGATCACTAACAAAGGTTTGACTGTATTCGCTTGCTAGCAGTGATTCCTGGAAATTCCATTACCAAATTCCAGAGTTTTCAGTTACAAATAAGAAAAAGACATTACCTTAATGAATTGTCGTCTGCTACAATTATTTGAACTATTGATAGCTATTTTTACCCAGCATGCAATGAGTTAAGAAACAGTATATGTATGTTTAGTAAAAAGTTTAAACTTTATTTAATTTTTATTTATTAATGATTGCGAAGCAAGTTCTAACAACTTATATTAATCACTCTTGTTGTCGCGGATGAAAGCGTATATGTTGTCATTCGTGTGGGAGGAAACCGGAGTATCCGGAGAAAACCCACATGTCCGATCTGGCGGCCACCGTACCATCTCACATACTTCCCAATCCGAGGATCGAACCCGGGTTGCATTGGTGAGAAGCTAGCATGCTAACCACCGTGCTAATCGGACAGCCCCTTGATGTGGATAAGTATATTGGTTAACCTGTAAATGATGCCGACGTTGCTGTCCTTTTAGACAATTATAGCAAATAATGCAGCATGAACTGTCCTTCTAAAATGCTTAGTTTTATTTATAGCATTTTGTGGAAATAATAGAGCCGTAAATAAATATTTGATACCATATTGACAGGTACTTGCTATTTACTATAACACCGGTTTAATGATCTTTCAAGATGTTCAAATTAGCAATTTGGTATTCATTTATGTGGGATTATCACAAATATAACATCGTTTTCACGGTAGTCGTCCACCTGGGATTTTAATTTCGGAAAATTATGCATATGTAAAGTTTTTGTGGTTCACTGTAATAACAATATCAAAGCTGACTTCTGACTCAGTCATTTTTGTGGTATTTTGCTGGTAGTGAACGTATTCCTTTGTGATGTAGTATGTAGTATGTATTATAATAAATGCACTTGGAGAGCATTTATTGTATATATGATACTTTGTAATATTTTTGAATCCAGACATTTTATAACCTTGAATCACAGGAACTTGAAATCCCAAAAAAATTTAATAGAGGGGGTGTCCTAGGAGACCATTGGTGGCTTATGGATAAAATTTCAAGTTCCTGTGCTTGAATCTTAGTTTAAATGCAAGTGGAAGTCGTGATATCGCAGTTGTAGCGCGTTCGCTTCAGGTGCGAAAGGCGCGAGCCCCACTGGAGCCGTTTCGATTGTGCCCTTAGGCAATGCATTTAAATTCCGCATGCCTCTTCTCTCTCCATTGTGGCAATGGATTCCATCAGGAATGAGGTCTCGAGATTGATTAATACAAGTTGTAAGAACTTGTTTTGCAATCAAGCTAAAATAAATTTGTATAAACTAATATAAGGACAGTGGTGGTCCCAAATGACTACTCTCCTATATACAGAAGTGGTATTGTAAGTACTTGTGGATTTAACTTTGCATTCTGAAACAAATAAAGGCTTATAGAATGATAGTTCAAATAATTGTAGCAGCCGATAGCAATTCATTTATGTGTTTTTCTTATTTGTAACTGAAACTAATTTATGTCATGGTATTTCATTATCGAATTGTGTCTTTGGAACATAATTCTAATGAATTTCCATAACAAATTTGATTGTTATTTTCAATGCTACCGTGCAGAGTTAAAGGGGTGGGGGGTGAAAAAAATATTTATGTGCAAGTATGCCCCTAGAACACTATATCATCCCCCATGTAAATACTAGCTCTGCTTTTACTGGGTATATTTTGCCTAAAATTATATATCTTCTGAAAATAATATGACTGAGATTTTGCAAAAACACACAATTACGGTACGTTGAAAAAACAAATGTACAAAAAATAATGCACCAGTCATTCCGTTCTGCACACTGCAATTTAGTATCTATGATTGAAACCTAGATTATACTAATTTTGAATTAATACAAGAAACCTGTTGCCAAAAATGCATGTATCCATGTCTCCGACTGCTGCAAAAAGCATTCAAATATCTTTAGCAACCCTGTGAATCAAGTGCAGCCACAGCAGCCATGGTACACTTGATTGTTTATAAACTATCTGAAAATAGGGAACATGTTCCACTAATGCTATTATATTACAAATTTGATGCGATAATGAGACAAGTTTGGTGTATAGCTTGCACATTTCTCACATAACTTGCAGGAAACCTGTCTTCAGTCTTTGTCAATGTTTAATTTGGTGTAAGAGTTTATTCTTATATTCTGAACATTATCTGGTGACATGTAATTTAGGTGCTGGATCTGTAATGCATCTTACTGTATATGTCATTTTTAAGTGAGGATGGTTTATGGAACATGTGTCGAGAACGTTGGATTGGTTTTTTGTTTATAAAAATTATTTAAGTGTATGCTGTGTGGCATTGACTTGGTTAAAGTGTCTTCATGACTTTTTTGCTCGCATTTTTATCGTGGTGTTAACTTTAGTAAACCAGCATTTATTATGCTAACCCTTTCCTTCATAGAGATTTAACTTAGTGTACTATTATATCTCCATACAAACGACAGCCATTGAGCTATCATTCAGTGGATAAGTAGTCGCCATATCTATCCCACCTACATAGATATTTCTGGGACTAAATTAGATTCTGGCTTTTATTATGAACATTGGTTTGGATACTACATTGTCAATGTATGTCGTATTGGTAATGGCGTCAAGAGGTGCTTCTATGAGGGAAAGTGTTAACTTAATTAATATTGATTTTATAAATAAATATCTAATCTAAAAATAGCAATTTTAACAAAATAATCAATTCATTTGTGATCAGATTTAGACCTTAGCATTTTGGGTTAAAATTTGAATCAAATATTGAACAATATGCAAAATAGAACAATTATAATGGGTTAACCGACAGTGCAACCGTGAAATCCATATTCACCAAATATAGAGACATAAAGTCTACCCCGAGTACTGCTGCATTCATAATTATTTTTACCCCATTCCAAAATTCTTTAACCAGTAACCCCATTCAACACCAAGTAACTGACATGGACTGTTGTATGATATTTTTAGACCAATAAATTAATTCGAAAATTACATATCGACCAGTTCATTCGTCAAAATGGGTAATTTTGTCCAAAAATAGTAATATTACTGGCAAAAAGTGCAGATCCGGCTCATCTGGATCTACACTTTTTGTAAAGGTATGTGGTGTTGAAATGGTTAATCTGCCGTCTGAACGTGTCGTCTGATCAGGCTCTATGTTGTTTGCTCTTCGGATATAATGTAGCTAAAACACTTGGCTGAATAGTAAACAACATAGATCCTGATCAGACTCGGCTGATCTGGATCTTTGTTGTTTGCACATTCCATCCAATTTATTTGGCAGGTTAAGAAGTGAAAGGTACACATCAGGGTCAAGTCTCAACCTGTGGTCACTCTCACATACAGCCAGTCTTTGGTTAAAGCCTATATAAACTTGAAACACACACTTTAATCACAATTTCTAATCATCTGTTACATAAACACAGGCGATTTATGTCAGCTCTAATCATCCGTTACGTAAACATAGACGATTTATGTCAGCTCTAATCATCGGTTACGTAAACACAGGTGATTTATGTCAGTTCTAATCACCCGTTACGTAAACACAGGCGATTTATGTCAGTTCTAATCATCCGTTGCGTAAACCCGTTACGTTAACATAGAGATTTATGTAAGTTCATTGAAGCATGATGAAAGCATAATGAGAGACATCTCTAATTGTCTATTACCTCCCTTTTTTGTTTTTCATTACCTCCCTTGGCAGATAAAGTCTGATTTATTCCAAAATGTGAATAGGTCCTTTTAGTTAGAATCCTTTGTTTTTGTTGTTGTTTCCTAACCAAATGTTGCGGTGTGACAAATGTGATTTTATCCAAATCGTGTTAATTAACTGATAACATTCTTTTACAAATAAGTACCCAATGCATATACTGTAGGAGATATGTCGAGATATAGTAATTTAATACTCATAAGAAGCGATAGTGGAATAAAATTGCTAGCATGTTGTGCAAAGGAAACAACGATAAAAACAGAGGAAACACTTAATAGGACCTATCTACTTTTAGAGAGTATTCAGGGGAAGTAACTCACCGATGTCACTCATTAGGAAAGTGAGGCTGTGTTCAGAGCACAAGAACCATTACTCTATATAATTTGTTTTTCAGTGTTATCTCCCTTTGTCTACATTACAATTCTGTAAGGCACCAACCTGCATTAAGGCTGTCAGATTAGCGCAGTGGTTAGCGCGCTCGCTTCTCACCAATGCAACCCGGGTTCGATCCTGGGACCGGGAAGTATGTGAGCTGTTACGGTCGTCGCCAGATCAGACAAGTGGGTTTTCTCTGGGTACTCCGGTTCATCCCACATGAATGACCACATTTACGCTTTCATCCGGCCAACGAGAGTGATTAATATAAGTTGTTAGAACTTGCTTCGTAATCGATGTAAAATAAATAAAGTTTAAACTTTTAAACAGACAGTTTTCAGATTCCCAATATGTTACCTTATTATATATTTAGCCTCCATTAAGCAACCACCTGTGCTAAGCAGCTACTTTACCTTATTGTATATTTAGCCTCCATTAAGCAACCACCTGTGCTAAGCAGCTACTTTACCTTATTGTATATTTAGCCTCCATTAAGCAACCACCTGTGCTAAGCAGCTACTTTACCTTATTGTATATTTAGCCTCCATTGAGCAACCACCTGTGCTAAGCAGCTACTTTACCTTATAGTATATTTAGCCTCCATTAAGCAACCACATGTGCTAAGCAGCTACTTTACCTTATTGTATATTTAGCCTCCATTAAGCAACCACCTGTGCTAAGCAGCTACTTTACCTTATTGTATATTTAGCCTCCATTAAGCAACCACCTGTGCTAAGCAGCTACTTTACCTTATTGTATATTTAGCCTCCATTAAGCAACCACCTGTGCTAAGCAGCTACTTTACCTTATTGTATATTTAGCCTCCATTAAGCAACCACCTGTGCTAAGCAGCTACTTTACCTTATTGTATATTTAGCCTCCATTAAGCAACCACCTGTGCTAAGCAGCTACTTTACCGTATAGTATATTTAGCCTCCATTAAGCAACCACCTGTGCTAAGCAGCTACTTTACCTTATAATATATTTAGCCTCCATTAAGCAACCACCTGTGCTAATCAGCTACTTTCTGTGATACCCAATGACGTAACAAAAAGTGGATGCTTAGCACAGGTGGTTGCTTAATATATGTTAATTGTTGAACAAATTGTCACACTGGAAATACGGTAAATGGCTTCTTATTACAGTTTGTGGAGAGGTGGCTATAAACACAGGTTTGACCGAATACCTATAATACTAAACTGTCAACAGCACTTAATATAACAGAACCTTGTGGTTTAACACGTGAGAGCTTCAGGGAGCATCCATTGGTTAGACCCCTTGATGTTATACGAGCATATTTATGGCCCTTTTACAATGTGACCCCGAGGGAGACAGACATCACTGATCACTGTAGTCCAGTGGTAACACGCTGGACTGGTAATCCAGGGATCACAGCTAGGTTCGATCCCCCGTCTGACCCTAATAAAATTAACAGTCTATCAGATGGGACGTTAAACCAAGGTCTCGTGTCGTGCTGTACACCGTGCATGTAAAAGAACCAGAGGAGACTCTGGAATGGGTCTCTGTCTGTATCATTGCACTATCCTCCAATATCTAAAATGACTAATCTCTTCAGGAGGCGTCGCTGATATGGGCAACTGGTAGCGACGATAAATAAACGTAAAACACACATATAAATTCATATTACTTCGCTGTATAATGCTTGTTCTCTTTTCAAATATATTTCAGAATTTGAAGTTGTTATACTAAAAGTATTTCATCATGACGACACAGATATTCCTACATCTCAGCTTATATCCCACATCCGTCACCGACGACGACGAGGCATTGCGTCCAATATATTCATCAACATCTCTACTCATCAGGACACATTCCACGTTAAACTTGTGGCAAATTCTAACCTGCTTGCTCCCGGATTCAAGATCTACCATCGCCATGGTAACGCAAGTCACTTGCCTGATGATGTCACAGAAGAGAATAGTGACATCACAGATGGAGACTGTTTGTACACGGGACAAGTACTCTCCCACGATGGTGCACCAGCAGCTTTCTCCCTCTGTAATGGACTGGTAAGATTTATTATCAATGTCAGCTATGGATCTTTAAAGTGTATCCAAAGTTCTTCAACGATCCTCCATGTCCTTCAAGTGTCATCCCCAGGTCCTTCTAGCCACATCCCCAGGTTCCTTCAAGTGTCATCCCTAGGTCCTTCTAGCCACATCCCCAGGTTCCTTCAAGTGTCATCCCTAGGTCCTTCTAGCCACATCCCCAGGTTCCTTCAAGTGTCATCCCTAGGTCCTTCTAGCCACATCCCCAGGTTCCTTCTAGTCACATCCCCAGGTTCCTTCTAGCCACATCCCCAGGTCCTTCTAGCCACATCCCCAGGTTCCTTCTAGCCACATCCCCAGGGTTCCTTCTAGCCATATCCCCAGGTTCCTTCTAGCCACATCCCCAGGTTCCTTCTAGCCACATCCCCATGTTCCTTCTAGCCACATCCCCAGGTTCCTTCTAGCCACATCCCCAGGTCCTTCTAGCCACATCCCCAGGTTCCTTCTAGCCACATCCCCAGGTTCCTTCTAGCCACATCCCCAGGTCCTTTTAGCCACATCCCCAGGTTCCTTCAAGTGTCATCCCTAGGTCCTTCTAGCCACATCCCCAGGTTCCTTCAAGTGTCATCCCTAGGTCCTTCTAGCCACATCCCCAGGTTCCTTCAAGTGTCATCCCTAGGTCCTTCTAGCCACATCCCCAGGTTCCTTCAAGTGTCATCCCCAGGTCCTTCTAGCCACATCCCCAGGTTCCTTCAAGTGTCATCCCTAGGTCCTTCTAGCCACATCCCCAGGTTCCTTCAAGTGTCATCCCCAGGTCCTTCTAGCCACATCCCCAGGTTCCTTCAAGTGTCATCCCCAGGTCCTTCTAGCCACATCCCCAGGTTCCTTCAAGTGTCATCCCTAGGTCCTTCTAGCCACATCCCCAGGTTCCTTCAAGTGTCATCCCTAGGTCCTTCTAGCCACATCCCCAGGTTCCTTCAAGTGTCATCCCCAGGTCCTTCTAGCCACATCCCCAGGTTCCTTCAAGTGTCATCCCCAGGTCCTTCTAGCCACATCCCCAGGTTCCTTCAAGTGTCATCCCTAGGTCCTTCTAGCCACATCTCCAGGTTCCTTCAAGTGTCATCCCTAGGTCCTTCTAGCCACATCCCCAGGTTCCTTCAAGTGTCATCCCCAGGTCCTTCTAGCCACATCCCCAGGTTCCTTCAAGTGTCATCCCCAGGTCCTTCTAGCCACATCCCCAGGTTCCTTCAAGTGTCATCCCCAGGTCCTTCTAGCCACATCCCCAGGTTCCTTCAAGTGTCATCCCCAGGTCCTTCTAGCCACATCCCCAGGTTCCTTCAAGTGTCATCCCCAGGTCCTTCTAGCCACATCCCCAGGTTCCTTCAAGTGTCATCCCTAGGTCCTTCTAGCCACATCCCCAGGTTCCTTCAAGTGTCATCCCTAGGTCCTTCTAGCCACACCCCCATGTTCCTTCAAGTGTCATCCCCAGGTCCTTCTAGCCACATCCCCAGGTTCCTTCAAGTGTCATCCCTAGGTCCTTCTAGCCACACCCCCAGGTCCTTCTAGCCACATCCCCAGGTTCCTTCAAGTGTCATCCCTAGGTCCTTCTAGCCACATCCCCATGTTCCTCCAAGTGTCATCCCTAGGTCCTTCTAGCCACATCCCCAGGTTCCTTCAAGTGTCATCCCCAGGTCCTTCTAGCCACATCCCCATGTTCCTCCAAGTGTCATCACTAGGTCCTTCTAGCCACATCCCCAGGATCCTTCAAGTGTCATCCCCATGTCCTTCTTTCTAGCCACATCCCCATGTTCCTTCAATTGTCATCCCCAGGTCCTTCTTTCTAGCCACATCCCCAGGTTCCTTCAAGTGTCATCCCCAGGTCCTTCTAGCCACATCCCCAGGGTCCTTCAAGTGTCATCCCCAAGTCCTTCTAGCCACATCCCCAGGTTCCTTCAAGTGTCATCCCCAGGTCCTTCTAGCCACATCCCCATGTTCCTCCAAGTGTCATCCCCATGTCCTTCTTTCTAGCCACATCCCCATGTTCCTTCAAGTGTCATCCCCATGTCCTTCTTTCTAGCCACATCCCCATGTTCCTTCAAGTGTCATCCCCATGTCCTTCTTTCTAGCCACATCCCCATGTTCCTTCAAGTGTCATCCCCATGTCCTTCTTTCTAGCCACATCCCCATGTTCCTTCAAGTGTCATCCCCATGTCCTTCTTTCTAGCCACATCTCCAGGTTCCTCCAAGTGTCATCCCCAGGTCCTTCTTTCTAGCCACATCTCCAGGTTCCTCCAAGTGTCATCCCCAGGTCCTTCTAGCCACATCCCCATGTTCCTTCAAGTGTCATCCCCATGTCCTTCTTTCTAGCCACATCCCCAGGTTCCTCCAAGTGTCATCCCCAGGTCCTTCTTTCTAGCCACATCCCCAGGTTCCTCCAAGTGTCATCCCCAGGTCCTTCTTTCTAGCCACATCCCCAGGTTCCTCCAAGTGTCATCCCCAGGTCCTTCTTTCTAGCCACATCCCCAGGTTCCTCCAAGTGTCATCCCCAGGTCCTTCTTTCTAGCCACATCCCCAGGTTCCTCCAAGTGTCATCCCCAGGTCCTTCTAGCCACATCCCCAGGTTCCTTCAAGTGTCATCCCTAGGTCCTTCTAGCCACATCCCCAGGTTCCTTCAAGTGTCATCCCTAGGTCCTTCTAGCCACATCCCCAGGTTCCTTCAAGTGTCATCCCCAGGTCCTTCTAGCCACATCCCCAGGTTCCTTCAAGTGTCATCCCCAGGTCCTTCTAGCCACATCCCCAGGTTCCTTCAAGTGTCATCCCAGGTCCTTCTAGCCACATCCCCAGGTTCCTTCAAGTGTCATCCCCAGGTCCTTCTAGCCACATCCCCAGGTTCCTTCAAGTGTCATCCCTAGGTCCTTCTAGCCACATCCCCAGGTTCCTTCAAGTGTCATCCCTAGGTCCTTCTAGCCACATCCCCAGGTTCCTTCAAGTGTCATCCCCAGGTCCTTCTAGCCACATCCCCAGGTTCCTTCAAGTGTCATCCCCAGGTCCTTCTAGCCACATCCCCAGGTTCCTTCAAGTGTCATCCCCAGGTCCTTCTAGCCACATCCCCAGGTTCCTTCAAGTGTCATCCCCAGGTCCTTCTAGCCACATCCCCAGGTTCCTTCAAGTGTCATCCCCAGGTCCTTCTAGCCACATCCCCAGGTTCCTTCAAGTGTCATCCCCAGGTCCTTCTAGCCACATCCCCAGGTTCCTTCAAGTGTCATCCCTAGGTCCTTCTAGCCACATCCCCAGGTTCCTTCAAGTGTCATCCCTAGGTCCTTCTAGCCACACCCCCATGTTCCTTCAAGTGTCATCCCCAGGTCCTTCTAGCCACATCCCCAGGTTCCTTCAAGTGTCATCCCTAGGTCCTTCTAGCCACACCCCCAGGTCCTTCTAGCCACATCCCCAGGTTCCTTCAAGTGTCATCCCTAGGTCCTTCTAGCCACATCCCCATGTTCCTCCAAGTGTCATCCCTAGGTCCTTCTAGCCACATCCCCAGGTTCCTTCAAGTGTCATCCCCAGGTCCTTCTAGCCACATCCCCATGTTCCTCCAAGTGTCATCACTAGGTCCTTCTAGCCACATCCCCAGGATCCTTCAAGTGTCATCCCCATGTCCTTCTTTCTAGCCACATCCCCATGTTCCTTCAATTGTCATCCCCAGGTCCTTCTTTCTAGCCACATCCCCAGGTTCCTTCAAGTGTCATCCCCAGGTCCTTCTAGCCACATCCCCAGGTTCCTTCAAGTGTCATCCCCAGGTCCTTCTAGCCACATCCCCAGGTTCCTTCAAGTGTCATCCCCAGGTCCTTCTAGCCACATCCCCAGGTTCCTTCAAGTGTCATCCCCAGGTCCTTCTGCCTTTAGCCACACCCCATGTCCTTCAAGTGTCATCCCCAGTCCTTCTTTCTAGCCACATCCCCATGTTCCTTCAAGTGTCATCCCCATGTCCTTCTTTCTAGCCACATCCCCATGTTCCTTCAAGTGTCATCCCCATGTCCTTCTTTCTAGCCACATCCCCATGTTCCTTCAAGTGTCATCCCCATGTCCTTCTTTCTAGCCACATCCCCATGTTCCTTCAAGTGTCATCCCCATGTCCTTCTTTCTAGCCACATCCCCATGTTCCTTCAAGTGTCATCCCCATGTCCTTCTTTCTAGCCACATCCCCAGGTTCCTCCAAGTGTCATCCCCAGGTCCTTCTTTCTAGCCACATCTCCAGGTTCCTCCAAGTGTCATCCCCAGGTCCTTCTAGCCACATCCCCAGGTTCCTTCAAGTGTCATCCCCAGGTCCTTCTTTCTAGCCACATCCCCAGGTTCCTCCAAGTGTCATCCCCAGGTCCTTCTAGCCACATCCCCAGGTTCCTTCAAGTGTCATCCCCAGGTCCTTCTAGCCACATCCCCAGGTTCCTTCAAGTGTCATTCCTAGTTCCTAGCCACATCCCCATGTTGCTTCAAGTGTCATCCCCAGGTCCTTCTAGCCACATCCCCAGGTTCCTTCAAGTGTCATCCCCAGGTCCTTCTAGCCACATCCCCAGGTTCCTTCAAGTGTCATCCCCAGGTCCTTCTAGCCAAATCCCCACGTTCCTTCAAGTGTCATCCCCAGGTCCTTCTATCGACCTTTCTAGGTCATATGCAACACCCTTTAATGTCATATGCAACACCCTCCAAGGTCATATGCAGCTCCTTATAGGGTGATCATCATTCTAGTTAAAGGTCATTATTATGTGGCCCCTAATCGGGTCAGGCTCATTCCAGCAGAATTTAGTTTGGGGATCATTAGACTCTGATATTAGAATGATTAACTAAATTAGACATTTTAAAGATTAACAATTATGTCTCCCTATTGGAGGGAGGCTATGCATATTGTATTTACCTTTGTCGCCAGTCTGTCTACCCACCTAGTCTGTCCGCACTACATCTCCAGTTGTTGGATTTTCACCACACTTCACATGTTTTATCAGCATGAAGACTAGATATGCATATCGCCATATCACCATCTTGTTCTGCTCTGTCGATATTCGACAGCGATATTATAGAGAAACATATTGTGGAGATTATTTCTAGGAAACACTTGGCCGGATTTCAACAATATTTTCCTAGAATGATCAGTACGCAGCCTAATGATGCATATCATCGCTGAAATCTTTTAGTTGATTTCTGTCAGAGTTATCACCCTTTGAAGATTCAAATGTGCAAAGTTTGTCCGAGATAGTTATGCTATTTTCACCCCTGGCAGAAGTTCAATAATTCTTGGCATTAAATTGATATAAGGGAATATAAAAAAATTCAAATATCTGTTTGAATACAGATTACATAGATTTGAAATTTCCTAGAATTGTAATATTGAATTTTGATTCTGATAATATAACCCTTACATTGCCGATGCCTTAAATGTTTTCGACGTCAAATTCACATTGCCCCTTCTCTCTCCCTCATGGCGTTGGATTTCATCAGGAATGAGGTCTCGAGACCGATTAATCTAGTATTGTAAAATATTGTTTCACAATCGAGCATAAAATAAATTTGCAATAATCAATGCGATATAATTATACTAGTATTTTGGTGAAAAGATTGCAGAATACACCGAAAAAATATTTCTCTTGGAAAGTAAACCTGTAGATCAATTTTAATCTGCCAAGACACAGGTGTAGGATTTTCACAAATTGTTTTAACCCTTTACCTGCTGAGTAAATAAAATTACATTTGCAACAACATAGATCCAGATCAGCCATGGCGTAACACCACGTCTGATCAGGATATATGTTGTTTGCTATACAGTCAAGTGTTTTAGCTCCACCATGCGAATAGCAAACAGCATAGAGCTTGATCAGACGGCACTTCTGTGCTGTTTGCAAATGCGATTTTATCTGCCACTAGCATGCAAAGAATGAATAAGTTAAGCACATGCTCACTTAGTTCGCACTATCACTGTTATAATAGATTTCAATTTGTTAATTTTTTGAAGAACACTAGAGAGAAAAAAATCTCTTTCAGAGGTAAATCGGTAGATAGTTTTGAATATGTGAAGTGGTAGAGATTTATTTTAATAATTTAACTGCATTTTCACTTCAGTTTGCGCTTAATTACGCGTTAAAAAGAAAATGTCTAAATTCAGTGAATGAAGTGCATACTTGAAGTGCTTGGATTACAGGTATGCTAGGTGATCAACGTGATGTGTACTCGCCCGCGACATTGTAGCGTATCTCTGATAACGGGTTAGCGTTGCCATTACTGTGATCTGCTAATATATAACCACGGTGTCCAAATATCCATGTAGGTGTAAATATCGCCGGTGATGATATCTGTAGATTAACGCATCAATCGAAGGGAAAATATAATCGCCGTATAAAGATTGAATTGAATTGAATGGTCCGTCCACTGTGATATATATTTTATTTGTGTTTCAAGCTTAAAATGAGGTTAATAGAGATTTAGATTAATATACTATTATATCTCCATGCAAACGACAGCCATTTAGCTATCAAGCAGTGGATAAGTAGTCGCCATATCTATCCCACCTACATAGATATTACTGGGATTTCATAGAGATTTAAGTTAATATACTTATATCTCCATACAAACGACAACCATTTAGCTATCATTCAGTGGATAAGAAGTCGCCATATCTATCCCACTTCCATAGATATTACTAGGAGATTCTGGTCTGCATTATGAACATTGGTTTGGCTACTACATTGTCAATGTATGTCGTATTGGTAATGGCATCAATAGGTGCTTCTATGAGGGAAATGGTTAAAAGATGTTACCTTATGTATTGTCTTCTTCCAATGAGAGACATCGGTCAGTTACTGCCCCTGAATACTCCCTAAAAGTATGTAGATGCTCTTAAGTTGTTTCCTCTGTTTTTATCGTTGTTTCCTTTGCACACCATGCTATGAATTTTCTTCCACTTTCTCATATTATAATGTTACTAAGTCTCAACATATATCCTACAGTATATACAATGGGTAAAACATATGTAAATTATTAATTAACTAACATGATTTGTATAATATCACATTCATCATAACGCAACATCTGGTTAGTATAGGGAACAACTGTAAAAACAAAGGATTCCAACTAAAAGGACTGCTATGCATTTTGGGATAAATCGGACTTTATCTGCCAAGGGAGGTAATAGAAAAGCCAGCGAGGTCTCTCATTGCTTAGTAGGAGTTGGTTATCTGCTTGACATTGTGTGTTTTACATTTATTTATCATCGCCTCCTGAAGAGATTAGTCATTTTAGATTTTTGGAAGATAGTGCAATGATACAGACAAATTCCAGAGTCTCCTCTGGTTCTTTTACGTGCACGGTGTAAAGCACCGCGGCACAAGACCTCGGTTTAAAGTCCCATCTGAAAGACTGTTAATTTTATTAGGGTCAGACGGGGGATCGAACCTGCGATCCCTGGATTACCAGTCCAGCGTGTTACCACTGGACTACAGATCCGTGTGTCTGCTTGACTTGATTTCATTCAATAGATCAGACCTTGACTCGGCTGCAATTCAGATTTTGGATACTTAAACGTAATTACTAGATGATTTACGACTGCTTTGAAGATTGTGCAACAATGAGTCACACATTTATCTTGATAAAGCGCTTATATAATTTATTATAAAGATTTATTGTTATAAACACTAAGGTGGTTATAAATTAATCTCTATATCAACATCCCTGCATGCCACCTGTTTTATACTGTCAGCCTCCAACTTTACTGTCAGCCTCCAACTTTACTGTCAGCCTCCAACTTTGAGGCAGAGAGTTATATATTTATTTTATTTTCTGTTTATTAAGAAAAGAATATGTTTTAAGTTTTATTTTACTTCTTGTTCTTAATAAAAATTTATATTAAGAAAATAATTAATAAGAAAATTTAACAAAATACTTTTCTTTTAAATACTAAAACTAAAATAACATACATTAGAACCATCCGAATCTAGACATCTTCCAGACCTGACAAAAAGTCTGTTTTGAAGCAGTTTCCGGATTATAGGGTTGTTATATTTATTAGTCATATTTAATTTCATGTACACGTACAACGTACTATGCTGTGCAGTATAACACACGAACACAAACATATAGCAAACATAAACAACATAACTGTACACGTACAACGTACTATGCTGTGCAGTATAACACACGCACACAAAAATATAGCAAACATAAACAACATAACTGTACACGTACAACGTACTATGCTGTGCAGTATAACACACGCACACAAAAATATAGCAAACATAAACAACATAACTGTACACGTACAACGTACTATGCTGTGCAGTATAACACACGAACACAAAATATAGCAAACATATAGCAAACATAACTGTACATGTACTAAGTTTTGATGCACTTTAGAGCTAGCACAATGTTCATCTGGGTACACTGAATTCAGTTGAGTTAACACTATCATACTCTAAAGTTTAAACTTGATTTATTTTACAACGATTGCAAAACAAGTTCTAACAACTTATATTATCCATGGATTTGTAGTTCAATGTGTTAACCACTAACCCTGTTTTCCATAAATTATACCATTATGCAGAGCAAAGTGTGATTTTCACAACAACCGGGGGGGGGGGGGGGGGAAACACGGACGTGGACAATTGACAATTAATGGAATGTTGTCACTTTTATGACAGTACACATGGATCATCCCTCGACTGGCTTCTATTTATAATTGGCACATCCGGTTTACAGGTCTGGGTCATTTTGTGTTGAATATATACAATAATTATATCACGGAATTTCCTCCGGTTTCCGAAATAGAGGGCAGCTTGTAGGGGGTCGTGGATTAGAGGACGTCAAGATTAAGAGGGGTTTTACTGTATAGCTATCTGCTGATAGTCTCTTTCTTAAAAAAAGGAAAAAGAATTAAAATAAAATTCTAGCAATTAATTTGTAATTGCCTAATCAGTAATGTTTTCAGATGCATGTCTTAATGGATAATACACATTAACCAGATCAGTTCTTGTACATCAGATATGTTTTTGTGGGCTGTTTTTATCAAGAAATCTGGACTGCTTGTGTGAAAGATCTAAAATAATTATCCTGTAGATCATCTGACTTCAACCCTCCTATGATTTGTAGATATATTAGTAATGAGCCGGTTTTGAGGTTATGGAATTACTTCCCTGCTGCAGTATGTACATGGAATTGCTTCCCCGCAGTACACACATTATGGAATTGCTTCCATGCAGTACAAACACTGTGGAATTGCGTCACTACAGCACACACATGATGAAATTGCTTCCCAACAGTACTTCCCTGCAAAATTGAAAACACTGGAATTGCTTCCCAACAGTACACACATGTTATGGAATTGCTTTCTCGCTGCACATACATTATGGACTTGTTTCCCTCCAGCACACACATTGTAGACTTGCTTCCCTCCAGCACACACACATTGTAGACTTGCTTCCCTCCAGCACACACACATTGTAGACTTGCTTCCCTCCAGCACACACACATTGTAGACTTGCTTCCCTCCAGCACACACACATTGTAGACTTGCTTCCCTCCAGCACACACACATTGTAGACTTGCTTCCCTCCAGCACACACACATTGTAGACTTGCTTCCCTCCAGCACACACACATTGTAGACTTGCTTCACTGCAGTACACACCCATTATGGAATTGCTTCCCTCCAGCACACACATTGCAGACTTGCTTCCCCGCAGTACACACACATTATGGAATTGCTTCCCTCCAGCACATACATTGTAGACTTGCTTCCCTCCAGCACACACACACACATGGAATTGCTTCCCTCCAGCACACACATTGTAGACTTGCTTCCCTGCAGTACACACACACTATGGAATTGCTTCCCTCCAGCACACACATTGTAGACTTGCTTCCCTGCAGTACACACACATTATGGAATTGCTTCCCTCCAGCACACACATTGTAGACTTGCTTCCCTGCAGTACACACACATGGAATTGCTTCCCTCCAGCACACACACATTGTAGACTTGCTTCACTGCAGTACACACCCATTATGGAATTGCTTCCCTCCAGCACACACATTGCAGACTTGCTTCCCCGCAGTACACACACATTATGGAATTGCTTCCCTCCAGCACACACATTGTAGACTTGCTTCCCTGCAGTGTACACACATTATGGAATTGCTTCCCTCCAGCACACACACACTGTAGACTTGCTTCCCTGCAGTGTACACACACATTGTAGACTTGCTTCCCTGCAGTACACACATTATGGAATTGCTTCCCTCCAGCACACCCATTGTAGACTTGCTTCCCTGCAGTGTACACACATTATGGAATTGCTTCCCTCCAGCACACACACACTGTAGACTTGCTTCCCTGCAGTGTACACACACATTGTAGACTTGCTTCCCTGCAGTACATACACATTATGGAATTGCTTCCCTCCAGCACACCCATTGTAGACTTGCTTCCATGCAGTACACACACATGATGGAATTACTTCCCTGCAGTATCAGTAGTCTGGAATTTCTTCCCTGCAGTATCATTATGTCAGATTAATTGACAGCTGGATAGCTTCATCACATAAAACAATTTGATCCACTGGCATTAATTGACAGCTGGATAGCTTCATCACATTCAAACCTCACTACTGGCGAAGGGAAGGGATTTGAAGCAACCATGACCACTCGTTCACGGAGCCATAGACACAACGGTTTGACTACAATTGACTCTTTTACATATACTTCTAAATTCATGACCCCATCAGCCACAGAGGATACCCCCACCCCCAACAAAATACAGCTTCAATACTCGATATACATATTTTGACTCTGGTGAGTGACACAGGGTCACCTGAAGTTCTTTAATTAAATGGTTCCCTAAGCAGACCATGTGTGGTCTATTAATGTATAAATATCACAGTGTCATCCCGAAATTCCCATATTATATTATATTTATTGTATTATCAGTCGAGATATCAATCATACATATGTGGAAATGACATTTAAATAGTGATACTCGTATAATCTTATAATCAATTGACATGACCATTGAAATGATTTGGAATTGGATATTGACCTGTCGGGGCCAAATGTCGTACCAAATAAAACACACATGTGTCTTAGCAGTTATTCTAAACCATATGGTATTGGAAACGGAAGATATCATAACCTTACAGAACCACTTGCACACACTTAGATGGGTGTCAGGTTTACAGAGTGACAGGTTTTAGATTGGTATAATAGGTCAGAGGCCAAACATAAACTATTATTTGTTTTCCTAACTATTGAGTATCTACCCATAAATATTGTTTCTATTCAGTATATTTTATCCGATGATAATTGTGCATGTCATCTGTATATGTTTATGTATACATGTCATCTGTATATGTTGATGTATACATGTCATCTGTATATGTTGATGTATACATGTCATCTGTATATGTTGATGTATACATGTCATCTGTATATGTTGATGTATACATGCCATCTGTATATGTTGATGTATACATGCCATCTGTATATGTTGATATATACATGTTATCTGTATATGTTGATGTATACATGCCATCTGTATATGTTGATGTATACATGCCATCTGTATATGTTGATATATACATGCCATCTGTATATGTTGATGTATACATGTTATCTGTATATGTTGATGTATACATGCCATCTGTATATGTTGATGTATACATGCCATCTGTATATGTTGATGTATACATGTTATCTGTATATGTTGATGTATACATGCCATCTGTATATGTTGATGTATACATGCCATCTGTATATGTTGATGTATACATGTCATCTGTATATGTTGATATATACATGTTATCTGTATATGTTGATGTATACATGCCATCTGTATATGTTGATGTATACATGTTATCTGTATATGTTGATGTATACATGCCATCTGTATATGTTGATGTATACATGCCATCTGTATATGTTGATGTATACATGCCATCTGTATATGTTGATGTATACATGCCATCTGTATATGTTGATGTATACATGCCATCTGTATATGTTGATGTATACATGTCATCTGTATATGTTGATGTATACATGTTATCTGTATATGTTGATGTATGCATGTTATCTGTATATGTTGATGTATACATGTCCTCTGTATATGTTATCTGTATATGTTGATGTATACATGTCCTCTGTATATGTTATATATACCGATGTATACATGTCCTCTGTATATGTTGTATATACCGATGTATACACGTCCTCTGTATATGTTATATATACCGATGTACACATGTCCTCTGTATATGTTATATATACTGATGTATACATGTCCTCTGTATATGTTATATATACCGATGTACACATGTCCTCTGTATATGTTATATATACTGATGTATACATGTCCTCTGTATATGTTATATATACTGATGTATACATGTCCTCTGTACTGATGTATGCATGTCCTCTGTATATGTTATATATACTGATGTATACATGTCCTCTGTATATGTTATATATACTGATGTATACATGTCCTCTGTACTGATGTATGCATGTCCTCTGTATATGTTATATATACTGATGTATACATGTCCTCTGTATATGTTGTATATACCGATGTATACATGTCCTCTGTATATGTTATATATACACCGATGTATACATGTCCTCTGTATATGTTGTATATACCGATGTATACATGTCCTCTGTATATGTTATATATACCGATGTATACATGTCCTCTGTATATGTTGTATATACTGATGTATGCATGTCCTCTGTATATGTTGTATATACCGCTGTATACATGTCCTCTGTATATGTTATATACACACACACACACACACCGATGTATACATGTCCTCTGTATATGTTATATATACTGATGTATACATGTCCTCTGTACTGATGTATGCATGTCCTCTGTATATGTTGTATATACCGATGTATACATGTCCTCTGTATATGTTATATATACCGATGTATACATGTCCTCTGTATATGTTGTATATACCGATGTATACATGTCCTCTGTATATGTTATATATACTGATGCATACATGTCCTCTGTATATGTTGTATATACCGATGTATACATGTCCTCTGTATATGTTGTATATACCGATGTATACATGCCATCTGTATATGTTATATATACCGATGTATACATGTCCTCTGTATATGTTATATATACTGATGTATACATGTCCTCTGTATATGTTATATATACTGATGTATGCATGTCCTCTGTATATGTTATATATACTGATGTATGCATGTCCTCTGTATATGTTATATATACCGATGTATACATGTCCTCTGTATATGTTATATATACTGATGTATGCATGTCCTCTGTATATGTTATATATACTGATGTATACATGTCCTATGTATATGTTATATATACTGATGTATACATGTCCTCTGTATATGTTATATATACACACACTGATGTATACATGTCCTCTGTATATGTTATATATACTGATGTATGCATGTCTTCTGTATATGTTGTATATACCGATGTATAAATATTATACATGTCATCGTTATGCGTTCTATCTTCAACCGTTACTGTTAGCAGACCATATTATATTTAAAAAAAATGAAAGCTGTTATCGGTATCTTCATTCAACAACAGACACGGTGATAAAGTTTTTGCAAATATAATTATGCAGTATGGCTGCTCTATTTTTTCTTGTAATAATTTTGGCTTAAAACAACTTTCACCTCATAAATTACGAGAATTTACAAAACTGAGTGTAGATAACAGTCAGACGAAGCCTGCTGCATCAACCTCACAAATAATATCCCCTGACTTTCCAACGACCTTTCAAAAAAAGAATCCAAATGAAGTCGCTTGCAGCTAAATAACAAGATCTGAAAAATACATTGTAAGCTTACAGAAGGATGGTGGTTGTATCCGGGTGTCCGGGTCTGAACTACTGCTCGGGGTCTTCCTCCACCAATAATAGCCGGAGAGTCGACATATGACCTCAGTTGTGATGCGACTTTTAAACCCCCGTCTTATATTTAGCGTGGTTTGTGTCTGCCATGTAGTAGAGGGAATTGTGGGTACATGGGTTTCCATGCCGACAACACTAAACCAGCAGCAGGCAAAATGCATGTGAAATACTTTGTGGAAACGCCGCCCCATAATGTCATAAGCGGTACGACGCAGCAGGCACATCTTATGAACAGCAGTACTTCCTTGATCCTTCCGTACAATATTAATATACCCAGTGTGCCACAGGCACAAGTACACAATTTTATTTTGCCCTATGGTCAAATAGTAAGTAATGTAAACATTACTATATGACAATAGGGCAAATCAATGTGCCTTGTACCTGTGCAGGGTTCCCTCTTGTTTGGATTTTTGTCTGCGTCACTTCTGTCGCCAATTAAAAAACACTGGAGCCAACTAAGAGCCATATACACTGAACCAAATTTCTAAACGGCCACCTGTTTATTTTTACAGTATTTGGGAAAAACCTACAATCAATAATCATATCATCATTTAATACATTTTATTCCATATGTTTATACAACAATTCACTAAAATTAAAAAAGCGGCTAAAACGTAACAATGAAAACAATAAGGTCACCCTCATAACAAAAAGTCACAAATCTGAAAACATCGCTATTATGGTATTTCAATACGTCGTATGTCCCCCTTCTGCGGCAATAACGGCACGACACCTCGCCCTCATTGATACAATGTATCTTTGGAGATAGCATTGCAGAATTGTTGCCCATGCCTGAATTATGTCACGCTCTAATTCACGCATGTTAAGTTGCTGTGGTTGGGCTCTGACCTTCCTTTTCAACAGGTCCCATACATGTTCTATGGGGTTCAAATCGGGGCTTTTCGCCGGCCATGGAAGAGCTTGCACGTTGTTAGCAGCCAACATAGCCCGAGTGTTCCTGGCAACATGGCGTTGTCTTGTGCCAAAATCATACCAGGATTGCCATTAACATGCGGTACAAGGACGGGTTGTAGGATATTGTTTTGATATTTTCTGACATTTAAGTTACCTCGAATTGGTACAATGGGTGTCCTAGTATGCATTGACACGCCAGCCCAGACCATCAATGAGCCGCCTCCATACTTATCGACCTGTACTACACAGTTTGCGCTGTTTCGCTCGCCCCGACGGCGGTATGCTCGGACGCGTCCGTCGGCCCCACGGAGTGTAAACCTTGACTCATCCACAAATATAACATTAGACCAGTCCTCTCTCGTAAACCTGAAATGCCGTCTAGCCCATGCGAACTGTGCCCGTCTATGGTCTCTGGTTAGAATTGGACCCTTTCGTGGTCGTCGGGCTCGTAATCCGACGGCTCTGAGACGATTACGTACAGTTTGTGCATGGATGTGGCGGTTATGTGTGCCAAGAGTGACCCTTGCCATTCTGGTAGCTGGGGTGAAGCGGTCCCGTAAGTGGGAAACAATAATGTACCGGTCCTGTCTGCGTGTGGTTACCCTCCCTTTAGGGCGTCGTCGGATGTCGGCTATACTTCCGGTACGTCTAAACTTCGCCCATAGCTGCTGAATGGTGGAATGCTGTCTATTGAAATGTCGAGCAATCTGAAATGATAATAAAAGGGCCAAAACTCCGAAGTTCCTAGAGTGATATTGCTGGTTATCGGACTTTCAAAATGGCTGTATAAGAATATAACATTTGATGATTTTTGACAACATTGAGGTCAACTGGTTAATTTCATCGCAAATTTGTACCTACCTGCCTAATTGAAGTACCAGCATCCAGCATGCCAACAGCTCGCCCGCGTTCTTCAATGCTCATTCTCGCCATGTTTTGTGTGTTTTATATTCTGTACTAGACAGGGATTATACTACATATAAAATGGACATTCACCATGCTATGCACGTGGCCCTCGTGCCGATTTATACAAATCGGTTTCTCCTTTCCGCTTGATCAAATCTGGCACCAGAAACGTGTTTTCTTTTTAGATATCGATTTATTATAGCGTATAGAACTCCGTTGCAAATTTTAGAATTTATACATATAACCATTCTCTTGAAATCGCATTTTATATATTGGCCGTTTAGAAATTTGGTTCAGTGTAGTTCACAGATAAATATTTGAAGGGACAAAACATGATGTTCCAAAAAACAAACAAGCAAAAAAACCCAAAATGTTGTGCCAAATATTTTCGCCAATTCACAAAATTTAGCGCCAAATATTTGTTTTTTGTCTCCATTGGCTGTCTGTATACACACACCTCTTTGACCTGTCTTGGGATGGGGAAACAAAGAGATTGTTAATGTTGACCTGAGCAAGGTGGCATGGTAGATAGAGATCATTATTGTAATCTATAAGATATCAGAAAACAAGTGGATGTGGATGATCTAGCAGTTTTACAATGGTAGACAATGATTTATGTCCCTTCAACAATTCAACACCAAGTAACTGACATGGACTGGTCCATGATATTTTTAGACCAATTAATTAATAAGAAAATTACATTTGGATCAGTTCATTTATCGAAATGGGTAATTTTGTCTGAAAATAGTAATATTACTGGTAAAAAAAGCAGATGCTGATGAGACGACTCAACACGAACCGGCTGATCTGGATCTACACTTTTTGTAAGCCTATTTAGAGGTCTGTGGTTTTGAAAGGATTAAACAACGCTGTTTGGTCTCAGTTTAACTCTTTCAGCGCCGAATAAATTCAGAGCATGTGCAAACAACATAGATCCAGATCAGCCGCGGCGTAACGCCGTGTCTGATCAGGATCTATGTTGTTTGCTATTCGGACAGGTGCTTCAGCTCCACTGTCTGAAGAGCAATCAGCATATAGCCTGATCAGACGGCATGTTCTGTTCTGTCCGATCGGGTTCTCTACATATTTTACAAAGTCGCTTTTATGCGACATTGGCGGTGAAAGAGTTAAAAGTTGTTCACAATAACATATTACCATCCATACTTGCCTATAAGGCGATCTCACCTACCGTATTTAGCTATGTATAGTGCGCTATCGTGCGATCTCACCTACCGTATTTAGCTATGTATAGTGCGCTATCGTGCGATCTCACCTACCGTATTTAGCTATGTATAGTGCGCTATCGTGCGATCTCACCTACCGTATTTAGCTATGTATAGTGCGCTATCGTGCGATCTCACCTACCGTATTTAGCTATGTATAGTGCGCTATCGTGCGATCTCACCTACCGTATTTAGCTATGTATAGTGCGCTATCGTGCGATCTCACCTACCGTATTTAGCTATGTATAGTGCGCTATCGTGCGATCTCACCTATAAGACAACCCCCCTACTTTGTTCCTGAAATATGTGAAATTTTGCATGCACTCGTATATAAGACAGGTTGATAAAAATGGACACCAGACCATGTAAAAATTGCATGTTTGGCCAGTGAAAGTTGAAGAAATTTTCAGTGTTGGAGTGCTTTATTTTCTAAAACGTAACTATGGATACCATTAAATTTTAATACATTTTTAAGAAAAATATATTTTGTTTAAATGTTTATTTAGCACTCACTTACATGTATTAGACAGGAAGCCACATTGAGGCCATATTATGGTGGTAAAAAGCTCGTCTTATAGGCGAGCATGAAGATCAATTAATGAACACATAGTGAAAATAAGTAATGGGTTGAAAGGACAGTAAGTTGAAGAGAGAAACAACATGTGAAATAAAGTTGGTATAGTTGAAAATGCAATTTGTTTTATTAACTTTATTTACGATTACGAAGCAAGTTTTAACAACTTATATTAATCGCTCTCGTTGGCGTGGATGAAAGTGTATATATGGTCATTCGTGTGGGCGGAAACCGGAGTACCCGGAGGATACCCGCCTGTCCGATCTGGCGACCACCGTACCATCACACATACTTCCCGGTCCGAGGATCGAACACGGGTTGCATTGGTGAGAAGCGAGCACGCTAATCACTGCGCTAATCGGATATCCCTATCTGAATAGCAAACAGCTAATCAGACAGCAAAAGACTTTTTTGTTGTTGTTTTTTGTTTATACAATTTTATTTTAGCATGATTGCGAAACAAGTTCTTACAACTTATATTAATCACTCTCGAGACCTCATTCCTGATGGAATCCATCACCACGAGGGAGAGAAGAAGAGGCAATGTGGAATTTAAATGCCTTGCCTAAGGGCACAATCATAACGGCTCCAGCAGGGCTCGAACTCGGGCCTTTCGCACCTGAAGAGAATGCGCTACCACTGCACTATCACGACTTCCAAAAGGCTGAGAAGGCTTACACATACAATACATGAATCCAATGTACAAATGTAATACAAAGTTAATTTGCTTTCTCTTACTGTAGACTTTTATTACAGTTACGACAAGTGATTGATTTATTGTTTCAAAAATATTGTGGTCTCTTTGATTTTTATAATCGCTTGTCAAGCTTTAGTTCTTTCACATGTCATATTTTGTACTGATTAACAAAATAACTATTGTTTTTAATTTTTTAAAATAATAGTTTATTGTCAAAATCTTAGCTTTCATGAATTGTCAAAATGCAAAAAGAAGACATTTTTTTCAATTTAATTTTATTCATTGTTTCATAATTATGTGAAATGACGATTGAAACAAATTGAACAATTTCGGAATACAGTTAATCCTGTCTTAAGCAGCCAGCCAAGGGACTCACATAAAGTGGCTGCTCAGCACAGGTTGGCTGCTTAATAGAGGTTAAATGTATAATAAAACAACATATTGGGAATCTGGAAACTGGCTGCTTAATACATGTTGGCTGCTTAATGGAGGTGACCACTAACACAGGTTTGACTGTATTGGGAATCTGGAAACTGGCTGCTTAATACATGTTGGCTGCTTAATGGAGGTGACCACTAACACATGTTTGACTATTTCAATGAGGCATTGACCTGCCGAATAAATTGGACGGAATGTGCAAACAACATAGATCCAGATCAGCCACGGTGTAGCGCCGCGTCTGATCAGGATCTATGTTGCTTGCTATTCAGACAAGTGGTTTAGCTCCACTATCCGAATAGCCAACAGCACAGAGCCTAATCAGATGGCACAGAGAAAATGCCACCTTTCACTGTTTCAAAGCGGTGTAAAGATGGAGTTCTTTCAAAAGTACATCTAACTGCGCAGGAATCCAAAACAGTGGCAGAGAAAATGCCATGTTTCACTGTTTCAAAGCGGTGTAAAGATGGAGTTCTTTCAAAAGTACATTTAACCGCGCAGGAATCCAAAACAGTGGCAGAGAAAATGCCATCTTTCACTGTTTCAAAGCGGTGTACGATTTCACTATCTTTTACTATCATTTATTGGAAAGCATAAAAGAAAAATTCAATTTAATAGAATTTTGTGCAATGCAAATGATTTGCATTTTATTTGCAATAGAATCAGCAGCAGACACATTAATGAGACAGTTAATGTTCTAAAGAAGAGTTGGGAGAAGAATTACAGCTTCCTATCTCAACTTGTTACACAATACCTGTAGTATTAAAGATTTATGATTAATAAATTAATTATAAGTTGTTTGAAGTATTGTCGATGCACACAGCTTGTGAAAGCTGAGGAGCTGCTCAATGACTGGGAAAGTCAGAGATGAATACTGCCTGCGATAAGCTTCTGTTCCCTGTAGACCAACATTGAATAATTGTGTGTGTTTGTATCAATTGTTTATCATATCTAAGATTCTGTGCAGAATGTTGTTATATGCAAAGGGAGGGAGTGCACTTAAAGCGATATTACATTGCAAAAAGCCAAAAAAAAAATGCATTTTTTACGTATACAGTCAAACATGTGTTAGTGGTCACCTCTATTAAGCAGACAACCTGTATTAAGCAGACATTATGTTGATTGGAATATATCTAAGTGGTATACAAGTCAGCGACCGTAACCACTCGACAACGGAGGCGGACTCATTCATTTTGACATACATTGTAAGATGACAACGACCTCCTTTTAGCCAAACTTTTTTCTTTGTTTGGCCTAATTAGTTGTATATCTGTAATTTATTCTAATATTTCATTCATCTTTTGTTTATTCTCTTTCATATCTTAAATGGAGTTTATTTTGGGAAAGATAATGAATTATCGAGATATACAATATAATTATTATTATTTGCATATTGGTACTTTCGACAGATGATTTAAGTGATATAAGACATTCTATAAATCAATATAATGTACACCAGCATGAATTAAGTACTCTGTGCGAGGCAAATAGAAGTCATACATTTTATTTTAAGCATTTTCCACATAGAAGGAAAGCTTGGCACCATTATCTATACTCCTACCGGTATATTATCCCATTCCTTCATAGAGATTTAGGTTAATATACTATTATATCTCCATACAAACGACAGCCATTTAGCTATCATGCAGTTGATAAGTAGTCGCCATATCTATCCCACCTCCATAGATATTACTGGGACTACATAGAGATTTAGGTTAATGTACTATTATATCTCCATACAAACGACAGCCATTTAGCTATCATGCAGTTGATAAGTAGTCGCCATATCTATCCCACCTCCATAGATATTACTGGGACTACATAGAGATTTAGGTTAATATACTATTATATCTCCATACAAACGACAGCCATTTAGCTATCATGCAGTGGATAAGTAGTCGCCATATCTATCCCACCTCCATAGATATTACTGGGACTACATAGAGATTTAGGTTAATATACTATTATATCTCCATACAAACGACAGCCATTTAGCTATCATGCAGTGGATAAGTAGTCGCCATATCTATCCCACCTCCATAGATATTACTGGGACTACATAGAGATTTAGGTTAATATACTATTATATCTCCATACAAACGACAGCCATTTAGCTATCATGCAGTGGATAAGTAGTCGCCATATCTATCCCACCTCCATAGATATTACTGGGACTACATAGAGATTTAGGTTAATATACTATTATATCTCCATACAAACAACAGCCATTTAGCTATCATGCAGTGGATAAGTAGTCACCGTATCTATCCCACCTCCATAGATATTACTGGGACTACATGAGATTCTGGCCTTTATTATGAACATTAGTTTGGCTACTACATTGTCAATGTATGTCGTATTGGTAATGGTGTCAAGAGGTGCTTCTATGAGAGAAAGGGTTATGAGCATTGGTTTGGCTACTACATTGTCAATGTATGTCGTATTGGTAATGGCAGTAAGAGGTGTTCCTATGAGGGAAAGGGATATAAAGCACCTGTGAACACCATTACCAATGCAACATGTATTGTTAAAGACATTAGTAGTAAAGCAAACAGAAGTCCTCCTATCAAGTGGTTCTAGTCAGGCTCTATGCTGTTTGTCATTCGGATAGTGGAGCTAAAGCACTTGGCTGAATAGCAAACAATATAGATCCTGATAAGACGCAACGTTATGCCGTGGCTGATCTGGATCTATGTTGTTTGCAAATGTGATTTTATTTACTCAGCAGGCAAAGGGTTAAGCATAGAACTAATTGCGAATTTATTTTTGTGAAGCATTTCTATCCGATCTGTAACAGTGATTTAATAATTTCCAACCGACTGTTTTCGTATTTAAATATATTGAAGCTTCTCTAAACCGCAACCCCTGTAAACCAATAAATCTCTCCAACCTGAACTCTTGTCTGATTTTCTGTTAAAACAAAATTATATCATCCCTCAGATAAAGAAGCTACGAATATTTTTAATAATGCTTGGCAGCCATTTTGAAGCCCTAGTGTGTTTATGACATCATACATACTGTTATTACATGAAGATAATACATAGTTTGCAGGATAGCACATACGAGGAATAATATGTTAATAAAACACTTGCAGCATTTAACAGAAATGTTAATTGGAATATTTGTGTTGACTACTGAGTTTAATTGACTTGCATTTTTTTTAAAAACTCATCACATTTGTGTTATGGTTGATCCAATATGGCCGCCTCCATTAACACTTGTATTTCAGATACTTGACCTAATAATTATCTCCTTTATTTAAGCTGCAAATTTCAAAATTCTTTCACAGTTTTATATGTTTTGATAAGATTTATTGCTAAGATTAATATGCTTTATGCTAATGGGGTTCCTTTAATTAAACTCTCAATTTGATGTGTTTTTTTCCTTCCAATGAAGAATGCATAAAGGGAGATAATCTGCAAATAATGATTCATTGGTTGGCAGTCACAGTGGAATAAAACTAAAGCAGACAATCATGATGATATTTATTTAGTTAATCATTATTTATTTCAGTATTCTTTACATGTAATCAAGAAATGAACAGTTTACATATAATTTAACAACAGTAGACTGAAAGGGATTAGAACGAAAGAAAACTTATATAATTCTTCTCCCTATTAATTGATTGATATACAATAGGCAGGAGAATAATATATATATATATATATATATATATATAACAATGAAAATATGTGAAACACAAACGGATATGTAGTCCAGTGGTAACACGCTGGACTGGTAATCCAGGGATCGCAGGTTCGATCCCCCGTCTGACCCTAATAAAATTAACAGTCTTTCAGATGGGACGTTAAACCGAGGTCTCGTGTCGGTGCTTTACACCGTGTACGTAAAAGAACTAGAGGAGACTCTGGAATGGGTCTCTTTCTGTATCATTACACTATCCTCCAAAATCTAAAATGACTAATCTCTTCAGGAGGCGTCGCTCATATGGGTAACCGGTAGCGACGATAAATAAACGTAAACACAAAACACGTGAAACTATTCTATGATATCTATTTATCGGCTTATTATCTCAGGGGTGGGGTGGTGGATCCTTCCGTGGCCAAGTATGTGGTTAAAGTATGTGACTTCAAATCACTTGCCACTCACTGCTGTTACAGGTTCAAATTCCACTGTAAGATTCTTTGAGGAATCTACCCAGCAGTCTTGTGGGTGCCTGTCATTGTCTGGAATATTGCTCGGATGGGCACTCGGGTACCTTCCTCCACCAATAATAGATAGAGAGGCATAAGATGTTGGTACGACTTTAAACCAATGATAGCTGGAGAGATATAAGCTGTTGGTACGACTTTAAACCAATAATAGCTGAAGAGGTATAAGCTGTTGGTATGACTTTAAACCAATAATAGCTGGAGAGATATAAGCTGTTGGTACGACTTTAAACCAATAATAGCTGGAGAGATATAAGCTGTTGGTACGACTTTAAACCAATAATAGCTGGAGAGATATAAGCTGTTGGTACGACTTTAAACCAATAATAGCTGGAGAGATATAAGCTGTTGGTACGACTTTAAACCAATAATAGCTGGAGAGATATAAGCTGTTGGTACGACTTTAAACCAATAATAGCTGGAGAGATATAAGCTGTTGGTACGACTTTAAACCAATAATAGCTGGAGAGATATAAGCTGTTGGTACGACTTTAAACCAATAATAGCTGGAGAGATATAAGCTGTTGGTACGACTTTAAACCAATAATAGCTGGAGAGATATAAGCTGTTGGTACGACTTTAAACCAATAATAGCTGGAGAGATATAAGCTGTTGGTACGACTTTAAACCAATAATAGCTGGAGAGATATAAGCTGTTGGTACGACTTTAAACCAATAATAGCAGCTGGAGAGATATAAGCTGTTGGTACGACTTTAAACCAATGATAGCTGGTGAGGTATAAGCTGTTGGTACGACTTTAAAACCAATGATAGCTGGTGAGGTATAAACTGTTGGTACGACTTTAAACCAATAATAGCTGGAGAGATATAAGCTGTTGGTACGACTTTAAACCAATAATACAGGGATCATTTTAGAGGGCGATGTGGGCGATGTGGGCGATGTGGGCGAAATTGTCGCCCTAGGGACCCTGACTTCGCCCTCTGGGGGCCCCACTTCTCGAGTTTTTTTTTACGATTTTCAAACAAAATTTTGTCTAGTAAGATCACTGGCCCATTATAAAACACTCCTTCTAATCAAATGTTGTATTTAATGGTTGTACTGTGCATTTTAACCCTATTTTGTAGAAGTATATTAAAGAACACCATTTAAGGCGCTTTCTCACTTCTCCCAAAAATTCTGACCTAGAATGAACCCTGATAATAGCTGGAGAGATATAAACTGTTGGTACGACTTTAAACCCGAAATTAAAAACAAAAAAATGAATATCGGTCTAAAAGAAGAATACTTTGCCTGCTTAATTTGATCATATCTCTATAGATAGTTAGGGGATATTTACATCAGAAAAAAAGGGTTTCTATTAATTAAGCAAACATACTGCTGGCAAATATTTACATTGTTTATATAAGACCTGATTAAAAGATATCAAAGTAATCTAAGAATTTTTATTTCTTACCAAAAGTTGGTATTCAAAATGATAAAAAGGGAGGTTTTTTTTGGTTTTGCATCTACTGGATCTGGTGGTATCTCTTGATTTATGAAAATCTTATAGCAAACTTAACGTTTACAGCCAATTACTCATCACTCTACTGCGATATGTCTGCAAAAAACCCAACTCAAGTTGCTTTGAAAAATGCATCTTTTGATATCAGATGTATGAAATGCTTTGCATTTTTCTGCAATAAATACTTCACAGGGGTGGGGAATCTACTTATAGACGATAAAATCGGGACCACCCTATTATGATCTCAATCCATGCTGGGTGTGGAAATAGAATGAACTAACTTGTATTATTATTATGCGGTAGCCATTGGTGGTGTAACGGTTACGACGGTTTCCAACTTGTTACTGGGTGGTTGCGAGTTTGAGTCCTGACAGAACCACGGTGGGTGGTGTAATGGACACGGTGTAAACCTGGTAACTGTAACTAATGTTGCTGGAAGCTTCGCTTTCTTTTCTCTGTCCACTGAAACAGGTTCAATGTCAATGTATATACATCTATATTTAGTTTATACAATTTTATTTTAGCTCGATTGCGAAACAAGTTCTTACAACTTATATTAATAACTCTCGAGACCTCATTCCTGATGGACTCCATCGCCACAAGGGAGAGGGAAGAGGCAACGTGGAATTTAAATGCATAGCCTAAGGGCACAATTATAACGGTTTCAGCAGGGCGCGAACTCCAGACCATTCGCACCTGAAGCGAACTCTCTACCACTGCGCTATCACGACTTAATTTGTTGTGGTTTGTTTTTTTTGTTGTTTGTTTTTGGTGTTTGTTTGGGTTTTTTGTTTGGTGTGGTTTTTTGTGTGTTTGTAAAAAATTATGTTTTTTGAAATATTAAAATGGTATCCATAATTACGTCTTAGACAAGAAAGCACTATGACAATGAAAATGTCTTTAACTTGCACTGGCCAAACATGCAATTTATTCATGGTGTGGTGTCCATTTTATCAACCCGTCTTATATGCAAGTACCAAAGGGACAGGTCGTCTTATAATTTCGTCTGAATGTTGTAAGTTGTCATAATCTTGCTCATATAAATTTATAGAAAATAACAACCATGTATACCGTATATTTTCTCACCCAGAAATGTGATGTAAGTCGACTTATGGATGAGAAACAAGCCAAAGAATTTTTTTTTGAAAAACAAAGTTGCAATTTTATTTTTTTAATTTGTTGGAACTTTATTTATGTCTGTCTGTTTCTTCCACTGCGCTATCACGACTTCCACAACCCCAATCCCCCTGTTACCATTTCTGATAAATTATTTAATTAGCCTAGCAAAATCCAGTCTTTTCAGGCATATTTGTCAATTACATGTTAAATGAAATCTCTTTCTTCCATGAGGTTATTGACATTTTGTAGACTATTTAGAATGTTGAAATGCTCCCACCTTCCCTCTCCTGAGTGGGAGGTACATATCTTACTTACTTAGGGTCTCTAATATTTTGTGACAGATCTTGTTTTTATGGTTTTGTTCGGATGATAGAGGAGATGATTATCTGTTTCAAATTTGTGCCGCTATTATTTCTTTGAGCTTATTTGTGAAAATACCATCTTAGTTTTCACCTTTGTTATCAAAATTGTAAAGTGTATTGACCTATGTGATCTTTTATGTAAAACCTTCAGAGTTTTCATGGCCTGAAATATGTTTTGTTTCTTGTCGACTCGAAAAGCATTCTAACTTACCGGTAATTAAATTTTGGTCATTATTTTATAAATGATTTTTTGTTTTGGTTAGATTCTTAAGGAATGAATCGCGAGTTAATAGACATCCATGGTAACTTTATGCATGCCCAATGTAGTTCATACCCCAATGGAAACTATTAACTCGCGATTCATTACTTATATTTACATTAACCCATTTGATTCTGGATACCGTTCAAACAGTATTTGTAAAGAACATAGAGCCAGATCAGCCACCACGGAACTTGCCGTCTGATCAGGCGCTATGCTGTGTGCTATTCACATGATCTTGCTAAGACACTTGGCTATGTAGCAAACAACATAGAATCTGATCAGCACACAGCGTTACGCGTTGTCTGAACTGGATCTATGTTGTTTGCAAAAGCCTTTAAATGTATCCAGAATGAAATTGGTTGATTATTCTTCTCAATGAGACAAAGACAAAAATAATCACACTTTCCAATTAAATATGTATTTACCGGTAGTCCAATTTAGGAATTGTAAATAGATCCTTGGAACAGCGTAAACTGTAAGACACGCCTTTTCTCACGAGGAACGTTGCTTAACAATGGCTGTCCGATTAGCGCAGTGGTTAGCGCGCTCGTTTCTCACCAATGCGACCCGGGTTCAATCCTCGGACAGGGAAGTATGTGAGATGGTACGATTGTCGCCAGATCGGACAGGTGGGTTTTCTCCGGGTACTCCGGTTTCCTCCCACATGAATGACCACATATACGCACTTTCATCCGAGCCAACGAGAGTGATTAATATAAGTTGTTAAAACTTGCTTCGCAATCGTTGTAAAATAAATAATGTTTAAATTTTAACACTGCGAATGCACATGCCCATAATATCGAGTGCGCATGTCAGCTGCATATCATTAGTTGGGAACCCTCATACGAAATTATAATATACAACCAGGGCACATGACGTTCATCGAAGGAAATGCAATAGCAATGTGCATATTTCACATTTTTAGTGTTGACAATACTAGTGTAATGAGAGACATCACTAATTTTCTATTACCTCCCTCTGATTTATTTCAAAATGTGAATAGGTCCTTTAAGTTAGAATCCTTTGTTTTTACTGTTGTTCCCTAACCAAATGTTGCGGTATGATAAATGTGATTTTATCCAAATCGTGTTAATTAACTGATAACATTCTTTTACAAATAAGTACCCATTGCATATAATGTAGGAGATCTGTCGAGATATAGTAATTTAATACTCATAACAAGCGATAGTGGAATAAAATTGCTAGCATGTTGTGCAAAGGAATAAATGATAAAAACAGAGAAATAACACTTAATAGGACCTATCTACTTTTAGGAAGTATTCAGGGGCAGTAACTGACCGATGTCTCTCATTGTTTCTTCTTTATTATTCATTAAGATTGAGGGGGCTGTGCCATGATGTTAGGAATGAAGGGGTATGTGAGGGAGTAGAACACGGATCAGGGAGTTAAAGGGGGATGAGAATTTTTAAACAATTAATATATAATAGTGTTTATAGTTTTATTTTGATATTAATGTGTCTGGAAGTAAACAGATAATTGTTTCCCTCTTAACCCTTTCCCCTCATATAAAACACACCTACCGTATTTACCGATGTATAACGCGCTATCGTGTATAATTATATCTGTAAGCACTGTATTTTTGTATTTGTTGGAAATGTTTCATGATTGCCATATATAGTTTATTTTGTCATACCTATTGAATTTTATTTTCATATATCTGTTTGATGTTGTTTTCGCTGTACTATATCTGAGTATAACCAGATGGTGACATGGGTGAAATAGTCGCCCTAGGGACCAGACGTTGCCCTCCCTTCTCCAAAAAAAAGTGTTTTTTTTTTTTTACAATTTTCATACAAACGTTTTGTCTAGTAACACTAGCCCATTGTAAAGCACTTTCTATTCAGATGTATTTGCCATATTGTGTATTTTAACCCAATTTTGTTGAAAGTTATTAAATAATATCACTTATGGTTCACAGCTTATCCATTGCGTACGATTGGTAAATTACAGTATGAAATAAAACTACATCTCTACGGAGGAAAGGGAGGGTTAAGTGATATTATTTAATAACTTTCAACACCTTCATGGAGGTTACTGGGAATTATTAAGTGTTGTATACACCGATCTTTATTATAGTTTGCTTGACTTGACTTGTGTCGATCTATGTCAATAGGCATTGGCGTCGAGAGGCGCTACTAAGGAGGAAAGGGTTAATGACAATAAATGTTTGTTTTTCACAAAAAGTATGAATATATGTAAGCTATGCAAGATAACAGTATCTTAAAACTTTTAAATAGGGTTATTATTTATTTGCTTTTATCTATATTACCCATTATACTAGCAATATAGGCACTATTTTTGTTTGAATGTGATTTAATCCCTTAAAACCCAGATTTACCCCTCTTAAATCCCCATGAATTAACATTTTAACCCTTTCCCACTTGGTGAAGTAAGCTAATCTGCTACTGTAGATCAATGCATATAGATGTTTAGATACCCACTATCTGCTTGAATGTAATTTAAAGCCCCAACATTCAACTTGTTAAAATCCCAATATTTTACGTCTTAAATCCACAAGGTTTAAGTTAATACATGTTTAAACTTTATTTATTTTACAAAGCAAGTTTTAGCAACTTATATTAATCACTCTCGTTTGCGCGGATGAAAGCGTATATGTGGTCATTCGTGTGGGAGGAAACCGGAGTACCTGGAGAAAACCCACCTGTCCGATCTGGCGACCACCGTACCATCTCACATACCGAGGATTGAACCCGGATGGGCGAAGTCTAGATCCTTTAGGTGACTATTTCGCCCAAATCGCTCTCTAGAATCGAAAAATTCTAACTGTAGATTTGACCTTACACCCTCAGACGCATCATGCATCTAATAACATGAGTAATTTAAATTCAAATAAACATTGTAGATGAGTGTAATATGTGTAAAATAAACATTGTAGATGAGCGTAATATGTGTAAAATAAACATTGTAGATGAGCGTAATATGTGTAAAATAAACATTGTAGATGAGCGTAATATGTGTAAAATAAACATTGTAGATAAGCGTTGTGTTTTGTGTGGTGTTTGTGTTTGTGTGGTTAATATGTGTAAAATAAACATTGTAGATGAGTGTAATATGTGTAAAATAAACATTGTAGATGAGTGTAATATGTGTAAAATAAACATTGTAGATGAGTGTAATATGTGTAAAATAAACATTGTAGATGAGTGTAATATGTGTAAAATAAACATTGTAGATGAGTGTAATATGTGTAAAATAAACATTGTAGATGAGTGTAATATCTGTAAAATAAAATGTAGATGAGGTAATATGTGTAAAATGTGTAGATGATGTGTAATAGTGTAAAATAACATGTAGATGAGGTAATATGTGTAAAATAATTGTAGATGTGTAGATGTGATGTGTAATATGTGTAAAATAAACATTGTAGATGAGTGTAATATGTGTAAAATAAACATTGTAGATGAGTGTAATATGTGTAAAATAAACATTGTAGATGAGTGTAATATTGTTGTGTTTGTGTAAAATAAACATTGTAGATGAGTGTAATATGTGTAAAATAAACATTGTAGATGAGTGTAATATGTGTAAAATAAACATTGTAGATGAGTGTAATATGTGTAAAATAAACATTGTAGATGAGTGTAATATGTGTAAAATAAACATTGTAGATGAGTGTAATATGTGTAAAATAAA
>CM026395.1:65799490-65823700 GCA_014843695.1 Archivesica marissinica | reverse complement strand
GATGGGACGTTAAACCGAGGTCTTGTGTCGGTGCTTTACACTGTGCAGGTAAAAGAACCAGAGGAGACTCTGGAATGGGTCTCTGTCTGTATCCTTGCATTATCCTCCAAAATCTAAAATTACTAATCTCTTCAGGAGGCGTCGCTCATATGGGCAACCGGTAGCGACGATAAATAAACGTAAAACACACACACAATTGACCTGGAAGTTCAAGTTAAACATATTCATCTTTCTAGAATAGTGTGTAAGATGTGTTTTAGGCAGACTGTAATGCATAATTATGTATAATACATGTATTACTGAGTGAATTGTTTATTCATTTGCCTTATATCCACTTGTAAATATGGAACATTTTCATTTTGAGAAACGTCTACCCTGACTGTTGCAGATGTTGACTTTTTAACGACATTGCGAGTATACTCTATGCAGAGTGACGCAATCACTATATAGTGGAGCTGATAGGTGCAACTAAATGGCATTTTTTTGCACAAAGCTAGCCAAAGTGATGTAGTTTATGAAAAGTCTGACATGCAGTAGTTTCTGACACTCGCCCATTGGTATGTCGGCGTGTCTTTAAGGGGTCTCCAATACTCAGAAATAAAAATTAGAAATTGTCAATATTTGTTTTTCCTTTTATCACATAGGAACATATGCTTTGCTATTTTTATCTTTCAGCAGATGTCAACTTGATTAGTGTTCTTTGGTAGGCAGAACATCAATTCCGGCCAATTTGAAGCCTGATTGGGCCATAATTGGGTCATTGTTTGTTGTTGTGTTGTGCTTATATAATGAATATTCCATTTTCTCTAAATTTTGTTCACTTATGGTGATTTTCTATTTTGTATCAGGCTATATTGTGACTATGGTTAATGTTAAAATAAACCATTAGGAGACATTAAAGGATACATACTGGTCTCTTTGTGTCTTGTGTCAGAAATATGATGGGAACCATCTACAAAATCATATACAGAGGAACACACAGGGAGAATACAGGATATATTTCCCTAGCTAATAACATTCAAATACTTCATAAACTGTGTGCATTGCCCTTTGACAGAGAGCTCACAGAACGTGTTAATGATGGATCTGGGATTGCTGCGACTTTGATAAAGACCAACGCTAATTGCAAAGCTTCATATAATAACAGAGGTATTACAAGAGCTAAAGAGAGAAATGCCAAGGCAGAACCTCCTAGCTCTATATTAACGCCTGTCAAGAAGAAACTTAGGATAAGTACACACAGAGAGAAAGAGGATTCAAAGCTGTGTTTCTTCTGTGATAGTAATGCTTTGGAGTGTGACTTGCATATAGCTTCTACATTCACATTTGATAGCAATGTTCAACACATGGCCAATACTATTCAGGACAGGAAACCAATTGGAAAGTTAGCTGGAGGTGGTGCAATATCTAAGGGAGTTGTGTACAACCAAGAGAGCGTTATACTAGAGGAAAGTGCTACTGTTCCACAATACTTGCTGAATTACCAACGGATTACACTGATATCCCCCCAATCCACTTATTCAATGACACTCCTCAGCCCCCTGGTGTGCTAAGTATTAATGTACAAATTGCACATCTGGAGACAGGTTCTAAAGAGATAGGATGAATAGATGAATGTCTGAGTTGGTACATATGGAAAAGCTCGACCAAACTGACTATATATCTTGGTCGGGATTTCATGCAGACAAACAAACTGAGGAACATCGCGTGTCTGCCATAGTTCAACTATTACCTCTCTTTTTAAAAAATGTTACATGATCAAGAATGCCACAGCACACCTAAACCAAGGCCAAATCCCCGTAGTTGTGGACGTTGGTCTTTATCCATCGATAAAGAAAATGCAATGAACCTGGCCTGATGAGTATGGTGAAACAAAGTTTGCGATTATGATGAGGGCCTTCATATTGAGACGACCTTCCATGTTGCAATTGGAAAATGGTTGGACATATATTATGGCCACTGCTGGGGTCACAACAGACGGCAGAGACATTGGCCTAGAGAAAGTGGGCGCATCAAGTCTCCCTTGCTGCTCTTTGTATTTTACAACGACAAGCTTATGTCCAATACCAGAAGAATAAGTATAGCCCATTGGAAATGAATGACTGAACAGTGAAAAGCACAGCCACAGTTTGCTTACTGACAGACAGTGATCGAGCTTGAGATACTGCCAGAATCGAGAGGGTGATATGGACACATTTTTCAGTCACGAAAACCATGCATGGCCCGATTCATTGGCAGAGAATGGGGTAATGAGAGGAGCAGAAGGTATATCTGATATTCTTACACAGTTGGAACCTATGGTAGATACCTAATTGATATCACCCGGTAATGTTCAAGTTAAAATTATCGATGGAGCTGCCTTAGATTTGGAACCGAAGTCAGGCAACGAGAGACCAAACAACTTCAATGATTATGCTCACAATGTGTTTGTTCCAAACATTCTCAGAAGAATGAACACTTGTGACAGATGTGATGTAGTATGGGATATATACAGAGATGAAAGTTTAAAGGAACACACCATATCAACCCGAGGAGGTGGGGAACCTTTGAGAGTACAAGGGGACACAGAACTACCATGTAACTGGCAGTCTTTTCTAAGGGTTAACTGCAACAAAACATCTCTTTTCCATTACCTTGCTAATGAGCTGTCAATGGCACGCCTACCTCTTGAGGGCAAGATGCTTATCATAACTGTAGATGATGAAGCTGTTGTTAATAGCAATGATACACTTTCTGTGGATTAGAACCCTGCAACCATGACTGCTGCTACACTGCAAGCATGTTTACAGTAGTGGCAAACGGAGAATTGTAGTGGTAGCCACATACACAGATGTTGTTGTGTTAGCAATAGCAATATCTGCTGTCCTGCAGGACATGGGTACAGTTTGACCATGGGCGTCACATGCTCTTTATAGCAACACATCAAATAGCAGCTACATTGGGTCCACTTCGCACTGACATTCTTGATTGCATTTATAGGTTGTGATACATGCTCATCCTTTAAAGGTAGTGGAAAGATCACAGCATGGGAGACCTGCAGAGTGATTCCAGAAATTACACAATTCTTTCAGCGCTTATCCCAGTGCCCAGCAGAGTTAAAAGAGGAGTAGCTCTGTGTCATTGAGAGATTTACAATCCTTATGTACAAGCGCACTTATGTCTTAGTGGAAGTTAACAAAGCAAGATTACAACTCTTTACACAAGGACAGAGACAACACACCTCCAACTAAGGCAGCACTCACTGAACATACTAAAATGGCTGCATACCAAGGGGGTCATGTGTGGGGTCAAACATTGATAGTTAACCAGGAACTCACACTTCCATCCAATTGGGGTTGGAAAAATGATGGAAATGAATGGGCTGCCCTGTGGTCTGCATTACCAGAAGCGAGCAAAGTATTCAGAGAACTGATCCAGTGTAAATGCAACGGTAGATGTACAAGATGCTTAATGCTTTTAGCTTCGAGCCCTAATGATTGCACATTATTCAAATGCATATCAAAATTATATACACAAAGTATCACAATACTCATAGCAATGTTCATACCCTGTTTTCACAATATAGGAAGCAGTTTATTTGGTAAAAGCATCATAGCCATGCTTCAGTCATATGCTACATCCCTCTCAGCAGTTGTTTTGTATGGTGGTATGGGGCTATGTAAAGGGACACTCAAATAAAGAGGGACATATGGTCAAAAGTGCTGCCTGTCAATTTTTCCTGCATCTGCATCACATTGGCCAACCATATGCAAAAAATTACGCTTCCCTCCAAAAGTGCACATCATTTTACCTATCAGCTCCACTAATAGATGATGATGTGTGAACGAAAATTTAGATACTAAGCCTATATGGCAAATCGGGCATTGTCGACATTAGAATCGAAATCTGATATCAAGTTACAGAGGGTCGATACCTAGGCTGATCTGAAATTAGCCATGTAATAACGGCTTTATTACTTCAATATGAATTTGCACATTTAATAGTAAAACTAGCCATGTAATTAATACAAGTGGTCTCCTAATAATAGACATGACATTGCCCAAGGTTATAACACTTTTCTCAGATCTCAAACTCAAATGATTTAATTGGTTGATTTTTACTGCCAGCTGAACCAATCAGAAGCTTGAGACTTAGTTTGAGATACGAGAAAAGCTTTATAACCTCGAGTCATCATCTCTCGAACAAACGGATATGTAGTCCAGTGGTAACACGCTGGACTGGTAATCCAGGGATCGCAGGTTCAATCCCCCATCTGACCCTAATAAAATTAACAGTCTTTCAGATGGGACGTTAAACCGAGGTCTCGTGTCGGTGCTTTACACCGAGCACGTAAAAGAACCAGAGGAGATTCTGGAATGGGTCTCTGTCTGTATCATGCAGTATCCTCCAAAATCTAAAATAACTAATCTCTTCAGGAGGCGTCGCTCATATGGCCAACCGGTAGCGACGATAAATAAATGTAAAAAACAATCTCGAACAAATTAATTGTATTCTCTAATGTTAACAAACCTCCTTGTATTCTTTCTCAGCCTGCTGGAGTGCCAGCGCCGTCTGCATGAACAGAATGCCAGCATGTTCGGCAGACAGGATACTCGATGACTTAATGAGATACTCTCTGGACAACGTTGATGCATCAGGCTCCTACAGAACATGTATGCGGCATTAGCTTGATTGCAAAAGTTATATAACATTAGATTAATTGTTCTTGAAACCTAATTCCTGATGGAATTCATCACCATGATGGAGAGATCAGAGGCAATGTGGATTTAAGTGTCTGAACTTAAAGACACCATCACCGTGGTTCTGATTCCAGGAGCTTGAACTCACAACCCTTGGTTACAAGGTGGACACCGTATCCGTTACACCCCATAGTCTCTACAAGGAGGCTACAGCATCATATATCATGCAATATGTACGAGAACACACGCGAGAACGCTGAGGATACAGCATCATATATCATGCAATATGTACGAGAACACACGCGAGAACACTGAGGCTACAGCATCATATATCATGCAATATGTACGAGAACACATGCGAGAACGCTGAGGCTACAGCATCATATATCACGCAATATGTACGAGAACACACGAGTGAATGCTGAGGCTACAGCATCATATATCATGCAATATGTACGAGAACACACGCGTGAACGCTGAGGCTACAGCATCATATATCATGCAATATGTACGAGAACACACGCGTGAACGCTGAGGCTACAGCATCATATATCATGCAATATGTACGAGAATACACTCAAGAACGCTAACTGAAATACACAGTCTTGTGACATCAATTCCAGTCTCATACATATAGTGTCAATCAGACGACATGGCTTAGTTTATACAAATTTATTTTAGCTTGGTTGCGAAACAAGTTCTTACTACTTATATTAATCACTCTCGAGAATTTAAGTGCCTTGCCTAAGGGCTCAACCTCTGCCTTTCGCACCTGAAGCGAATGCCCCTACCACTGCACTATCACAACATGGCTTTACATTTAACAACTCTTATAAGTGTGCATGTATAAATGGTCTCATATCAACGTCAATATTGACCCGATAATGATGAAATTTTCAGCAAATACAATTGAGATATATTTCATGATATTCCATTTATTTTATTTCATAACAAACACAAATTTAACACACATGACTAAGTAATGTGATGGTGCGTAAAAAGTCAATGTTGCAAAATGATAGTGTCAATGATAAAACTCAGGCCGATGAGAATTAATTATTCTAATATCGCGTATGCCCACCCTGACTGGATCACAGCTTGGCAACGTCGTCGCATAACGTCGTACATAGTTCTGGGGTAGATTTGCCCACTCTTGCCCAATATTCGCACGGAGCTGGGCGATGGTATGTGGCACTGCGCCGGTCCTTCTTACGCGGCGATTCAATTCATCCCATAGATTTTCTATAATGTTTAAGTCGGGAGACTTCGGTGGTATGTCCATCACATTGATGTGGTTAGCATTCAGAAAGAATCTTGTCGCCCTAGCCCTGTGGGCTGGTGCGCCATCCTGCAGCAACCGCAATCCTCTAGTGTTCCTAAACATGGGTACATTTGAAACACGTCATGTTGGTACCGGGCGGCGTTTAGATTACCGTTAATGAACACGATGTTAGTCTTGTGATGTAAGGAGACACCATTACTGACCCACCAACGTACCTAACTCGTTCGATGACGCAGTTGTCGTTGAACCGTTTTCCCCGTTGTCGATATACCCGTGAACGACAGTCGTTTTCCTGTAGGCAGAACTTCTTTTCGTCAGTAAACAGGACCTGCCCCCATTCTGCCTGTGTTGTTCTAAGATGACGCCGAGCCCAACGATCTTGCAGTGCCCTATGCCTCTGAGTCAGTACAATAAATACCCTTAAAGGGCCGTCTACACCGCATGTTGGCGAGCGATCGAAGACGCCTTCTAACGGTCTGCGCAGAGATATGGCGTCCGTGCGTCCCACGCGTTTCTCCGGCCGTCTTGACAGCTGTACGTGTTCTCTGCTGACGATGCACATGTACGATGTGATTATCTTGTGCAGCTGTTGTACAACGCCCACGTGGTCTGCGAGGGAGGTTACAAACGTTGCCAGTCGCTCTGTACTTAAGCATCAGCTTGCTGATGGTGTTGCGGTGTACACCCATGCGTCGCGCAACCTGCAAATGATACGGATAACATGAAATTAGTAATTAAAATATATAAATTATTTTTTATGGATATTTTCGATAAATAACTGAATGTTAGTGACTTTCAATTTTTATAACACAAAGAAACTTATTAATGAGTGCCATTAAATTAACTTTGAGACGTACCTCTGTTTGGTGTATACCGGCGTTGATGAAGCCGACGGCTATTTCCCGTTCCGCTATGGTCAGCCTGCCCATGTCATGTTTTTCTGATGTATGGATCGTAATCAAGTCCACAACGACCAAATGCAGTTTTATTTTGTGCCAGCGCACCATTTCCTCGTGCATTGTGTTGATTTTGACGTTGCGTGGTTCAACGTGCCGTATCGATTAAATTGAACACGTGGAGCATGGGATAATACTCAAAATGTAGTCAATAGCTAGTACACAAAATTTCGTGCAAAAATATTGATAAATAAAAAAGTTATACGGAAATCAAAGATGCACACTTATAAGAGTTGTTAAGTGTATGTTGCATCATCCTGCTAAAACAAAACTGTTAAAAAAAATTACCCAGATTTTCTAAGTGTAAAAGGGGAATAATTCTGTTAAATTATGAGTTATGGAACTTGACTGAAACATGTCACATTCTGAGAGAGAACAATTGTGTGAAGCTTCAAAGGTATGTCTTTGATGGTTCAAAAGAGATAGCAACCTTGCTGGAAGTCGTGGTAGCACAGTGGATGTGCGTTCGCTTCAGGTGCGAAAGGTCCGGAGTTCGAGCCCCGATGGAGCTGTTATGATTGTGCACTTAGGCAAGGCATTTAAATTCCACGTTGCCTCCTCTCTCCCTCGTGACAATGGATTCCATCAGGAATGAGGTCTCAAGAGTGATTAATATAAGACATAAGAACTTGTTTCGCAATCGAGCTAAATTAAATTTGTATAAACTAACCAACAACGGCGAGGGACAAGCGCTTTCAACGACCCGAACCATCCGGCCATGGATTTAGGAGATTAGTTGTAAGAACTTGTTTCCCAATCGAGCTAAAATAAATTTGTATAAACAACCTTGCTATAAAATCTTAACCAAATGGCAACGGCGATGCCAGGGCAAGTACAATAGCCGTCCTTAGACCTCGAAGATTCCAGCTAATAAACTCACGCCTTTCTAAATTTTAGAGCTTTAGTATTTACTGTCTTATACTACAAACGACATACATTGAGCAATCCCTAATTCCAACAGTCAAAAGGGCAAAGGCACGATGCAAAAGCATTATTGAACAGATATGGCATCTGGATCAAACAGAGCATATGTGACATTTATTATGGGATAGATGATTGAGCTTATTTACCCTCGCATTCGGCGGACCATGTGGGAGAGCGTATTATGGGATATGTGGGTGAATAAACATAAATATTGTTGCCCTCTACTTCTTAGGCTTAGTTTATACAAATTTATTTAAGTTCAATTGCGAAACAAGTTCTTACAACTTATATTAATCACTTTTGATACCTCATTCCTGATGGAATCCATTGCCATGAGGGAGAAAGGCAAAGTGGAATTTAAATGGCTTGCCTATGGGCACAATCATAACGGCTCCAGCGGGGCTCGAACTCTGGGCCTTTCGCACTTGTAGCGAACATGCTACCAATGGGCTACCACTTCTTCCACTTCTTAAGTTTCTCATTAACCCAAGAGTCAAATCAACGTCTACCAAGGATGGAATTAGCTGATGTTTTTTAATGAACAATTCATAGTGTCATTATCCCTAATTATGTAGCAATTTTATTTCAATTATAATTTTATTTCATAGACAAGTGAAATAATAAAAAAACTTTTTTTTACAACTTATTAACTACTCTTGTTGGCAAAAGATGTTGGAGGAAAACGGAGCACCCAGAGAAAATGCAACAGTCCAATATGGTGTCCACCATACCATCTCAGACTTCTGAAGATCGAACCCGGGTAGAATTGGTGAGAAGTGAGCTTGCTAACCACTATGGTAAGTCTTGGACAGCACAAACATGATGTCATCGATTATGGGGGTGAATACTTAAATAATCTTCCACAATGAATTATCATATAGAAATATATTATGTAAATTAAAATATAATAGCACACTGCTTATCATAGACATACTTCTTGTAAACATTCGACAACATCCGGAAGTACAATTATCCGATAAATAGTACAGTTTGTAATTTAATTTCTACCTGTATCTTTAGTTTACTATCACATGACAACTGTACAAATGCACCCGATGCAACGCATAACAGTTTATATTTATGTTTTCTTTGAGTTTCTCTGAATACTTTCAATGTACTGTAGAAAATGCGCAGTTTGTTTGAACACCTTAACAATTTCATCATGGAAGTCGCCATCTTAGGTATGGACGAATTGATGATGATTGAGCTTATTTGTATTTCCAAGTCGCTGTCATCATCACAAATTCTACTCGAAGTGGGTTGGCATGTTGATTACACAGTGCACGCAAAGGCAGGCAGGGGCGTAGCTAGCCCTCTATCCATGTGGATTTCTAATTGTACTAGGGGGGTCCGGGGGCAAGCCCCCCGATTTTTTTTGGAAACAATGGTGCAATCTGGTGCATTATTTAGTACTGGAAATTTGAGAGTTTTATTATCATAAATCAACAAATAAACCCTTTACTCGGCAGATTTTTTTTTCTAAATAGAGCTGAAATATCAAACAAATACAAGCCCCGATTGTCTAACAAAAGTCTAATTTGCTGTCCTTTTTGCCAGCGAACTGCATGATTACATGTTCAATGTCAATGTCCATATGTCTGTAGCTACGCATTATTGCTAGCCCAGAGAGGTGTTCAGTGGACATAGTAGACCTCATATAGTTCTTCACTCTTCTCATGATGCTGAACGACCTCTCAGCTGAGGCTGTTGAAACCGGCATGGTGATGAGCACCACCAGACATGTGTAAATGTCCGGGTACAAAGTTTTGTTTGTGTCCTTCAAAGTTGTGCTGAAGTCAGAAGGCTATTTAATCCGGCAAGGCACGTTATGATATGAGTATGTAGTCAAGTACACATACTGCAACTTTGGCTGAATTGCAACTAGGGCCGATTTTTTCCCCCCCAGAATCATGTGGATTCAGCCGCGTACTCGCGTATAGGCAGCTACGCGCCTGGCAGGCATGCGTGCGTGTGCGTACGTGTCGCGCGCGTACATGTTCCATTAATGTCAAACCCCTTGCGAGGATCTAGACATGTTTTCCTGTGCAGGTTTAGCAGACCTGAATGATATCGCAGTAAGTTCAAATGGCATACAAAAACTTCTCAATAACATGAACCCCCAAAAGGCTAGTGGTCCTGACCAAATTATGCCAATTATACTTAAAACCCTGTCTAAAGAACTCTCACCTATCCTTGAAGTCCTATTCCAAATATCCCTCGACGAAGGATCACTGCTGGCCCAGTGGAAGTCAGCAAATACTGCTCCCATCTACAAAAAAGGGGACAAGTCAAACCCCGCCAACTATAGGCCTATCTCACTGACATGTGTTCTATGCAAGGTTCTAGAACATATAGTTTCCTCCTCGATAGTAAAACACTTCACTAACCACAGTATTCTGTACCATTTGCAGCATGGATTTAGAGAAAAACAGTCAAGCGTGACCCAATTAGTAATGCTAGTCAATGACTTGGTTACCTCTGTCTACAATAAGCATCAGGTAGATCTCATCCTATTAGACTTCAGTAAGGCTTTCGATAAGGTCAATCACGAGAAAGTACTACTAAAAATGCATGACTATGGAGTCAGAAGTCAAACATTAAGGTGGATTAAGAGTTTTCTAGATAATAGACTCCAGTCAGTTGTCATTCCGGTGTCCTCTGGAGTCCCACAGGGATCCGTACTTGGACCCCTGCTTTTCCTAGCCTACATAAACGACCTCCCACAAAACATCAATTCCAAAGTCCGTATCTTTGCAGATGATACTGCAGTCTATATATCATTGACATCTGCAAATGAATCGGTCACACTCCAAAACGACCTTAAGAGATTAGAAGAGTGGGAGTTGGAGTGGGACATGGAATTTAACCCCTCCAAATGTCAAGTTATCCACATCACCGGAAGGAAACATCCTATTCCCAGTCAATATAAACTCCATGGAGTCCTACTTGAGTCGGTCACCTCAGCCAAATACCTTGGCATGGATATCTCAAATAACCTGTCGTGGGACACTCACATAAAAAGGTCAACAAAGAAAGCAAACCAAACATTAGGATTTCTACGTAGAAACCTCCAGGTCAAATCCGAACCCCTTAAGTGCATTGCTTACCAGACACTAGTAAGACTACAGCTTGAATATGGCTCCGAGATCAGATCGCCCCATACCCAAACATTGATAGACCAAATTGAAGGTGTCCAGCGAAGAGCAGCCCGTTGGATAAAGGCTGACTTCTATCGTACCTCTAGTGTTACAGACATGCTACATTCCCTAAATATACGCAGACTAGATTAACGGCGTATTGACAATAGGTTATCCTTTATATATAAAATTCATAATGATCCTTGTTGCTATTCCCATTGAAAATTACCTAGTTCCCCTCTCCCATCCTGCTCGCCATTGCCATTCCTTAAGCTATAGGTTAATTACAGCAACTACAGACTACAAGTTTTCCTTCTTTCCAAGAACAATCTACCATTGGAACCATCTCCCTCCTGACATTGTCCATCTCCCTACCATAGAGTAATTCAATACGGCAGTTTGCAATATTGATCATGCCAGTCCCTAGTTGTTCTGCGCAGCTGCTTTTAAACTTTTACCACAACTTATTTTCATTACTTTCTTAAATTATGCTTTTAAATACTACTCATACTTGTAACTTCTTTGCGGTTTTTGAAGCACAACATGTCTATGTCCCCGCGAAGTGTTCGACATCAAAGGAAGATAGATAGACCTAAACTGTTAACCAGTACTAAGCAATGTGTGTGAGGTGCTTGCTCAATGACACTACCTGTATACGTGGCCTGAACTATTAAACCCGGGACTATTCAATTCCAAATCCGACGTTCTACCACAGGACCACGGACGCCACACATCTACTGGGTGGGTATGACCGGACAGACACACTGTTGAGATACACTAAATCTTGGTAATCTATGGTAGTGCAGGGGGGATTATGGCATGGAAGTAGGTCTTTGACAACACTGACTCGAACCAAGGTGTAATCACAATATAACAGGGATATGCTCAACCAGTCAGAACTTGTTGTCCAACCCTTTTTGCCTGTATTTCCTTGTATATATGAATCATTGTGTAGAATGTGTTGATTATATATATGTATAGAGCAAATAAAATATTATTAAACTAAACCATAAATACAATGTGCGACATCGCTAGCTTTTTTTACCTCCCTTGGCTGATAGTCTGATTTATCCCAAAATGCATAGTGGTCATTTTAGTTGGAATCTTGGGATTTTATCAACATCATGTTAATTAATTGATAAATCTTTACAGATAAGTACTCATTGGATATACTGTAGTAGATCTGTCAAATTATAGTCATTTAATAATCATCTGATGAGAAAGTGGATAGAAATTGACAGCCATGTTGTGCGTAGGAAACAATAAAAAGAGGAAACCATTTAAGCGGACCTATCTACTTTTAGGGAGTATTCAGGGGCAGTTGTTTATACAAATTTATTTTAGCTCGATTGCGAAACAAGTTATTTCAACTTATATAAATCACTCTCGAGACCTCATTCCTGATGGAATCCATCGCCACGAGGGAGAGAGAAGAGGCAACGTGGAATTTAAATGCCTTGCCTAAGGGCACAATCGTAACGGCTCCAGTGGGGCTCGAACTCCGGACTTTTCGCACCTGAAGCGAACGCGCATCCACTGCGCTATCACGACTTCCACAGGGGCAGTAACTCACTAATGTCTCTCATTCTAGCACATTTCCCTGTTTAGGTGAAGAGAAACTGTTTCCAAAATAACACTAATCTTGTTAATGTTTATTAATCTAAAGAATGGATACATAAAATAACTTACAACATGAACAAAAGGCCTTAATTTGTAAACTTAATAATAAATTGTTCTTATAAAATTATTTAGGCGCAAGACTGCTTTTGAGCACAGGGATTCGGCACGTTTGGGGGTACTAGTATATATATTTAAGTACTTAAATATATATACTAGTACCCCCAAACGTGCCGAATCCCTGTGCTTTTGAGTGCAGGGCACATTGGTTCAACATAGGTCGAGTGCAGTGCACATTGGTTAAACATAGATAGAGTGCAGTGCACATTGGTTCAACATAGGTCGAGTGCAGGGCACATTGGTTCAACATAGGTCGAGTGCAGTGCACATTGGTTCAACATAGGTAGAGTGCAGTGCACATTGGTTCAACATAGGTCGAGTGCAGTGAGGGACAAGTGATGTGGATTCAGCGACTCTCCAACTATTATTGGTGTAGGAAGGCGGGACAAGTGATGTGGATTCAGCGACTCTCCAACTATTATTGGTGTAGGAAGGCCCCAAGTATTTGAAGAACCACCGACCTACCGCAAGCCAGGTGGATAGCTTCCTCAGTGGGATTCGATCCGACAGCGGCGAGAGGCAGATAATATAAAGTCAGCGACGCTAACCACTCGGCCACAGAGTCCCTATTTAGCTAGTTAATACAGACACAAGATACTGTAAGGTTTGACCTATGATCCCCCCCCCAAATGGGACGATGACATTATAGGTATGTGCCTGATTATTGAACACAGTAGATTAACTCAATCTGTTAAACATACTCACACCAGTTTCCTGGAATTCCATCCAGTACTTAACTTGTAACTACTAAAACAAGTTGTGGGTAGATTGGAGGAGAGAGGAAACAACAACTACATGTATAACAAGTATGCACTCTGGAATGTTTGCAAAGCTACTAACATAAGACATAAGTAACAACAATTTTCTTTAGCCAAGTATTATCTGCCTTGGAACAAACTACTTGGAATTGATGGCGATATCTTACTGCCATTATCACGTGACTAGTTTCTCGTTGCATGACTCACACTGAGCACATGCCTGAGCGAGAGCACTGTGTCCATGTACACTCTCACCTGTGACAAATACAACCTACGCATAAATACTCAAAACATTTCTCTATCAACGTTTTAGACTTTCCATCAGGTCATGACTATTGAATACCAAACACCTGTCAACAGCTACAACATTGTCAATACACCTGTCAACAACTGCCACATTGTCAATGCATATATAACACCTGTCAACAACTGCCACATTGTCAATACATATATAACACATGTCAACAACTGCCACATTGTCAATGCATATCTAACACATGTCAACAACTGCCACATTGTCAATGCATATATAACACCTGTCAACAACTGCCACATTGTCAATGCATATATAACACATGTCAACAGCTACCACATTGTCAATGCATATATAACACATGTCAACAGCTACCACATTGTCAATGCATATATAACACCCGTCAACAACAACCACATTGTCAATGCATATATAACACATGTCTACAACTGCCACATTGTCAATGCATATATAACACATGTCTACAACTGCTACATTGCCAATGCATATATAACACCCGTCAACAACAACCACATTGTCAATGCATATATAACACATGTCAACAACTGCTACATTGCCAATGCATATATAACACATGTCAACAACTGCCACATTGTCAATGCATATATAACACATGTAATGAGAAACCACTGGTCTGCAACAGTTTGCCTCCCACGGTCTCTACATACATGTTTGTTCAAGTGTATAGAGCATGTGTCGTCTAGTAACCAACCAGTTGATAAAGGCGACCTGATAATACTGACATTTCTGTGTAATATATTCTGCATGATGCATGTAATATAACACCCCATTAAAATAACAACATGCAGGACATGAACAGAACATTTATCATGATATCAACAGTCAAAGAAAACAACAAAATCATCAACACATCTAGTAAAATATGGCATATGGTCATACACAGCTATATATAGTATTGTGTAAAGAGAGTAAACATAGAAAAATATAAGATAAAAATGTCTATGATGTAAGAATTTACAAATATTATCTTAAAACAGGTATGGAAAGAAATCACAGTAAATATACGAACACCAACACAATTAAAACTCTATCAAAACAACAAAACTTAAACATTTTCTTAAAAATTAAATCAATTTAAGTTCTTAAAACCTCAAACATATACATAGTTACCATGGTTACGTATATGGGAACAGATACAGGTTTATCAATACTCAGATAGCATCAACAGGTTTTTAACACCGACATAAATGTAACGTTAATGTTTTTATTAATAAAGGTCATAATCTTTCAGATATAAATAACATTTAGTCGTTATTTGAGCCGTTTCTCACCAAATCAATTTGGATTGTTAATCTGGCATATACGGTATAATACTGACATGCATTTCTAGTGTTTTATTTATATATGTAACCATGTTTACAGGTGACCTTCAGCTGCTTTTGTTTAATGGATTTCAAAGTTAACCCTTTCAACACCACAGACCTCTAAATAGGCTTACAAAAAGTGTAGATCCAGATGAGCAGCCGACTCGTGACGAGCCGTCTCATCAGGATCTGCACTTTTTGCCAGTGATATGACTATTTTTAGACATAATTACCCATTTTGATAAATGAACTTGTCCAAATGTGATTTTCTGATTCATTTATTGGTCTAACAATATCATGGACCAGTCCATGTGAGTTACTTGGTGTTGAATTGGTTAAATAACATTTTTATTACACTTAACTTTTGTACAAAGCAACATGCAAAATTGGCTTGTTCGATTGAACATTTTCAAAACAAACATGTGTCCATATTTTACACACATTCTAATTATGGTTTTCTTTTTTCTCTCATATTTATGCACATATAACTGGTCGTCACAAATGTTCCTCACAAAACTAATAACTATCTATATTCTCCAATCAAATGTTCTGCAAATAGATAAACTTTTGACCACGATTTCAATAAATGCCTTTAAAGACCAATTGTTCAAAAATGATTGACATTGTATGCAAGTGTTCAGATTTGTATGGCACATTATTCTATGATGTACTCACGTTGATGTACTTACAGTAATTACTTTGCAATTATGATATGCTGGGGAGACACAAGTGAACATAAATAAAACAAAATAGTATTTATAGTTTTGTAGTTTTATACTTTTCAACAATGTTAGATGGTTAGATGGTTAGATGGTTGTTTTTTTAGTAACTTGTGTAATATGGGTACTAGAAACTGTGACAATCATTTTAAACAGCAATATGTCTTTAAGCACACAATTGTACCAGTACATTCATGGCTAAACCAGTACATTCATGGCTAAACCAGTACATTTATGGCTTAACCAGTACATTCGTGGTTAAACCAGTACATTCATGGCTAAACCAGTACATTCATGGCCAAACAAGGCTAAACCAGTACATTCATGGCTAAACCAGTACATTCATGGCTAAACCAGTACATGCATGGCTAAACCAGTACATTCACGGCTAAGCTAAACCAGTACATTCATGGCTAAACCAGTACATTCATGGCCAAACCAGTACATTCATGGCCAAACCAGTACATTCATGGCTAAACCAGAATAAACCAGTACATTTATGGCTTAACCATTACATTTGTGGTTAAACCATTACATTCATGGCTAAACCAGTACATTCATGGCTAAACCAGCACATTCATGGCTAAACCAGTACATTCACAGCTAAACCAGTACATTCATGGCTAACCAGTACATTCACAGCCAAACCAGTAGATTCACGGCTAAACCAGTACATTCATGGCTAACCCAGTACATTCATGGCTAAACCAGTACATTCATGGTTAAACCAGTACACTCACGGCTAAACCAGTACATTCATGGCTAAACCAGTACATTCATGGCTAAACCAGTACATTCATGGCTAAACCAGTACATGCATGGCTAAACCAGTACATTCACGGCTAAGCTAAACCAGTACATTCATGGCTAAACCAGTGCATTCATGGCTAAACCAGTACATTCATGGCCAAACCAGTACATTCATGGCTAAACCAGGCTAAACCAGTACATTTATGGCTTAACCAGTACATTTGTGGTTAAACCATTACATTCATGGCTAAACCAGTACATTCATGGCTAAACCAGTACATTCATGGCTAAACCAGTACATTCACAGCTAAACCAGTACATTCATGGCTAACCAGTACATTCACAGCCAAACCAGTAGATTCACGGCTAAACCAGTACATTCATGGCTAAACCAGTACATTCATGGCTAAACCAGTACATTCATGGCTAAACCAGTACACTCACAGCTAAACCAGTACATTCATGGCTAAACCAGTACATTCATGGCTAAACCAGTACATTCACAGCTAAACCAGTACACTCACAGATAAACCAGTACACTCACGGCTAAACCAGTACATTCATGGCTAAACCAGTACATTCACAGCTAAACCAGTACACTCACGACTAAACCAGTACATTCACAGCTAAACCAGTACATTCACAGCTAAACCAGTACACTCACGGCTAAACCAGTACACTCACAGCTAAACCAGTACATTCATGGCTAAACAATTATATTCATGGCTAACCTACTCACACCAAAGTATACCAGTAACCAGGTTATTTACATTTTCTTTATCATATAATACTCTTGAGCTGGTTACTATAAACTACTAAGAATATTGTACCCTGAAAACAAAATGATCTTATGAAACTAGTCCAAAGTCTTCAATGAATGCCTCTGTGAATTGTGCAGATGACGCAGCCTGAGCAGGCAATTCAGATGATATGACATGGATATAATAATAAGTAATAAGCATAAGTTACTTTACGAGTTTACGGTTCCGCTCTCAGATTCGCCATCGGTTAATTTCGCAAATCTCGAATAAGAAATGTGTTCAATACTTCTGGTACAACATACTAGAATCATACTAAAATAATATAACTAAAATAGCAAAATCAAGTTTAACCAACGGTTCTGGATTTACAGTAAAATAATCTTCACAAATGTAAAAATGAGTAAATATGATGGCACATTTCGTTCATAGGTTCTAAAACTCTTTTCGAATATTAAACATGGTCTCAAAATGTCAGATTGAAGCAGCTGAGTATACTTGTCCATTAAAACCAATCAACTCACTCCAGCTAGGGCTATCTGATTGGCTTCAATTGAGAGTAGTTGACAATTAAAACCAATCAAACAAATTCAGCTTGAGTCTCTCGATTTGGCTTACACAGAGTATAGTTGATACTTTAAACCAATCATATCATCAGCTTCAGTCACATGCTCTCTGATAGGCTGCAGCTCAGTAGAGATGCTACATTAAGCCAATGATATCATCAGCTTCAGTCACAGACCCTCTAATAGGCTGCAGCTCAGTAGAGATGCTACAATATACTAATCATATCATCAGCTTCAGTCACATGCTCTCTGATAGGCTGCAGCTCAGTAAAGATGCTACATTAAGCCAATCATATCATCAGCTTCAGTCACAGGCTCTCTGATAGGCTGCAACTCAGTAGAGATGCTACAATATACTAATCATATCATCAGCTTCAGTCACAGGCTCTCTGATAGGCTGCAGCTCAGTAGAGATGCTACAATATACTAATCATATCATCAGCTTCAGTCACATGCTCTCTGATAGGCTGCAGCTCAGTAAAGATGCTACATTAAGCCAATCATATCATCAGCTTCAGTCACAGGCTCTCTGATAGGCTGCAACTCAGTAGAGATGCTACAATATACTAATCATATCATCAGCTTCAGTCACAGGCTCTCTGATAGGCTGCAGCTCAGTAGAGATGCTACAATATACTAATCATATCATCAGCTTCAGTCACATGCTCTCTGATAGGCTGCAGCTCAGTAAAGATGCTACATTAAGCCAATCATATCATCAGCTTCAGTCACATGCTCTCTGATAGGCTGCAACTCAGTAGAGATGCTACATTAAGCCAATCATATTATCAGCTTCAGTCACATGTTCTCTGATAGGCTGCAGCTCAGTAAAGATGCTACATTAAGCCAATGATATCATCAGCTTCAGTCACAGACCCTCTAATAGGCTGCAGCTCAGTAGAGATGCTACAATATACTAATCATATCATCAGCTTCAGTCACATGCTCTCTGATAGGCTGCAGCTCAGTAAAGATGCTACATTAAGCCAATCATATCATCAGCTTCAGTCACATGCTCTCTGATAGGCTGCAACTCAGTAGAGATGCTACATTAAGCCAATCATATTATCAGCTTCAGTCACATGTTCTCTGATAGGCTGCAGCTCAGTAAAGATGCTACATTAAGCCAATGATATCATCAGCTTCAGTCACAGACCCTCTAATAGGATTATCCCTTAGAAGTCCATGAGTAGCAAGTATCTAGAAGTCCATGAGTAGCAAGTATCTAGAAGTCCATGAGTAGCAAGTATCTAGAAGTCCATGAGTAGCAAGTATCTAGAAGTCCATGAGTAGCACGTATGAGTAGCAAGTATCTAGAAGTCCATGAGTAGCAAGTATCGGATACGGTTCTGGCTCTCCTTGTATATCAGGTACTCACTTTGGCTGAAGTGGCTGTGTGACCAGCCTGGGTTGGCTACAGCTTTACCCTGGGGCACTACCACCTTCTTCCCATCAAACGTCAACGTTGTATTCTGGGTTGGATCTGTGTATAGATATATATAGATATATATATATACATGTATATGAATTCGTTTAAAAAGATGACATACTCAAATACAGTCTACATCCGTTATGTCGAATTCCGTCAAATCGAACAAAATACTTCGACATAACCGAAGTTTGACTTCACGAAATTCGATATAAACAGATCCAGTTATATGTAAAATGATAGTGTCTGAAACGGGACTTTGATCCGACTTTGAGATAACCTGAGAATTCGACATAACTGACTGACATCACTCAGACTGTATATAATATTATTTAATGAAATATAGATGTTTGTCAGTGAATTAATAAGAGGCTAATTTGTTTGTTTCAGTGTATGATGGAATTATATTTCACCGCATGAACATTGAAAGCGTTATTATCACGAGTGACCATGAGTAGCCATGAGTGATAATAATTGCTTTCTATGTTCATGAGTGAAATACTATTCGATCATTCACTTAATAGTGGGGGAGCCAATGATTTCCCGTTGATTTTAAATGTTAATTTTTGGTGATCATAATGAATGCATGTTAATGGTTTTAAAAAAACATGTTGCCATTTTTTTCTGCGATTATTGTAGTTTTGGTGGCCATTTTACAAAATGTTGAGATTCTGTGCTCTACAAGAACAGTTGGACTGGCAGTTATTCTTCTTGCAGCTACATTTGACCAAATGTGTAATGGATGCTGGAGCTGGAGGATCCATTGTTTTGATGGGAACTAGTCGATCCCTCTGTCTCCCATCCATATCCAGTTGCTGGCGGTAACTGTGGATTAGACACGTGAGCTTAATGCCATATCATGGCCTGAAAATGTGCATGACCAATAGCTTCAAGCAAAACTCCTCGTGTCGGTGGCAGTTTCGGAGCTTCCAGTTGCTTTTGGGAGAATAGTCTCTATCCAAGATCACCTACATCTGTCACAGCAGTACGAGGCTCATACAGTTCTCATACAACTGCCTCAATAGCAGATTCTGTGTCGACTGTTAGCATGTTACAGGTTCCCAGGGTAGCAAACGTGGATACTACCTCAACAGGGCACCTGCTTAGTATTTGCCAACATGTTAGCTTTCCTTTCTCGGAAAACCGTCCAGTCTGGTCAGCTCCAGAAAATGCATGGAGGCCAGGTAAGGCTGCAGTCTTTGCATCGCCAAGTGCATGCACTATTGGTTTCAGTGAGATTTTCCGCACCGGGTTTTTACCTGTGATGAAGTATGTTTTTTCGCACAGTTGATGATAGCGGTGGAGTGCAAGGATAAATACATCTGTGTCGGGGGACTGAATGTACAGTTCTGTAGCTCCTCGGCGAGCAGCATCCAGGCTGTGCAGATTATCTTTGTGTCGGGCCTCTTCTTGGGAGCTACATAGGTGACAAAGAAAACTTTTGACGATCCCTCATAATTGAAGAGCTTTGCTTGCAAGGTAAACTGTCAATTCATCTTTGGTGGCTGTACTTGCCAGGAACTGTTTTGCTGATAACTTCCCTACTGGTGTATTATCTTTAACATGATACACTGTGACTGGTCTCGTACCCTGGTGTCTCTCTCGTGTGGCCTCCTTCAGTGAAGTGGGAAGGTCATAACGGTCAACCCATCTATGATGGTTGCCTTCTTGGGTGGCACCAGAACATCAGTGATGTCTTCAGGTTGTTCGACATCTTCAGCTGAACTTTCTGACTGCTGACCCTGGTTAGTTACCTCCTGGTTGGGTAGCGTTTCCAGTATGGTCATGAGGCTGCTTTTGTCTATGGCTAGTAAAAGTGACCTATCTATTGCAAATAGGGTTCTTGGGAGGGATGTAAACTCATGCTGGCCAATGGCTTCCTTTAGGTTGACTTCTGGTCGTGAGCGGGCCACAATAAGCATGCGGGCAAATAGCGACCTGTCATCCTTCATTTCCACCACTTTATCAGCCAGCTTGTGCTTCATTGCTTTTCCATGTCTTAAGTTGAACCTTCGTCATTCTAGCCCACAAATTGACCTCATTTTGTTGATACGCTCTTCAAGAAATGTGACGTATTTTACTTGGCCAATTTCATCTCGGCTGCAAACATCTTTCTGTACTTGATTTGGCATTACTACTTTTGTGATGATATTGATCAGGTCCTGTTAAAGGATTCATAGAGGACTGAATCGCATTCTTCAGTTTCAGTATGTTTTCCTCTTGTCTAGTCCAGACAGCCTTTGACAGTTCATACTGATCTTTGCGTGAGCTTGTTTGCAAGCCAGCCATTTCATGCGCTTCTGCAGCAAGTCTACTCAGTTTGGGTGCTGTAAGGAAGAATCTTTCACGGGCACTGGCATTCTGTGTAATCCCTACCAGACCTCTTGTGACTTTCATGATGCGATTCATGTGCTCTAGGGTTTCCATCCATGAACTCTTTATGTATGTCTGGATCGGTGGTCTCAAGAGCTGTCATTTCTGCAAGGTAGACTGGAACAAGCCTCGCATACTTTTGTTTGTCATGAGCACAAAATTATTTGCACAGCTCATCAAGGGAAGATAGGTGAAGCTGCCATCACGTGTGGCACGAATGAATATGACCAACACCATCTGCATATAGCATCGCACAAACTTGAAGAGTGAGCTTGTGGATTCCATCTTTTCATCAAACTGTTTCATGATCTCCAAAATGTTGTTGGACTCTAGGGTACTTAGCATGTTTTGTTGATCCCTTAGCATATCCTGCTGGATGCGTTGTGCACAACTCCTGTCAATCAGTTGTGCTGAATTTGTACATGGGCCACGTAGATTAGGGTTCTCTCAGAACAGTTCTTCCACATATAGGTCAAACAGGGCTTGGACTGTAGTCATATGTGCTTCTATAGCCCTCTTCATGTGCTTAGCTTCAAGGATCTGTCTTATCGTGATGGGTCCATATAAATCGGCCTCAAACTAGGCTTCTTCAAGCTCACTATCGTCTATGGCATTGCCAACAGCCCTCAATGCAGCCATCACTGTATGCATCTCGCCCAACCGCAGCACACATTTGCCCATGCAATCATCCCTGCTCATCTCGAGCTGCTTAGCACGTTCATACAAGGCCATGTCAAGAGTGATCACTGTCTTGTTGTTAGGACCCATTACCATGTAGTTGATCTGCTGTGTCTGTTTTAAGACTGTAATGAGAGTTTGCCATTCATGGGCTGGTGATGCTATGAGAGGCATAGCATTTACTTCTGTAAGAGGCTTTGTTGACGCCAAGAGTGAGTTGTAGGCAGTCCATGTAGGGATATTGTGATGTATAGTCTTAGTACTTGACAGTGTTCCCATGTCTGCTGGTTCTGTGTCTGCTGGGACACTGGGTTCAGCATCCTGGGGTATCTCGGAAGATAGCTGGTGAGCTGGTAGGTCAATGACTACATCGTGCATATCCTTAGCTTTTGTGGTACGCATAATAGTGCGTGAAAGTAGCCATGCTATGTCCTGTGTAGAATATGGTTTGACGACATGAGATATGGTATTGGGTACGAAGGTAGGAAATGTTGACGCCTTGCTGAAACCTTGTTTCTTTGGTGCACAACAAGGGATAAATTCTGGAGTAGTGAGACTTTTAAGAGATCGATCTCTGGATTTGGTCCCGTGTAGTCTCAACTGGATTATGTGGCCCTGAATACATGGGCATCAACAAAATTTAATTGGTAGCATTATTATTAGCCGAGATATGAGATTTTTTAAACTTTGTGTAACAGTCATACCATATAAAACAGCAGCCATATTGAAATTCTTAATGTCTAACACAAGGTGATATTTTGATTCCTTGACCCTGAAAACATGGGTATAGACACCAACATTAAATGTTTAGCTCTATTATTATTAGAGATATGAGGTATTGTAAATTTACATGGCGGCCATTTTTTAAATGGCCGCCAAACCTACAATAATCACAGAAAAAAATGGCAACATGTTTTTTTCATTGCCCAAGAATCATTAACATGCACTTATCATAGTCGCCAAAAATTAACATTAAAAAACAATGAGCATCCTAAAACCTATCATTGGCCCCCCTACTATACTATAAACAAACCAAAATTTTACGATAGAAGACAAAAAATGGTGCTAGAACCTCGTGTTCAGACGACAATAATTCTATGACGTCACAAATGACATCACTCACAACTCCAGTCCGAACACGTTCGGATGGACAACATTTCAACATGCAGCGGTTAGGTACCACACATGCAAAGCAGTATGAAATAATAGGAATTAGTAAATTTCATAGGAATTAGTAAAAGAAACACAAAGTGTAGATACCTGTAAGATTGTTCCAGGTGTCGTCAAGATGTTTTTGAATGACAGACAAGACAATTTTGGTGTTTTACGTTTATTTATCGTCGCTACGGGTTGCCCATATGAGCGACGACTCCTGAAGAGATCAGATTTTTGGATGATAGTGCAATGATACAGACAGAGACTGCGATTCCTGGATTACCAGTCCAACGTGTAGATACCTGTAATATTGTTCCAGGTGTCGTCAACATGTTTTTGAATGACAGACAGCAAATGGGATGAAAATATATATATATATAGGTCTACATGTATTTCACTTCCGTGAACAGACGGATCTGTAGTCCAGTGGTAGCACGCTGGACTGGTAATCTAGGAATCGCAGGTTCGATCCCCCGGATGACCCTAATAAAATTAACAGTCATTCAGATGGGACGTTAAACCAAGGTCTCGTGTCGGTGCTTTACACCGTGCATGTAAAAGAACCAGAGGAGACTCTGGAATTGGTCTCTGTCTGTATCATTGCACTATCCTCCAAAAATCTAAAAAATGACTAATCTGTTCAGGAGGCATCGCTCATATGGGCAACCGGTAGCGACGATAAATAAACGTAAAACACACCCACTTCCGTG
>CM026395.1:65671525-65798490 GCA_014843695.1 Archivesica marissinica | reverse complement strand
GATGGGACGTTAAACCGAGGTCTCGTGTCGGTGCTTTACACCGAGCACGTAAAAGAACCAGAGGAGATTCTGGAATGGGTCTCTGTCTGTATCATGCAGTATCCTCCAAAATCTAAAATAACTAATCTCTTCAGGAGGCGTCGCTCATATGGGCAACCGGTAGCGACGATAAATAAATGTAAAAAACAATCTCGAACAAATTAATTGTATTCTCTAATGTTAACAAACCTCCTTGTATTCTTTCTCAGCCTGCTGGAGTGCCAGCGCCGTCTGCATGAACAGAATGCCAGCATGTTCGGCAGACAGGATACTCGATGACTTAATGAGATACTCTCTGGACAACGTTGATGCATCAGGCTCCTACAGAACATGTATGCGGCATTAGCTTGATTGCAAAAGTTATATAACATTAGATTAATTGTTCTTGAAACCTAATTCCTGATGGAATTCATCACCATGATGGAGAGATCAGAGGCAATGTGGATTTAAGTGTCTGAACTTAAAGACACCATCACCGTGGTTCTGATTCCAGGAGCTTGAACTCACAACCCTTGGTTACAAGGTGGACACCGTATCCGTTACACCCCATAGTCTCTACAAGGAGGCTACAGCATCATATATCATGCAATATGTACGAGAACACACGCGAGAACGCTGATGCTACAGCATCATATACCATGCAATATGTACGAGAACACACGCGAGAACGCTGAGGCTACAGCGTCATATATCACGCAATATGTACGAGAACACACGAGTGAATGCTGAGGCTACAGCATCATATATCATGCAATATGTACGAGAACACACGCGTGAACGCTGAGGCTACAGCATCATATATCATGCAATATGTACGAGAACACACGCGTGAACGCTGAGGCTACAGCATCATATATCATGCAATATGTACGAGAATACACTCAAGAACGCTAACTGAAATACACAGTCTTGTGACATCAATTCCAGTCTCATACATATAGTGTCAATCAGACGACATGGCTTAGTTTATACAAATTTATTTTAGCTTGGTTGCGAAACAAGTTCTTACTACTTATATTAATCACTCTCGAGAATTTAAGTGCCTTGCCTAAGGGCTCAACCCTTGCCTTTCGCACCTGAAGCGAATGCCCCTACCACTGCACTATCACAACATGGCTTTATGTTGCATCATCCTGCTAAAACAAAACTGTTAACAAAAATTACCCAGATTTTCTAAGTGTAAAAGGGGAATAATTCTGTTAAATTATGAGTTATGGAACTTGACTGAAACATGTCACATTCTGAGAGAGAACAATTGTGTGAAGCTTCAAAGGTATGTCTTTGATGGTTCAAAAGAGATAGCAACCTTGCTGGAAGTCGTGGTAGCGCAGTGGATGTGCGTTCGCTTCAGGTGCGAAAGGTCCGGAGTTCGAGCCCCGATGGAGCTGTTATGATTGTGCACTTAGGCAAGGCATTTAAATTCCACGTTGCCTCCTCTCTCCCTCGTGGCAATGGATTCCATCAGGAATGAGGTCTCAAGAGTGATTAATATAAGACATAAGAACTAGTTTCGCAATCTAGCTAAATTAAATTTGTATAAACTAACCAACAACGGCGAGGGACAAGCGCTTTCAACGACCCGAACCATCCGGCCATGGATTTAGGAGATTAGTTGTAAGAACTTGTTTCCCAATCGAGCTAAAATAAATTTGTATAAACAACCTTGCTATAAAATCTTAACCAAATGGCAACGGCGATGCCAGGGCAAGTACAATAGCCGTCCTTAGACCTCGAAGATTCCAGCTAATAAAATCACGCCTTTCTAAATTTTAGAGCTTTAGTATTTACTGTCTTATACTACAAACGACATACATTGAGCAATCCCTAATTCCAACAGTCAAAAGGGCAAAGGCACGATGCAAAAGCATTATTGAACAGATATGGCATCTGGATCAAACAGAGCATATGTGACATTTATTATGGGATAGATGATTGAGCTTATTTACCCTCGCATTCGGCGGACCATGTGGGAGAGCGTATTATGGGATATGTGGGTGAATAAACATAAATATTGTTGCCCTCTACTTCTTAGGCTTAGTTTATACAAATTTATTTAAGTTCAATTGTGAAACAAGTTCTTACAACTTATATTAATCACTTTTGATACCTCATTCCTGATGGAATCCATTGCCATGAGGGAGAAAGGCAAAGTGGAATTTAAATGGCTTGCCTATGGGCACAATCATAACGGCTCCAGCGGGGCTCGAACTCTGGGCCTTTCGCACTTGTAGCGAACAGGCTACCAATGGGCTACCACTTCTTCCACTTCTTAAGTTTCTCATTAACCCAAGAGTCAAATCAACGTCTACCAAGGATGGAATTAGCTGATGTTTTTTAATGAACAATTCATAGTGTCATTATCCCTAATTATGTAGCAATTTTATTTCAATTATAATTTTATTTCATAGACAAGTGAAATAAAAAAAAAACTTTATTTTTTTTACAACTTATTAACTACTCTTGTTGGCAAAAGATGTTGGAGGAAAACGGAGCACCCAGAGAAAATGCAACAGTCCAATATGGTGTCCACCATACCATCTCAGACTTCTGAAGATCGAACCCGGGTAGAATTGGTGAGAAGTGAGCTTGCTAACCACTATGGTAAGTCTTGGACAGCACAAACATGATGTCATCGATTATGGGGGTGAATACTTAAATAATCTTCCACAATGAATTATCATATAGAAATATATTATGTCTATTAAAATATAATAGCACACTGCTTATCATAGACATACTTCTTGTAAACATTCGACAACATCCGGAAGTACAATTATCCGATAAATAGTACAGTTTGTAATTTAATTTCTACCTGTATCTTTAGTTTACTATCACATGACAACTGTACAAATGCACCCGATGCAACGCATAACAGTTTATATTTATGTTTTCTTTGAGTTTCTCTGAATACTTTCAATGTACTGTAGAAAATGCGCAGTTTGTTTGAACACCTTAACAATTTCATCATGGAAGTCGCCATCTTAGGTATGGACGAATTGATGATGATTGAGCTTATTTGTATTTCCAAGTCGCTGTCATCATCACAAATACTACTCGAAGTGGGTTGGCATGTTGATTACACAGTGCACGCAAAGGCAGGCAGGGGCGTAGCTAGCCCTCTATCCATGTGGATTTCTAATTGTACTAGGGGGGTCCGGGGGCAAGCCCCCCGATTTTTTTTGGAAACAATGGTGCAATCTGGTGCATTATTTAGTACTGGAAATTTGAGAGTTTTATTATCATAAATCAACAAATAAACCCTTTACTCGGCAGATTTTTTTTTCTAAATAGAGCTGAAATATCAAACAAATACAAGCCCCGATTGTCTAACAAAAGTCTAATTTGCTGTCCTTTTTGCCAGCGAACTGCATGATTACATGTTCAATGTCAATGTCCATATGTCTGTAGCTATGCATCATTGCTAGCCCAGAGAGGTGTTCAGTGGACATAGTAGACCTCATATAGTTCTTCACTCTTCTCATGATGCTGAACGACCTCTCAGCTGAGGCTGTTGAAACCGGCATGGTGATGAGCACCACCAGACATGTGTAAATGTCCGGGTACAAAGTTTTGTTTGTGTCCTTCAAAGTTGTGCTGAAGTCAGAAGGCTATTTAATCCGGCAAGGCACGTTATGATATGAGTATGTAGTCAAGTACGCATACTGCAACTTTGGCTGAATTGCAACTAGGGCCGATTTTTTTTCCCCCGGAATCATGTGGATTCAGCCGCGTACTCGCGTATAGGCAGCTACGCGCCTGGCAGGCATGCGTGCGTGTGCGTACGTGTCGCGCGCGTACATGTTCCATTAATGTCAAACCCCTTGCGAGGATCTAGACATGTTTTCCTGTGCAGGTTTAGCAGACCTGAATGATATCGCAGTAAGTTCAAATGGCATACAAAAACTTCTCAATAACATGAACCCCCAAAAGGCTAGTGGTCCTGACCAAATTATGCCAATTATACTTAAAACCCTGTCTAAAGAACTCTCACCTATCCTTGAAGTCGTATTCCAAATATCCCTCGACGAAGGATCACTGCTGGCCCAGTGGAAGTCAGCAAATACTGCTCCCATCTACAAAAAAGGGGACAAGTCAAACCCCGCCAACTATAGGCCTATCTCACTGACATGTGTTCTATGCAAGGTTCTAGAACATATAGTTTCCTCCTCGATAGTAAAACACTTCACTAACCACAGTATTCTGTACCATTTGCAGCATGGATTTAGAGAAAAACAGTCAAGCGTGACCCAATTAGTAATGCTAGTCAATGACTTGGTTACCTCTGTCTACAATAAGCATCAGGTAGATCTCATCCTATTAGACTTCAGTAAGGCTTTCGATAAGGTCAATCACGAGAAAGTACTACTAAAAATGCATGACTATGGAGTCAGAAGTCAAACATTAAGGTGGATTAAGAGTTTTCTAGATAATAGACTCCAGTCAGTTGTCCTTAATGGTATTAGTTCAGAGGCCATTCCGGTGTCCTCTGGAGTCCCACAGGGATCCGTACTTGGACCCCTGCTTTTCCTAGCCTACATAAACGACCTCCCACAAAACATCAATTCCAAAGTCCGTATCTTTGCAGATGATACTGCAGTCTATATATCATTGACATCTGCAAATGAATCGGTCACACTCCAAAACGACCTTAAGAGATTAGAAGAGTGGGAGTTGGAGTGGGACATGGAATTTAACCCCTCCAAATGTCAAGTTATCCACATCACCGGAAGGAAACATCCTATTCCCAGTCAATATAAACTCCATGGAGTCCTACTTGAGTCAGTCACTTCAGCCAAATACCTTGGCATGGATATCTCAAATAACCTGTCGTGGGACACTCACATAAAAAGGTCAACAAAGAAAGCAAACCAAACATTAGGATTTCTACGTAGAAACCTCCAGGTCAAATCCGAACCCCTTAAGTGCATTGCTTACCAGACACTAGTAAGACTACAGCTTGAATATGGCTCCGAGATCAGATCGCCCCATACCCAAACATTGATAGACCAAATTGAAGGTGTCCAGCGAAGAGCAGCCCGTTGGATAAAGGCTGACTTCTATCGTACCTCTAGTGTTACAGACATGCTACATTCCCTAAATATACGCAGACTAGATTAACGGCGTATTGACAATAGGTTATCCTTTATGTATAAAATTCATAATGATCCTTGTTGCTATTCCCATTGAAAATTACCTAGTTCCCCTCTCCCATCCTGCTCGCCATTGCCATTCCTTAAGCTATAGGTTAATTACAGCAACTACAGACTACAAGTTTTCCTTCTTTCCAAGAACAATCTACCATTGGAACCATCTCCCTCCTGACATTGTCCATCTCCCTACCATAGAGTAATTCAATACGGCAGTTTGCAATATTGATCATGCCAGTCCCTAGTTGTTCTGCGCAGCTGCTTTTAAACTTTTACCACAACTTATTTTCATTACTTTCTTAAATTATGCTTTTAAATACTACTCATACTTGTAACTTCTTTGCGGTTTTTGAAGCACAACATGTCTATGTCCCCGCGAAGTGTTCGACATCAAAGGAAGATAGATAGACCTAAACTGTTAACCAGTACTAAGCAATGTGTGTGAGGTGCTTGCTCAATGACACTACCTGTATACGTGGCCTGAACTATTAAACCCGGGACTATTCAATTCCAAATCCGACGTTCTACCACAGGACCACGGACGCCACACATCTACTGGGTGGGTATGACCGGACAGACACACTGTTGAGATACACTAAATCTTGGTAATCTATGGTAGTGCAGGGGGGATTATGGCATGGAAGTAGGTCTTTGACAACACTGACTCGAACCAAGGTGTAATCACAATATAACAGGGATATGCTCAACCAGTCAGAACTTGTTGTCCAACCCTTTTTGCCTGTATTTCCTTGTATATATGAATCATTGTGTAGAATGTGTTGATTATATATATGTATAGAGCAAATAAAATATTATTAAACTAAACCATAAATACAATGTGCGACATCGCTAGCTTTTTTTACCTCCCTTGGCTGATAGTCTGATTTATCCCAAAATGCATAGTGGTCATTTTAGTTGGAATCTTGGGATTTTATCAACATCATGTTAATTAATTGATAAATCTTTACAGATAAGTACTCATTGGATATACTGTAGTAGATCTGTCAAATTATAGTCATTTAATAATCATCTGATGAGAAAGTGGATAGAAATTGACAGCCATGTTGTGCGTAGGAAACAATAAAAAGAGGAAACCATTTAAGCGGACCTATCTACTTTTAGGGAGTATTCAGGGGCAGTTGTTTATACAAATTTATTTTAGCTCGATTGCGAAACAAGTTATTTCAACTTATATAAATCACTCTCGAGACCTCATTCCTGATGGAATCCATCGCCACGAGGGAGAGAGAAGAGGCAACGTGGAATTTAAATGCCTTGCCTAAGGGCACAATCGTAACGGCTCCAGTGGGGCTCGAACTCCGGACTTTTCGCACCTGAAGCGAACGCGCATCCACTGCGCTATCACGACTTCCACAGGGGCAGTAACTCACTAATGTCTCTCATTCTAGCACATTTCCCTGTTTAGGTGAACAGAAACTGTTTCCAAAATAACACTAATCTTGTTAATGTTTATTAATCTAAAGAATGGATACATAAAATAACTTACAACATGAACAAAAGGCCTTAATTACTTAATAATAAATTGTTCTTATAAAATTATTTAGGCGCAAGACTGCTTTTGAGCACAGGGATTCGGCACGTTTGGGGGTACTAGTATATATATTTAAGTACTTAAATATATATACTAGTACCCCCAAACGTGCCGAATCCCTGTGCTTTTGAGTGCAGGGCACATTGGTTCAACATAGGTCGAGTGCAGTGCACATTGGTTAAACATAGATAGAGTGCAGTGCACATTGGTTCAACATAGGTCGAGTGCAGGGCACATTGGTTCAACATAGGTCGAGTGCAGTGCACATTGGTTCAACATAGGTAGAGTGCAGTGCACATTGGTTCAACATAGGTCGAGTGCAGTGAGGGACAAGTGATGTGGATTCAGCGACTCTCCAACTATTATTGGTGTAGGAAGGCGGGACAAGTGATGTGGATTCAGCGACTCTCCAACTATTATTGGTGTAGGAAGGCCCCAAGTATTTGAAGAACCACCGACCTACCGCAAGCCAGGTGGATAGCTTCCTCAGTGGGATTCGATCCGACAGCGGCGAGAGGCAGATAATATAAAGTCAGCGACGCTAACCACTCGGCCACAGAGTCCCTATTTAGCTAGTTAATACAGACACAAGATACTGTAAGGTTTGACCTATGATCCCCCCCAAATGGGACGATGACATTATAGGTATGTGCCTGATTATTGAACACAGTAGATTAACTCAATCTGTTAAACATACTCACACCAGTTTCCTGGAATTCCCTCCAGTACTTAACTTGTAACTACTAAAACAAGTTGTGGGTAGATTGGAGGAGAGAGGAAACAACAACTACATGTATAACAAGTATGCACTCTGGAATGTTTGCAAAGCTACTAACATAAGACATAAGTAACAACAATTTTCTTTAGCCAAGTATTATCTGCCTTGGAACAAACTACTTGGAATTGATGGCGATATCTTACTGCCATTATCACGTGACTAGTTTCTCGTTGCATGACTCACACTGGGCACATGCCTGAGCGAGAGCACTGTGTCCATGTACACTCTCACCTGTGACAAATACAACCTACGCATAAATACTCAAAACATTTCTCTATCAACGTTTTAGACTTTCCATCAGGTCATGACTATTGAATACCAAACACCTGTCAACAGCTACAACATTGTCAATACACCTGTCAACAACTGCCACATTGTCAATGCATATATAACACCTGTCAACAACTGCCACATTGTCAATGCATATATAACACCTGTCAACAACTGCCACATTGTCAATGCATATATAACACCCGTCAACAACAACCACATTGTCAATGCATATATAACACATGTCTACAACTGCCACATTGCCAATGCATATATAACACATGTCAACAACTGCCACATTGTCAATGCATATATAACACATGTCAACAACTGCCACATTGTCAATGCATATATAACACATGTCAACAGCTACCACATTGTCAATGCATATATAACACCTGTCAACAACTGCCACATTGTCAATGCATATATAACACCTGTCAACAACTGCCACATTGTCAATGCATATATAACACCCGTCAACAACAACCACATTGTCAATGCATATATAACACATGTCTACAACTGCCACATTGCCAATGCATATATAACACATGTCAACAACTGCCACATTGTCAATGCATATATAACACATGTAATGAGAAACCACTGGTCTGCAACAGTTTGCCTCCCACGGTCTCTACATACATGTTTGTTCAAGTGTATAGAGCATGTGTCGTCTAGTAACCAACCAGCTGATAAAGGCGACCTGATAATACTGACATTTCTGTGTAATATATTCTGCATGATGCATGTAATATAACACCCCATAACACCCCATTAAAATAACAACATGCAGGACATGAACAGAACATTTATCATGATATCAACAGTCAAAGAAAACAACAAAATCATCAACACATCTAGTAAAATATGGCATATGGTCATACACAGCTATATATAGTATTGTGTAAAGAGAGTAAACATAGAAAAATATAAGATAAAAATGTCTATGATGTAAGAATTTACAAATATTATCTTAAAACAGGTATGGAAAGAAATCACAGTAAATATATGAACACCAACACAATTAAAACTCTATCAAAACAACAAAACTTAAACATTTTCTTAAAAATTAAATCAATTTAAGTTCTTAAAACCTCAAACATATACATAGTTACCATGGTTACGTATATGGGAACAGATACAGGTTTATCAATACTCAGATAGCATCAACAGGTTTTTAACACCGACATAAATGTAACGTTAATGTTTTTATTAATAAAGGTCATAATCTTTCAGATATAAATAACATTTAGTCGTTATTTGAGCCGTTTCTCACCAAATCAATTTGGATTGTTAATCTGGCATATACGGTATAATACTGACATGCATTTCTAGTGTTTTATTTATATATGTAACCATGTTTACAGGTGACCTTCAGCTGCTTTTGTTTAATGGATTTCAAAGTTAACCCTTTCAACACCACAGACCTCTAAATAGGCTTACAAAAAGTGTAGATCCAGATGAGCCGGCTCGTGACGAGCCGTCTCATCAGGATCTGCACTTTTTGCCAGTGATATGACTATTTTTAGACATAATTACCCATTTTGATAAATGAACTTGTCCAAATGTGATTTTCTGATTCATTTATTGGTCTAACAATATCATGGACCAGTCCATGTGAGTTACTTGGTGTTGAATTGGTTAAATAACATTTTTATTACACTTAACTTTTGTACAAAGCAACATGCAAAATTGGCTTGTTCGATTGAACATTTTCAAAACAAACATGTGTCCATATTTTACACACATTCTAATTATGGTTTTCTTTTTTCTCTCATATTTATGCACATATAACTGGTCGTCACAAATGTTCCTCACAAAACTAATAACTATCTATATTCTCCAATCAAATGTTCTGCAAATAGATAAACTTTTGACCACGATTTCAATAAATGCCTTTAAAGACCAATTGTTCAAAAATGATTGACATTGTATGCAAGTGTTCAGATTTGTATGGCACATTATTCTATGATGTACTCACGTTGATGTACTTACAGTAATTACTTTGCAATTATGATATGCTGGGGAGACACAAGTGAACATAAATAAAACAAAATAGTATTTATAGTTTTGTAGTTTTATACTTTTCAACAATGTTAGATGGTTAGATGGTTAGATGGTTGTTTTTTTAGTAACTTGTGTAATATGGGTACTAGAAACTGTGACAATCATTTTAAACAGCAATATGTCTTTAAGCACACAATTGTACCAGTACATTCATGGCTAAACCAGTACATTCATGGCTAAACCAGTACATTTATGGCTTAACCAGTACATTCGTGGTTAAACCAGTACATTCATGGCTAAACCAGTACATTCATGGCCAAACAAGGCTAAACCAGTACATTCATGGCTAAACCAGTACATTCATGGCTAAACCAGTACATGCATGGCTAAACCAGTACATTCACGGCTAAGCTAAACCAGTACATTCATGGCTAAACCAGTACATTCATGGCTAAACCAGTACATTCATGGCCAAACCAGTACATTCATGGCTAAACCAGGCTAAACCAGTACATTTATGGCTTAACCAGTACATTCACGACTAAGCTAAACCAGTACATTCATGGCTAAACCAGTACATTCATGGCTAAACCAGTACATTCATGGCTAAACCAGTACATGCATGGCTAAACCAGTACATTCGTGGTTAAACCAGTACATTCATGGCTAAACCAGTACATTCGTGGTTAAACCAGTACATTCATGGCTAAACCAGTACATTCGTGGCTAAACCAGTACATTCATGGCTAAACCAGTACATTCATGGCCAAACCAGTACATTCATGGCTAAACCAGGCTAAACCAGTACATTCATGGCTAAACCAGTACATTCGTGGTTAAACCAGTACATTCATGGCTAAACCAGTACATTCGTGGCTAAACCAGTACATTCATGGCTAAACCAGTACATTCATGGCCAAACCAGTACATTCATGGCTAAACCAGGCTAAACCAGTACATTCATGGCTAAACCAGTACATTCGTGGTTAAACCAGTACATTCATGGCTAAACCAGTACATTCGTGGCTAAACCAGTACATTCATGGCTAAACCAGTACATTCATGGCCAAACCAGTACATTCATGGCTAAACCAGGCTAAACCAGTACATTCATGGCTAAACCAGTACATTCGTGGTTAAACCAGTACATTCATGGCTAAACCAGTACATGCATGGCTAAACCAGTACATTCGTGGTTAAACCAGTACATTTATGGCTTAACCAGTACATTCGTGGTTAAACCAGTACATTCATGGCTAAACCAGTACATTCATGGCTAAACAAGGCTAAACAAGTACATTCATGGCTAAACCAGTACATTCATGGCTAAACCAGTACATGCATGGCTAAACCAGTACATTCACGGCTAAGCTAAACCAGTACATTCATGGCTAAACCAGTACATTCATGGCTAAACCAGTACATTCATGGCCAAACCAGTAGATTCACGGCTAAACCAGTACATTCATGGCTAACCCAGTACATTCATGGCTAAACCAGTACATTCACAGCTAAACCAGTACATTCACGACTAAACCAGTACATTCACGACTAAACCAGTACACTCACGGCTAAACCAGTACATTCATGGCTAAACCAGTACATTCATGGCTAAACCAGTACATTCACAGCTAAACCAGTACATTCATGGCTAAACCAGTACATTCACAGCCAAACCAGTAGATTCACGGCTAAACCAGTACATTCATGGCTAACCCAGTACATTCATGGCTAAACCAGTACATTCACAGCTAAACCAGTACATTCACGGCTAAACCAGTACACTCACGGCTAAACCAGTACATTCATGGCTAAACCAGTACATTCATGGCTAAACCAGTACATTCACAGCTAAACCAGTACATTCATGGCTAAACCAGTACATTCACAGCCAAACCAGTAGATTCACGGCTAAACCAGTACATTCATGGCTAACCCAGTACATTCATGGCTAAACCAGTACATTCACAGCTAAACCAGTACATTCACGGCTAAACCAGTACACTCACGGCTAAACCAGTACATTCATGGCTAAACCAGTACATTCATGGCTAAACCAGTACATTCACAGCTAAACCAGTACATTCATGGCTAAACCAGTACATTCACAGCCAAACCAGTAGATTCACGGCTAAACCAGTACATTCATGGCTAACCCAGTACATTCATGGCTAAACCAGTACATTCACAGCTAAACCAGTACATTCACGGCTAAACCAGTACACTCACGGCTAAACCAGTACATTCATGGCTAAACCAGTACATTCACAGCTAAACCAGTACACTCACAGATAAACCAGTACACTCACAGATAAACCAGTACACTCACGGCTAAACCAGTACATTCATGGCTAAACCAGTACATTCACAGCTAAACCAGTACACTCACGACTAAACCAGTACATTCACAGCTAAACCAGTACATTCACAGCTAAACCAGTACACTCACGGCTAAACCAGTACACTCACGGCTAAACCAGTACATTCATGGCTAAACAATTATATTCATGGCTAACCTACTCACACCAAAGTATACCAGTAACCAGGTTATTTACATTTTCTTTATCATATAATACTCTTGAGCTGGTTACTATAAACTACTAAGAATATTGTACCCTGAAAACAAAATGATCTTATGAAACTAGTCCAAAGTCTTCAATGAATGCCTCTGTGAATTGTGCAGATGACGCAGCCTGAGCAGGCAATTCAGATGATATGACATGGATATAATAATAAGTAATAAGCATAAGTTACTTTACGAGTTTACGGTTCCGCTCTCAGATTCGCCATCGGTTAATTTCGCAAATCTCGAATAAGAAATGTGTTCAATACTTCTGGTACAACATACTAGAATCATACTAAAATAATATAACTAAAATAGCAAAATCAAGTTTAACCAACGGTTCTGGATTTACAGTAAAATAATCTTCACAAATGTAAAAATGAGTAAATATGATGGCACATTTCGTTCATAGGTTCTAAAACTCTTTTCGAATATTAAACATGGTCTCAAAATGTCAGATTGAAGCAGCTGAGTATACTTGTCCATTAAAACCAATCAACTCACTCCAGCTAGGGCTATCTGATTGGCTTCAATTGAGAGTAGTTGACAATTAAAACCAATCAAACAAATTCAGCTTGAGTCTCTCGATTTGGCTTACACAGAGTATAGTTGATACTTTAAACCAATCATATCATCAGCTTCAGTCACATGCTCTCTGATAGGCTGCAGCTCAGTAGAGATGCTACATTAAGCCAATGATATCATCAGCTTCAGTCACAGACCCTCTAATAGGCTGCAGCTCAGTAGAGATGCTACAATATACTAATCATATCATCAGCTTCAGTCACATGCTCTCTGATAGGCTGCAGCTCAGTAAAGATGCTACATTAAGCCAATCATATCATCAGCTTCAGTCACAGGCTCTCTGATAGGCTGCAACTCAGTAGAGATGCTACATTAAGCCAATCATATCATCAGCTTCAGTCACAGGCCCTCTGATAGGCTGCAGCTCAGTAGAGATGCTACAATATACTAATCATATCATCAGCTTCAGTCACATGCTCTCTGATAGGCTGCAGCTCAGTAAAGATGCTACATTAAGCCAATCATATCATCAGCTTCAGTCACATGCTCTCTGATAGGCTGCAACTCAGTAGAGATGCTACATTAAGCCAATCATATTATCAGCTTCAGTCACATGTTCTCTGATAGGCTGCAGCTCAGTAAAGATGCTACATTAAGCCAATGATATCATCAGCTTCAGTCACAGACCCTCTAATAGGATTATCCCTTAGAAGTCCATGAGTAGCAAGTATCTAGAAGTCCATGAGTAGCAAGTATCTAGAAGTCCATGAGTAGCAAGTATCTAGAAGTCCATGAGTAGCAAGTATCTAGAAGTCCATGAGTAGCACGTATGAGTAGCAAGTATCTAGAAGTCCATGAGTAGCAAGTATCGGATACGGTTCTGGCTCTCCTTGTATATCAGGTACTCACTTTGGCTGAAGTGGCTGTGTGACCAGCCTGGGTTGGCTACAGCTTTACCCTGGGGCACTACCACCTTCTTCCCATCAAACGTCAACGTTGTATTCTGGGTTGGATCTGTGTATAGATATATATAGATATATATATATACATGTATATGAATTCGTTTAAAAAGATGACATACTCAAATACAGTCTACATCCGTTATGTCGAATTCCGTCAAATCGAACAAAATACTTCGACATAACCGAAGTTTGACTTCACGAAATTCGATATAAACAGATCCAGTTATATGTAAAATGATAGTGTCTGAAACGGGACTTTGATCCGACTTTGAGATAACCTGAGAATTCGACATAACTGACTGACATCACTCAGACTGTATATAATATTATTTAATGAAATATAGATGTTTGTCAGTGAATTAATAAGAGGCTAATTTGTTTGTTTCAGTGTATGATGGAATTATATTTCACCGCATGAACATTGAAAGCGTTATTATCACGAGTGACCATGAGTAGCCATGAGTGATAATAATTGCTTTCTATGTTCATGAGTGAAATACTATTCGATCATTCACTTAATAGTGGGGGAGCCAATGATTTCCCGTTGATTTTAAATGTTAATTTTTGGTGATCATAATGAATGCATGTTAATGGTTTTAAAAAAACATGTTGCCATTTTTTTCTGCGATTATTGTAGTTTTGGTGGCCATTTTACAAAATGTTGAGATTCTGTGCTCTACAAGAACAGTTGGACTGGCAGTTATTCTTCTTGCAGCTACATTTGACCAAATGTGTAATGGATGCTGGAGCTGGAGGATCCATTGTTTTGATGGGAACTAGTCGATCCCTCTGTCTCCCATCCATATCCAGTTGCTGGCGGTAACTGTGGATTAGACACGTGAGCTTAATGCCATATCATGGCCTGAAAATGTGCATGACCAATAGCTTCAAGCAAAACTCCTCGTGTCGGTGGCAGTTTCGGAGCTTCCAGTTGCTTTTGGGAGAATAGTCTCTATCCAAGATCACCTACATCTGTCACAGCAGTACGAGGCTCATACAGTTCTCATACAACTGCCTCAATAGCAGATTCTGTGTCGACTGTTAGCATGTTACAGGTTCCCAGGGTAGCAAACGTGGATACTACCTCAACAGGGCACCTGCTTAGTATTTGCCAACATGTTAGCTTTCCTTTCTCGGAAAACCGTCCAGTCTGGTCAGCTCCAGAAAATGCATGGAGGCCAGGTAAGGCTGCAGTCTTTGCATCGCCAAGTGCATGCACTATTGGTTTCAGTGAGATTTTCCGCACCGGGTTTTTACCTGTGATGAAGTATGTTTTTTCGCACAGTTGATGATAGCGGTGGAGTGCAAGGATAAATACATCTGTGTCGGGGGACTGAATGTACAGTTCTGTAGCTCCTCGGCGAACAGCATCCAGGCTGTGCAGATTATCTTTGTGTCGGGCCTCTTCTTGGGAGCTACATAGGTGACAAAGAAAACTTTTGACGATCCCTCATAATTGAAGAGCTTTGCTTGCACGGTAAACTGTCAATTCATCTTTGGTGGCTGTACTTGCCAGGAACTGTTTTGCTGATAACTTCCCTACTGGTGTATTATCTTTAACATGATACACTGTGACTGGTCTCGTACCCTGGTGTCTCTCTCGTGTGGCCTCCTTCAGTGAAGTGGGAAGGTCATAACGGTCAACCCATCTATGATGGTTGCCTTCTTGGGTGGCACCAGAACATCAGTGATGTCTTCAGGTTGTTCGACATCTTCAGCTGAACTTTCTGACTGCTGACCCTGGTTAGTTACCTCCTGATTGGGTAGCGTTTCCAGTATGGTCATGAGGCTGCTTTTGTCTATGGCTAGTAAAAGTGACCTATCTATTGCAAATAGGGTTCTTGGGAGGGATGTAAACTCATGCTGGCCAATGGCTTCCTTTAGGTTGACTTCTGGTCGTGAGCGGGCCACAATAAGCATGCGGGCAAATAGTGACCTGTCATCCTTCATTTCCACCACTTTATCAGCCAGCTTGTGCTTCATTGCTTTTCCATGTCTTAAGTTGAACCTTCGTCATTCTAGCCCACAAATTGACCTCATTTTGTTGATACGCTCTTCAAGAAATGTGACGTATTTTACTTGGCCAATTTCATCTCGGCTGCAAACATCTTTCTGTACTTGATTTGGCATTACTACTTTTGTGATGATATTTATCAGGTCCTGTTATAGGATTCATAGAGGACTGAATCGCATTCTTCAGTTTCAGTATGTTTTCCTCTTGTCTAGTCCAGACAGCCTTTGACAGTTCATACTGATCTTTGCGTGAGCTTGTTTGCGAGCCAGCCATTTCATGCGCTTCTGCAGCAAGTTTACTCAGTTTGGGTGCTGTAAGGAAGAATCTTTCACGGGCACTGGCATTCTGTGTAATCCCTACCAGACCTCTTGTGACTTTCATGATGCGATTCATGTGCTCTAGGGTTTCCATCCATGAACTCTTTATGTATGTCTGGATCGGTGGTCTCAAGAGCTGTCATTTCTGCAAGGTAGACTGGAACAAGCCTCGCATACTTTTGTTTGTCATGAGCAAAAAATTATTTGCACAGCTCATCAAGGGAAGATAGGTGAAGCTGCCATCACGTGTGGCACGAATGAATATGACCAACACCATCTGCATATAGCATCGCACAAACTTGAAGAGTGAGCTTGTGGATTCCATCTTTTCATCAAACTGTTTCATGATCTCCAAAATGTTGTTGGACACTAGGGTACTTAGCATGTTTTGTTGATCCCTTAGCATATCCTGCTGGATGCGTTGTACACAACTCCTGTCAATCAGTTGTGCTGAATTTGTACATGGGCCACGTAGATTAGGGTTCTCTCAGAACAGTTCTTCCACATATAGGTCAAACAGGGCTTGGACTGTAGTCATATGTGCTTCTATAGCCCTCTTCATGTGCTTAGCTTCAAGGATCTGTCTTATCGTGATGGGTCCATATAAATCGGCCTCAAACTAGGCTTCTTCAAGCTCACTATCGTCTATGGCATTGCCAACAGCCCTCAATGCAGCCATCACTGTATGCATCTCGCCCAACCGCAGCACACATTTGCCAATGCAATCATCCCTGCTCATCTCGAGCTGCTTAGCACGTTCATACAAGGCCATGTCGAGAGTGATCACTGTCTTGTTGTTAGGACCCATTACCATGTAGTTGATCTGCTGTGTCTGTTTTAAGACTGTAATGAGAGTTTGCCATTCATGGGCTGGTGATGCTATGAGAGGCATAGCATTTACTTCTGTAAGAGGCTTTGTTGACGCCAAGAGTGAGTTGTAGGCAGTCCATGTAGGGATATTGTGATGTATAGTCTTAGTACTTGACAGTGTTCCCATGTCTGCTGGTTCTGTGTCTGCTGGGACACTGGGTTCAGCATCCTGGGGTATCTCGGAAGATAGCTGGTGAGCTGGTAGGTCAATGACTACATCGTGCATATCCTTAGCTTTTGTGGTACGCATAATAGTGCGTGAAAGTAGCCATGCTATGTCCTGTGTAGAATATGGTTTGACGACATGAGATATGGTATTGGGTACGAAGGTAGGAAATGTTGACGCCTTGCTGAAACCTTGTTTCTTTGGTGCACAACAAGGGATAAATTCTGGAGTAGTGAGACTTTTAAGAGATCGATCTCTGGATTTGGTCCCGTGTAGTCTCAACTGGATTATGTGGCCCTGAATACATGGGCATCAACAAAATTTAATTGGTAGCATTATTATTAGCCGAGATATGAGATTTTTTAAACTTTGTGTAACAGTCATACCATATAAAACAGCAGCCATATTGAAATTCTTAATGTCTAACACAAGGTGATATTTTGATTCCTTGACCCTGAAAACATGGGTATAGACACCAACATTAAATGTTTAGCTCTATTATTATTAGAGATATGAGGTATTGTAAATTTACATGGCGGCCATTTTTTAAATGGCCGCCAAACCTACAATAATCACAGAAAAAAATGGCAACATGTTTTTTTCATTGCCCAAGAATCATTAACATGCACTTATCATAGTCGCCAAAAATTAACATTAAAAAACAATGAGCATCCTAAAACCTATCATTGGCCCCCCTACTATACTATAAACAAACCAAAATTTTACGATAGAAGACAAAAAATGGTGCTAGAACCTCGTGTTCAGACGACAATAATTCTATGACGTCACAAATGACATCACTCACAACTCCAGTCCGAACACGTTCGGATGGACAACATTTCAACATGCAGCGGTTAGGTACCACACATGCAAAGCAGTATGAAATAATAGGAATTAGTAAATTTCATAGGAATTAGTAAAAGAAACACAAAGTGTAGATACCTGTAAGATTGTTCCAGGTGTCGTCAAGATGTTTTTGAATGACAGACAAGACAATTTTGGTGTTTTACGTTTATTTATCGTCGCTACGGGTTGCCCATATGAGCGCCGACTCCTGAAGAGATCAGATTTTTGGATGATAGTGCAATGATACAGACAGAGACTGCGATTCCTGGATTACCAGTCCAACGTGTAGATACCTGTAATATTGTTCCAGGTGTCGTCAACATGTTTTTGAATGACAGACAGGGCAAATGGGATGAAAATATATATATATATAGGTCTACATGTATTTCACTTCCGTGAACAGACGGATCTGTAGTCCAGTGGTAGCACGCTGGACTGGTAATCTAGGAATCGCAGGTTCGATCCCCCGGATGACCCTAATAAAATTAACAGTCATTCAGATGGGACGTTAAACCAAGGTCTCGTGTCGGTGCTTTACACCGTGCATGTAAAAGAACCAGAGGAGACTCTGGAATTGGTCTCTGTCTGTATCATTGCACTATCCTCCAAAAATCTAAAAAATGACTAATCTGTTCAGGAGGCATCGCTCATATGGGCAACCGGTAGCGACGATAAATAAACGTAAAACACACCCACTTCCGTGAATGACAGGGTGTAAACAACATGGTCAATGACTCAATGTTGTAATTTATAACTGAAACAAAGCTCTATTAGATAACTTACTTGGCTCTGTGTTTCCCTGGGCAACGACGGAATCAAACCCAGTTGGTGCAGACTTAAGTTGGCTCTGATTTGTGACCACATGTTTTTCTTTGCCCAACGCTACTTCATTCAGGAACATGATACCGGTCTTTCCAATTCTACCAACTGAATATGTAGTAAATACAGTGTACCAGTCAATATATAATGCAGTAAATACAGTGTACCAGTCAATATATAATGCAGTAAATACAGTGTACCAGTCAATATATAATGCAGTAAATACAGTGTACCAGTCAATATATAATGTAGTAACTACAGTGTACCAGTCAATATATAATGTAGTAAATACAGTGTACCAGTCAATATATAATGCAGTAAATACAGTGTACCAGTCAATATATAATGTAGTAAATACAGTGTACCAGTCAATATATAATGAAGTAAATACAGTGTACCAGTCAATATATAATGTAGTAACTATAGTGTACCAGTCAATATATAATGTAGTAAATACAGTGTACCAGTCAATATATAATGTAGTAAATACAGTGTACCAGTCAATATATAATGTAGTAAATACAGTGTATCAGTCAATATATAATGTAGTAACTACAGTGTACCAGTCAATATATATATAATGTAGTAAATACAGTGTACCAGTCAATATATAATGTAGTAAATACAGTGTACCAGTCAATATATAATGTAGTAAATACAGTGTACCAGTCAATATATAATGCAGTAAATACAGTGTACCAGTCAATATATAATGTAGTAAATACAGTGATGGGAGAGAATAGAGGCAATGTGGAGTCTAATCACTTTTTGGACCTCATTGCTGATGGAATCCATCATGGAGGCTAAGATCACCACCATAGCATGTGGGGCTTTTACCTGGATATTACACAGTATAGAATTAAATAAATGTTGGTATATGTCCATACCATATCCTGCAGACTTTGAGTTTTCAGAGGCGAAGTAAATTCCAGCTCCTACCCTGCCTCCACTGTGCGGCATGATTCGAAGACCACTTTTCAAGATGGCAGCTACAACTGCTACGTTGGTACCGTGCCACAGCAGTTTACGATTGGTTATCTTATCATGAGCTTTAAACCTTTTATCCTACAAATGACACAGTGGTTTTATTACTTTTGACTCTGTTGTACATGCATGTGGCTACAGTACAGATAGTACATGCATGTGGCTACAGTGCAGATAGTACATGCATGTGGCTACAGTGCAGATAGTACATGCATGTGCATGTGGCTACAGTACAGATAGTACATGCATGTGCATGTGGCTACAGTACAGATAGTACATGCATGTGGCTACAGTACAGATAGTACATGCATGTGGCTACAGTACAGATAGTACATGCATGTGGCTACAGTACAGATAGTACATGCACATTCATGTGGCTACAGTGCAGATAGTACATGCATGTGGCTACAGTACAGATAGTACATGCACATTCATGTGGCTACAGTACAGATAGTACATGCACATTCATGTGGCTACAGTACAGATAGTACATGCACATTCATGTGGCTACAGTGCAGATAGTACATGCATGTGGCTACAGTGCAGATAGTACACACACATTCATGTGGCTACAGTGCAGATAGTTCATGCACATTCATGTGGCTACAGTGCAGATAGTACATGCACATTCATGTGGCTACAGTGCAGATAGTACATGCACATTCATGTGGCTACAGTGCAGATAGTACATGCACACACATTCATGTGGCTACAGTGCAGATAGTACATGCACATTCATGTGGTTTACAGTACAGATAGTACATGCACATTCATGTGGTTTACAGTACAGATAGTACATGCACATTCATGTGGCTACAGTGCAGATAGTACATGCACATTCATGTGGCTACAGTGCAGATAGTACATGCACATTCATGTGGTTTACAGTACAGATAGTACATGCACATTCATGTGGTTACAGTACAGATAGTACATGCATGTGGCTACAGTGCAGATAGTACATGCACATTCATGTGGTTTACAGTACAGATAGTAATCTCACTACAAGAATTGTAGGGCTCATTCTAGAGGGTGACTTGGGCGAAATAGTCGCCCTAGGGACTGTGACACTTCGCCCGCTAGGATCCCACTTCTCCATTTTCATACAAAATGTTCTCCAGTAAGATACACTGACCCATTATAAAGCACTCCTTCTATTCATATGTTGTATTTAATGGTCATATTGTGTATATTAACCCTAATTTGTTTAAATTTATTAAAGCGGCATTACATCGCAAAAAGCAAACACAATGCATTTTTTTCATGTATAAATGCATTGCTACTACAAATTCTTCCGAATACATTCGAACACTAAACATTGAATCAATAAACAGTGTTTTAATAAAATGACGATTTATATGATGAAAAGGTGGGGCGCTTATTGGAGTATGCACATTTATAAGAATAAATATGGCACCTCTGGACATGGAACCAATTTCAGAACATATCTAACTTCCGTTCTCAGAGAATGTTACATAATTACCTCCCCAATTCTGCTGACCGTCCAAACTTCCCGTATCTTGGCACTGCCACCCCAGCCGCCACTAGTGCTCTTTGTATATGTCTCAATCACCTGCAAGCACAACACAACTCATACAGCCATACAACCAGGTTAAAGCCCAATATACATTTGTTTCGTGCTGCACATCGGGATATTCAATGGAGTGAATGACTAAAAATCATGGTAAGTGTTAATATATTAGATGCACACGTGGTTGTCTCATCTTCCCATGCCACCTGATTGGTCAAATCAATGTCACATGACCACCCGTGTTTCTCGATAACAAACGATTAGATGATGTCATAACGACTCAATGCTTCTACAGAAACAGTAATAACTACTATGTGTTATCTAAAAATAACTTGGTTCGGACTCAAATCGTTAGTGGCGTCATTTATGATGTGGTCTAAACGCGATGTTCTAGCGCAATTTAGTGCACAATTGCATCGTTTTCTAACTATCTATAAAAACCCTTTTAAGCCTAAAAAAGAAAATTCCGAAGAGTATTGGTATCCCCGCGTAAATAAAAGATGGATGTCAGTAGTGTTGCTTTCACTGTATTATTGATTCAGTTATGATTTATTTCTTACTAACTGATATTGTATACAATAAAATAAATAGCATTATGCTTAACCCATTCAACACCAAGTAACTGACATGGACTGGTCCATGATATTTTTAGACCAATAAATTAATAACAAAATTACATTTGGACCAGTTCATTTATCAAAATGGGTATTTTTTTTTCTAAAAATAGTTATATTACTTGAAAAAAGTGCAGATCCTGATGAGACAGCTCGTCACGAGCCGGCTCATCTGGATCTACACTTTTTTGTAAGCCAATTTAGAGGTGTGTGGTGTTGAAAGGGTTAATTGAGAGTGAAAATGATGTGCACAGACTCTCTTTTTTAAGCACCAATACACAGGTTATTGCTTATATCACCTGTAATCGGTATACCCAGGATAATATATTAACTTAGTATGCGTCGACCACAATCACCTAACCCCTACAAGGAACCTGAACTACTTCATTCCGCAGTCCCGAACCCAGTACCATATCAACTATACGTCTTTGGATACTACTATGTACAGTACAGCCCCAACTTAACCATTCTTGCTGAGCGGCTGGCCACTGTACCACTCATGTAACACTAATGACAGTTTTTAGCCCTAGTATGTACAGTCCCACCTCCCCAAACGCCACCTCTCAGGAGCGACACCCTCTTTATAACGTCACTGTTATTCCCTCCCATTGGATTTTAATGTAATTTCACCTCTCACGAACGACACCTCTCTACAACGCACAACGACTGTCAATTTCCCACTCATCAATGCGTAAAACCTCCCAATAACAGACAATAATCCCAAAATCCCAAAATATCTTGTACATGTATTTCCCAATTCTAAAAATAGCTAACAATAGAATCACACTATGTATATGTCTGGTTTCCTAACAGTTATGTGTTTGAATATATATATATAAATTGCGGATGGGAACCAGGTTATTCGGAAACCATTTATGTGATCAATTATAATAGGCTGACCATATTTTGAAAACAAACTTACAATTAGCGCTATTTATGGAGCTTCTTTTATGAAATTTAGCATGGAAGTGATAATTGCCGTGATGCGACAGATGTGTTGTTTACAATTGAAATGTGTAATTTATCAGATGTTTTGACTTTGATGTATTGAAAACATAAATCGTTAAATGTACACAATTGTCTAGATTTGCATAATCTGGGGGATTTTAACACATTTTGTCCTCAGCTGGACCTCAGAGTAAAATCAGTGACTTTTTTAAGCAAACATAAAATCTGTGTTTAGTTTCAGACTGATATATGTATACTGTATAGTTATATCATTATATGTATTAAATTTTTAAAAAAAAGTTGAATTATCAATGCTTTGAGTCAGTTTTAGAATTTTTATGAATATTTACCGAAAGTACAATTGTACATAGGACCCCATTCTGAATACTCTATATTCAAATCAGTATGAGCCACCGACTATAAACTGACTATTCGCGCATTTCCAGACTTCAAAAAGTTGAACCTCCCTAGAACAACAACCTCTCTACAACAACCAATCTCGATGTATCCGGATGGTGTTTGCTCTAGAGAGGTTTGACTGTAGTTATTTTTAACACTCTCTTTCTCAATTAATGAGATTTTTAACAACTGTCCCTGACCATCGCCACCCTATCATACTCAGTATTGAGTATTGGGTGTAATATGTAGATACCTTTATTCATTGACCATGTCTCACATACAGACACTTTTGTCACTCCCTTGACTGGCTGTTTAAGACAAGTTTTACTGCATATAGCTCATAGAATGGCAGGCAGATCTGTAGTCCAGTGGTAACACGCTGGACTGGTAATCCAGGGATCGCAGGTTTGATCCCCGTCAGACCCATATAAATTTAACAGTCTTTCAGATGGGATGTTAAACAAAGGTCTTGTGTCGGTGCTTTACACCGTGCACGTAAATGAACCAGAGGAGACTCTGTAATGGGTCACTGTCTGTATCCTCCAAAAATCTAAAATGACTAATCTTTTCAGGAGGCGTCGCTCATATGGGCAACCAGTAGCGACGATAAATAAACGTAAAACACATACACTCCCTTTAAACGTAAAACACACACTCAATTGACTGTATATAGCTCATTGAATGGCATATTCTTTGAAACACTGCAAAGCAAGATAAAATTATGTTGTTTACCTTGAACTCCTTTGATTTTTTCTCCACATATTCGAGCTCACAGTTGAGCAGGTCATACTCCACATCCATTGGATTAGGAACCATGTCTCCTTTCTAAAGTAACAAAGAAATTGATGGTTATATTTGATCATGATTAGAAGCTATTGCAAAGAAATATACGTGTACATTTTGGGAGCAGGAATGAATTTTGCAAACAGTATGCTGATGTTGACAGGGTTCCCGCTGATGGTTGCCAATGATGCGAATCGAGACAAAAAAACAAATACTGGTGCGAAATTTTGTGAATTGGCGAAAATATTTGGCGTAACTTTTTTTAATTTCTTTTTTTTTGTTGACACAGCAATACCGGTACATTACATGGCTTCAAATATATATCTGTGAACTATATGGCTCTTAGTTGGCTCCAGGTTTTTTAATTGGCTCCAGTACTTTTCAATTGGCGACAGAAGTGGCTCAGACAAATATACAGACATAGGGAACCCTGTGCCAATGGATGCACTCCACTGTTATATATTGTATATTTAGGTAACATTAATCTGCAGAATCCCAAGAGATAATTCATGTTACTAAAGTATGTCCTGTGATATTGTATTTGTGTTCAACTATATTCTTACGACTGTAGGACTGGTGGAGTCATGCGTACAATTGTAAGCATAAATTTCTTGCATACTTCTTAATCAGTTCGTCAGCTTTTTTTCCTTCTGGCATCTGGCGTAAGCTCTCGGTCAAGGTCCTAATTAACAGCAAAATCCATTTCAATTGAATGAAATACACTTGCAACCATCATACAAACATACTGACCGCAAACATAGTCAGAATAAAACCTCCGCCAATAAATCTACTTGTACAGTACATTGATTTTGCACAATTCAATTTCTTTGTCAATTTGAGAACTCTACCCATTTGAAAAAGAAAATAAGAACATGCAACTTGGCGATTACATCAAACACAAGCCGGGCTCCAATCTGGTATAAAGACGACACACTCGCATACACAGTACACATGCATACACAGGACACATGCATACACAGTACACATGCATACAGAGGACACTTGCATACACAGGACACTCACAAACATGGCACTCGCATACACGAGACACTCACATACACGGGACACTAACATACACAGGACACACGCATACACAGGACACATGCATACACAGAATACACGCATACACAGGACACATGCATACACAGGACACACGCATAAACAGAATATACACAGGGCACACACATACACGGGACACCCGCACACAAGGGACACTTGCATACACGGGACACATGCATACACAGAATACACGCATACACAGAATACACGCATACATAGGACACACGCATAAACAGAATATACACAGGACACACACGGGACGGGACACCCGCATACAAGGAACACTTGCATACACGGGACACTCACATACACAGGACACTCACATACACGGGACACACACGCACATGGGACACATGCACACATGGGACACACGCGACATACTGAACAGGAAAAGCATGTTAAGAAAAGAGATTTACAAAGTTGCTCACTAGATACCAGATGGACAGCATGCAACATTTATATCTGCCACGCTACACAGGTTTACATGTATATACATATCAACCTACATTATAGCACTTGTATCCCATCTTGCCTTTCCACAACCTTCAGACATGTACACAGATTTTATTCATGCTACAAACCAAGCTTACCTCCGATTCCATTTTCTTGTCTTTCTCTTTCTGCATACTCTGAGCGATTTCTATGTCTCCAAGTACCTGAAATATAAATAAACACTACATCATACCAGTATACATGTAATACACTTTCAATACCAATAATTTTTACATATTTGGATATAACGTTTCCTTATTGCTACATTAAAATTACAATAACACGATGCTGTAAATATATGCGGACGTTTAGCAAAATCAAGTCCAAATATTTGCCACTGCTGTTAAGTATTCAATAGTTTCTCTACAATTTATATATACTGAACACATAAACTCGCCATTACTATTCGCCAAGCATTTTGTACCATTTAAACGTACTCCAACATGGGAAGGGATTCATATAAGCTTTAAGCTTGTTTCTCGACCCATATCGGTTCGAACGTATAAACAAATTGTGTTTATATATGTATATATGTATTTGATCCGAATAAAACATGTTAAAACTAATACCAATAATGTCGTATTTGTGTACCAAAAATAAATGTCAAACAGTCGTGCAAATCTCAGTATCTATATATACTGAGTCAAAAAAGAAACGATACCAAACTAAAAATGACGTAAAACGGATAAAACCATAGAAAGGTTTAATATATTATTACGTATCAGTACCGGGTATCTTATTGCAACGTCAGCCAACCATAAACACAGGTAAATAAACACCTGATAATCCTGGAACGCCGAATTTCCGATTTGCACTCGCTCCTCAACAAAGACAACTTCCTACACATGTACAAATCGGAAAAACGGTTTATTGTACTGGTATTGCATTATCATCGAGGAAAAACACCTTACATACCCATTGTTACCTCTAACAAAATGCCTAGGCTAAACCGCAATCAGAGAATGCGTGCCATTGGCATGATTGACGGCGGTTTACGTCAGCTTGACGTCGCAAATCGACTCAGGGTTACGCGGATCACGATAACACGTCTACTTCGACGTTATCGAACACATGGATCGGTGGACGACCGTCCAAGATCTGGTCGACCATGTGTGACGACGCATGAACAGGACCGTCACATTCGGAAGTCACATTTACGTGACCGGTTCCTACCTGCTACGCACACAGCTGCCGTTACTCCTGGGATGACCAACAATCGCATCAGTGCACAAACAGTCAGGAACCGGCTCGGTGAACGTGGCATTCGTGCATATCGGCCATACGTTGGACCCATCCTGACACTACGTCACCGTGACGTACGGCGGGAATGGACGACGGAACGTGCTCGCTGGACTCGGTTACAGTGGAATTCGGTGATGTTTAGCGATGAATCGCTGTTCTGTTTGCGTCGAGCGGATGGCAGAGAGCGGGTATATCGCAGACGCGGTGAACGTTACGCCGATGCATGTGTACGTCAGGTCGATCTGTTTGGGGGCGGAAGCGTTATGGCATGGGGCGGTATCACCTTCGGTAGTCGCACTGAACTGTTAGTGGTGGACGGGAACCTAAACGCCCAGCGGTACTGTGATGAGATCCTTGCGCCAGTTGTTGTGCCGTTCTTTAACGCCAACAGAAACGTCACACTGTTCCAACAGGACAACGCCAGGTGTCATACTGCTCACATTTCCACCACATTATTGGAGCAGAACAATATTGAAACCCTGCCGTGGCCTGCTTTGTCACCAGACTTGTCACCCATAGAACATTTGTGGGATACGTTAGACCGCCGCGTCAGACGACGTCAGCCGGTAACGTTAAACCAACTGAGGGATGTTTTGCGTCAGGAGTGGACAAATATTGACCAGCAAGAGATTCAGACACTCTTCCGTTCGATGCGACGGCGGTGCATTGCAGTGAGAGGCGCAAATGGTGCCCATACTCGGTATTGACGTCTGTGTGAAAACTCCATTAGACCCCTGTCCGACGAATTACGTCATCACGCAGCAGACAGTTTCGGAGGCTCATTATGCTTTATGTGCTCTTCTTTCAAACATGTTGGACTATCATCTTATGAATTTTCAAAGAATTTTCTTAATAAATGTTGAAATTATAGACACATAAACACCAGGTATCGTTTCTTTTTTGACTCAGTATAGTTACAGCACATTTGACACCATTTAACCATACTAGATTGAGATTGTTGTAAAGTTTAAACCCTATTTATTTTACAACGATTGCGAAGCAAGTTCTAACAACTTATATCAATCACTCTCGTTTGGCGTGGATGAAAGCGTAAATGTGGTCATTCGTGTGGGAGGAAACCGGAGTACCGGGAGAAAACCCACCTGTCCGATCTGGTGACCACCGTACCATCACACATACTTCCCGGTCCGAGGATTGAACCAGGGTTGCATTGGTGAGAAGTGAGTGTGCTAACCACTGGGCTAATCGGACAGCCTGTTGTAAAGGATTGTAATATTCCAAATTTGGTAAGATTCCCACCATTGGTTTCCGCTTAAGTTGACCTAGTAACCTAGTTTCATACTCCAATGATCACATGTGAACAAACTTGGTGGAGGCGGCATTAAATAATAAATAAACTTTTATTTTATAACGATTGTGAAACAAGCTTATAACAACTTATATTAATCACTCTCGTTGGCGCGGATGAAAGCGCATAACTTATGTAGTTATGGGAAGAAAGTGGAGTACCTGCAGAAATGCAACCTGTCCGATGTGGTGACCACCGCACCATCTCACATCCTCCTCAGTACAAGGATCGAACCAGGGTTGCATGGGTGAGAAGTGAGTGTGCTAACAACTGTGCTAATCGGACAGAAATATGAAAACTTTGATTACTATTGCTTCACGAGAAGAAATCATTTGAATGCATTTGTGGACAGATACTGGATGGCCAGACGGTCGTCTTCCATGATCGTTTGTGGACAGATACTGAATGGCCAGATGGTCGTCTTCCATGATCGTTTGTGGACAGATACTGAATGGCCAGACGGTCGTCTTCCATGATCGTTTGTGGACAGATACTGAATGGCCAGACGGTCGTCTTCCATGATCGTTTGTGGACAGACACTGGATGGCCAGATGGTTGTCTTCCATGATCGTTTGTGGACAGATACTGAATGGCCAGATGGTCGTCTTCCATGATCGTTTGTGGACAGATACTGAATGGCCAGACGGTCGTCTTCCATGATCGTTTGTGGACAGATACTGAATGGCCAGACGGTCGTCTTCCATGATCGTTTGTAGACAGATACTGAATGGCCAGATGGTCGTCTTCCATGATCGTTTGTGGACAGACACTGGATGGCCAGACGGTCGTCTTCCATGATCGTTTGTGGACAGATACTGAATGGCCAGACGGTCGTCTCCACACACAAACAACCAACCCCCAACACAAACAACCAACCCCCAACACAAACAACCAACCCCCAACACAAACAACCAACCCCAACCGTTTGTGGACAGATACTGAATGGCCAGATGGTCGTCTTCCATGATCGTTTGTGGACAGATACTGAATGGCCAGACGGTCGTCTTCCATGATCGTTTGTGGACAGATACTGAATGGCCAGACGGTCGTCTTCCATGATCGTTTGTAGACAGATACTGAATGGCCAGACGGTCGTCTTCCACGATCGTTTGTGGACAGATACTGAATGGCCAGACGGTCGTCTTCCATGATCGTTTGTGGACAGATACTGGATGCCCAGACGGTCGTCTTCCATGATCGTTTGTGGACAGATACTGAATGGCCAGATGGTCATCTTCCATGACCGTTTGTGGACAGATACTGAATGGCCAGATGGTCGTCTTCCATGATAGTTTGTGGACAGATACTGAATGGCCAGACGGTCGTCTTCCATGATCGTTTGTGGACAGATACTGGATGCCCAGACGGTCGTCTTCCATGATCGTTTGTGGACAGATACTGAATGGCCAGATGGTCATCTTCCATGACCGTTTGTGGACAGATACTGAATGGCCAGATGGTCGTCTTCCATGATAGTTTGTGGACAGATACTGAATGGCCAGACGGTCGTCTTCCATGATCGTTTGTGGACAGATACTGGATGCCCAGACGGTCGTCTTCCATGATCGTTTGTGGACAGATACTGAATGGCCAGATGGTCATCTTCCATGACCGTTTGTGGACAGATACTGAATGGCCAGATGGTCGTCTTCCATGATCGTTTGTGGACAGATACTGAATGGCCAGACGGTCGTCTTCCATGATAGTTTGTGGACAGATACTGAATGGGCAGACGGTCGTCTTCCATGACCGTTTGTGGACAGATACTGAATGGCCAGACGGTCGTCTTCCATGATCGTTTGTGGACAGATACTGAATGGCCAGACGGTCGTCTTCCATGATCGTTTGTGGACAGATACTGAATGGCCAGACGGTCGTCTTCCATGATCGTTTGACTATGAACAGGGATCATTCTAGAGGACGATGTGGGCGAAATAGTCACCCTAGGGACCCTGACTTCACCCTCTAGGGACCCACCTTCTCGCTAAAAACTATTTTTTTTTTTTACAATTTTCATACAAACTTTTGTCCGGTAAGATACACTATAAAGCACTCCTTCTATTCAAATGTTGTATTTATTGGTCATACTGTGCATTTTAACCATATTTTGTTGAAATTGATTAAATAACACCATTTAAGGACATTTAAGCACTTTCTCACTTCTCCAAAGACCTAGAATGAACCCTGTATGAATGTGTTCTTGAAATTAATTAACTGTGTGACGGTGATAATTAATAAAAAATTAATTAAAAAAACAACATCTTGCCTTAGTAGACATCATGTGAAATCACACAATGCATCATGAAATTATGATGAATGTTACATAATGTGACAAACCATCCAGGGCATGTTTTCATGTTTTGTGTGTTTTACGTTTATTAATCGTCACTACCGGTTGCCCATATGAACAACGCATCCTGAAGATATTAAGTCATTTCAGATTTCGGAGGACAGTAGAAAACAACTGAAAACAAATGTTTGGGATAATCTATTATGATGAATGTTACATGATGTGACAAACCATCCAGGGCATGTTTTGTGTGTTTTACGTTTATTAATCGTCGGGATAATCAATTCTATAGTATATTTTCACTAGAAATGATAACTGATTGATGCTACAATGGTCCTGGGATGTGGTAACCCCGGGGGGGGGGGGGTCCAGGGTATGCGCCGAATGCCTGTGGATGACAATGGGATACATCAAATACCCAAATAGTGAATAGCACTGAGACTTGGGAATAGCACCGAGACTTGGGAATAGCACTGAGACTTGGGAATAGCACCGAGACTTGGGAATAGCACCGAGACTTGGGAATAGCACTGAGACTTAGGAATAGCACTGAGACTTGGGAATAGCACCGAGACTTGGGAATAGCACTGAGACTTGGGAATAGCACCGAGACTTGGGAATAGCACCGAGACTTGGGAATAGCACTGAGACTTAGGAATAGCACTGAGACTTGGGAATAGCACCCAGACTTGGGAATAGCACCGAGACTTGGGAATAGCACTGAGACTTGGGAATAGCACCCAGACTTGGGAATAGCACTGAGACTTGGGAATAGCACTGAGACTTGGGAATAGCACTGAGACTTGGGAATAGCACTGAGACTTGGGAATAGCACTGAGACTTGGGAATAGCACCCAGACTTGGGAATAGCACCGAGACTTGGGAATAGCACTGAGACTTGGGAATAGCACCCAGACTTGGGAATAGCACTGAGACTTGGGAATAGCACTGAGACTTGGGAATAGCACTGAGACTTGGGAATAGCACTGAGACTTGGGAATAGCACTGAGACTTGGGAATAGCACCCAGACTTGGGAATAGCACTGAGCCTTGGGAATAGCACTGAGACTTGGGAATAGCACCCAGACTTGGGAATAGCACCAAGACTTGGGAATAGCACCCAGACTTGGGAATAGCACCCAGACTTGGTAATAGCACCCAGACTTGGGAATAGCACCCAGACTTGGGAATAGCACCCAGACTTGGGAATAGCACCCAGACTTGGGAATAGCACCCAGACTTGGGAATAGCACCAAGACTTGGGAATAGCACCCAGACTTGGGAATAGCACCCAGACTTGGGAATAGCACTGAGACTTGGGAATAGCACTGAGACTTAGGAATAGCACCAAGACTTGGGAATAGCACCCAGACTTGGGAATAGCACCGAGACTTGGGAATAGCACTGAGACTTGGGAATAGCACTGAGACTTAGGAATAGCACCCAGACTTGGTAATAGCACCCAGACTTGGGAATAGCACCCAGACTTGGGAATAGCACCCAGACTTGGGAATAGCACCAAGACTTGGGAATTCGGTTAATAGTCTGATCAGAAAGACTAGGTAGATAATATTATATTGGGATGATGGATGAAACCTGTGAACCTGTAATTGTAGCACAACATGATAACCACTCGATCATTCATTGAAATTCAACAAACAAAGTATTAGGTATGTGTCCTATAAATGATAAAGCATGGATTCAGACCTAGATCAAAATAGCAACTAGGATCTATAATGAACTACAGACACTTACCATAAGCATGTCCAGTTTTGACCTCAACGATTCCAGGTCACCAATGACTGGTGGGACTCTCCGACCAAAATTATGGGGAATAACAGTGTAGAAATTGGACGACAAGTTGGCTAACCCAGCCTTGCTATTCTTGTCGAGTATTTTCTCTATTTCATCAAGTACTTCAAACCCCTTTGCAATTTGTCCTTTACTCAATTTCCCGAGAGGCATTTTCTTAACATCTGAAAAAGAGACATGGCATACATGTGAATTGTCCCCTTTCTTCGATGACTGCTTACCACCCTCTGAGGGGGTTTCATTTCTTTATAATCCTGTTTTGACAAAAATGCAAAATAAATTCTCTTTGAGAAGTCTGGTTTTCCCATCTTCGTTCTACGTGTATATAAATATCCTCCCTTGAAATGAGAGGTGTCTGCGGGCCATGTCTCGGGCCTTTGTCCCACGTGCAGGTCATTGTCTAATGTTAAACTTATGGCCCAAACCACTTGTATTTTCATGCTATGTATTGTATCGTTTTGTGCATGACATATTTACTATTGATTTACAGTAAAAGATGATTAAACTAGAGGTGTCTCCCTTAGTTTATACAAATTGATTTTAGCTCGCTTGCGAAACAAGTTATTTGAACTTATATTAATCACTCTCGAGACCTCATTCCTGATGGAATCCATCGCCACGAGGGAGAGAGAAGAGGCAACATGGAATTTAAATGCCTTGCCTAAGGGTACAATCATAACGGCTCCAGCGGGGATCGAACTCTGGACCTTTCGCACCTGAAGCGAACGCGCATCCACTGCGCTATCACGACTTCCTAGGTCCAGAGCTCTAGAAATGGTGTGTACTGTGAATATGCTGTGAACATACACTACACCCAGATGTACCAGTAACATAGGTCCAGAGCTCTAGAAATGGTGTGTACTGTATGTATGCTGTGAACATACACTACACCCAGATGTACCAGTAACATAGGTCCAGAGCTCTAGAAATGGTGTGTAATGTATGTATGCTGTGAACATACACTACACCCAGATGTACCAGTAACATAGGTCCAGAGCTCTAGAAATGGTGTGTAATGTATGTATGCTGTGAACATACACTACACCCAGATGTACCAGTAACATAGGTCCAGAGCTCTAGAAATGGTGTGTAATGTATGTATGCTGTGAACATACACTACACCCAGATGGCATGTATCAGTAACACATACTAATAATGGAATGTATTATGTAAGGTTAGAACTACACATTTCAACACTGCCTCTAGCATATCAACACTCCCTCTAGCATATCAACACTGCCTCTAGCATATCAACACTCCCTCTAGCATATCAACACACCCTCTAGCATATCAACACTCCCTCTAGCATATCAACACTCCCTCTAGCATATCAACACTCCCTCTAGCATATCAACACTCCCTCTAGCATATCAACACTCCCTCTAGCATATCAACACTCCCTCTAGCATATCAACACTCCCTCTAGCATATCAACACTGCCTCTAGCATATCAACACTCCCTCTAGCATATCAACGCTCCCTCTAGCATATCAACACTCCCTCTAGCATATCAACACTCCCTCTAGCATATCAACGCTCCCTCTAGCATATCAAAGATGGCAGGGATGATATCAAGTTGGGCACCGTATAGACTGGTTGCGATATTCACAGGTGCTTGGAGTCTGGATAAGTGGTTTCGGGTTCAAAACCAAATTTGTTTTTAGAAACATTTTGAATAACCATCTTTATTTATTTTTTATTTATACATTATAAATACACAAATTTTAGCCTATTTTATATGTATCGTGTTACGCCTATGGTTTATCAAATTGTTTTTATTATTTATGTTATATTTCGGATTTTACGCCTGCATCAACACCATTTCGGGCTATATCGCCGGCGGGCAGTTTACCTAACAACACCTTTCCTGGGCAGGCTCCAGCGGTTAACCAGTACTTGGGTGCACCGACCTCCGTAAGAAACTGCCAACTTTTTCATATAAATGAGACACGGCCTAAGCGATGATCGGTTACAGTGGTATACAAGTCAGCGACCTTAACCACTCGACCACGGAGGCGGAACAAATTGTTTTTAAAAAACAATTTGGTTTTGAACCCAAAACCACTTGTCCAGGCTCCAAGCGTCTGTGGCTAAACACATTAACAGGTTCCTCGAATAGTGCCTACCCATCGCATGACTTCCAACAGCAAATTAAAGCCCCTCATGTATTAATTTAGAATGTGCTGCACTTTGACATATATACTAATGAGCAGGTGATTAGAAATCGAGATTCCAGTATTCAATAATGATTTATTCAGGTTTTACTCAATATTTTGAAGATCTGCAAATACAATAACTGGGACAGTCAAACTTTCTCGAAATTCCATGTCTATTACGAGACCACTTGTGTTAACCCATTTCTCGAAATTCCATGTCTATTACGAGACCACTTGTGTTAACCCATTTCTCGAAATTCCATGTCTATTACGAGACCACTTGTGTTAACCCATTTCTCGAAATTCCATGTCTATTACGAGACCACTTGTGTTAACCCATTTCTCGAAATTCCATGTCTATTACGAGACCACTTGTGTTAACCCATTTCTCGAAATTCCATGTCTATTACGAGACCACTTGTGTTAACCCATTTCTCGAAATTCCATGTCTATTACGAGACCACTTGTGTTAACCCATTTCATTCTGGATACCGTTCAAACGGTATTTGCAAAGAACATAGAGGTAGATTAACCGCCACGGAACGTTCCGTCTGATCAGGCTCTATGCTGTTTGCTATTCAGATGATCTTGCTAAGACACTTGGCTATGCAGCAAACAACATAGATCCTGATCAGCACGCTGCGGCTGATCTGGATCTATGTTGTTTGCAAAAGCCTTTAAATATATCCAGAATGAAATGGGTTAAGAGATCACTTTTTCAGTTCCCGTTTGTGTTGTTCAGGAACAAATTAGCCTGTATTAGACCGTTCCTGCTTAAAGACTGCTTTTTGCCCTTCCCTTTGGTGATCTCTTAATACAAATTTGACTGTATTTGCTAAATTATTATTTGTAAATTACCTCCCTTTATGAATTTTTATGTACAAAATCAGCAATAACTTTATAAATGGTTTGTTTCCTAAAGTAAACACGGGATAAATTTGCTATCAATTATAGTTTTGTTTTTCAAATTTTAAGAAAAATACCATTAAATAGAGACATTTTATAATAGAAAGATCTTTACATTGGACAAGTTAGAAAAAATGTTTTAACCCTTTCCTTCATAGAGATTTAGGTTAATTTACTATTATATCTCCATACAAATGACGGCCATTTAGCTATCATGCAGTGGATAAGTAGTGGCCATATCAATCCCACCTCCATAGATATTACTGGGACTACATAGAGATTTAGGTTAATTTACTATTATATCTCCATACAAACGACAGCCATTTAGCTATCATGCAGTGGATAAGTAGTCGCCATATATATCCCACCTCCATAGATATTACTGTGACTACATAGAGATTTAGGTTAATTTACTATTATATCTCCATACAAACGACAGCCATTTAGCCATCATGCAGTGGATAAGTAGTCGTCATATCTATCCCACCTCCATAGATATTACTGTGACTACATAGAGATTTAGGTTAATTTACTATTATATCTCCATACAAACGACAGCCATTTAGCTATCATGCAGTGGATAAGTAGTCGTCATATCAATCCCACCTCCATAGATATTACTGGGACTACATGACATTCTGGCCTCTATTATGAGCTTGTCAATGTATGTCGTATTGGTAATGGCGTCAGGGGGTGCTTCTATGAGGGAAAGGGTTAATACCAATATCAAACTTCTTCATTGTATCTCTGAACATGTCATTATCGAACAGAAGCTTTAGCAGAGCCTGTGTGGGTTTCTGTAATGCAGACGTGGCCACCTTCTTCCCATCCAGGCTGAGGCTTGTCGAAGGAATCTGAAATTTCAAACACAAAATGCTGATGGTTCCAGCGCGTATCAACTCCATGTCAAAGCAGAAAACTATAAAACAACCGATTAGGTTAGAAACAAATTACGCCTCTGTGGTTGAGTTGTTACGGTCGCTGACTTGTATACCACTGTAACCCATCATCACTAATGGTCACGGGTTCGAGCTCCGCTCAGACCGTGTCTCTTTGTATGAAAAAGTTTGCAGATTCTTACGAAGGTAGGTGCACCAAGTACTGGTTAACCGCTGGAGCCTGCCAGGATAGGTGTTGTTAGGTAATCTGCCTGTCGCTCATATGGGCAAATATGATAAATAAACTTTAAAAAAAGAAAAAATTGAAACAAATTATCATAAATTCCAGCAGATTACTAAACTCTCATGAGCAAGAAACACAAAATTATGCCCCACGCGAATCCATCCCAATTTACATTCTCCATGGCCTAGTGGTTAAGGCGTCCACCTACGGAGCGGGAGGTCGAAGGTTCGAACCTTGTCAGGGGATCATTCTGATAATGCTGTTGGTGAGCCACCAGCTAGTTATATAATGGTTACCGATTGCCTATCAGCCTGGTGCCTGGCCTTCAAGGATAGGATTCGGAAAGTACTGATGTCCATAAGAGGTGTCTCATAAGTAAGAAATGACTGGCCCTTTAAATAGGGGTGATACTATAATAAACAAAGACTTTACTTTCAAGTGCTATATCTACTTACTGGTGCATCAACTTCATCTTCGTCTGCCATTTCTATCAGGGTATATTTTCCTGGCACTGGAGTAAAGGATCCTCTGTTAGCCCAGTTGTTCTTTGTTTTGTCCTTGAACTTCTTTTCAAAGTCTTTAGCAGCAGACTGCAGATCTATGTGATCCTTTAGGGCATTAGACCCAGCCTCACCCTGTAACGGATATTCATGCGTTAAAGTTATGAAAACAATGTTCATAAGTAGTGCACAATATTCATGCATTAAAGATATGAAAACAATGTTCATAAGTAAGTAGTGCACAATATCCATGTGGTAAAGATATGAACACAATGTTCATAAGTAAGTAGTGCACAATATCCATGTGGTAAAGATATGAACACAATGTTCATAAGTAAGTAGTGCACAATATCCATGTGGTAAAGATATGAACACAATGTTCATAAGTAAGTAGTGCACAATATCCATGTGGTAAAGATATGAACACAATGTTCATAAGTAAGTAGTGCACAATATCCATGTGGTAAAGATATGAACACAATGTTCATAAGTAAGTAGTGCACAATATCCATGTGGTAAAGATATTAACACAATGTTCATAAATAGTGCACACTATTCATGTGGTAAAGATATGAACACAATGTTCATAAATAGTGCACACTATTCATGTGGTAAAATATGAACACAATGTTCATAAGAAGTGCACAATATTCATGTGGTAAAGATATGAACACAATGTTCATAAGTAAGTAGTGCACAATATCCATGTGGTAAAGATATGAACACAATGTTCATAAGTAAGTAGTGCACAATATCCATGTGGTAAAGATATTAACACAATGTTCATAAATAGTGCACACTATTCATGTGGTAAAATATGAACACAATGTTCATAAATAGTGCACACTATTCATGTGGTAAAATATGAACACAATGTTCATAAGAAGTGCACAATATTCATGTGGTAAAGATATGAACACAATGTTCATAAGTAAGTAGTGCACAATATCCATGTGGTAAAGATATGAACACAATGTTCATAAGTAAGTAGTGCACAATATCCATGTGGTAAAGATATGAACACAATGTTCATAAGTAGTGCACAATATTCATGTGGTAAAGATATGAACACAATGTTCATAAGAAGTGCACAATATTCATGTGGTAAAGATATGAACACAATGTTCATAAGTAGTGCACAATATCCATGCATTAAAGATATGAACACAATGTTCATAAATAGTGCACAATATTCATGTGGTAAAGATATGAACACAATGTTCATAAGTAGTGCACAATATTCATGTGGTAAAGATATGAACACAATGTTCATAAGTAGTGCACAATATTCATGTGGTAAAGATATGAAAACAATGTTCATAAGTAGTGCACAATATTCATGTGGTAAAGATATGAACACAATGTTCATAAATAGTGCACACTATTCATGTGGTAAAGATATGAAAACAATGTTCATAAGTAGTGCACAATATTCATGTGGTAAAGATATGAAAACAATGTTCATAAGTAGTGCACAATATTCATGTGGTAAAGATATTCATAAGTAGTGCACAATATTCATGTGGAATCACTATGGTAATGAATACTGTTTGCATACAAATTTATTTTAGCTCAATTGCGAAACAAGTTTTTACAACATTAGATTAATTGCCTCTCGAGACCTCATTCCTGATGGAAAATATTTTCTTATTAGCAGATGTTGGAATAATTTTCCAATCGATACAATGTGTGCTTAGTATCTGGCTCAGGTTTCTAACAAATGCCCTTCCCAACATGTTTTTTGACACAGGTGGTGTGTGTGTTTTTACGTTTATTTATCGTCGCTACCAGTTGCCCATATGAGCGACGCCTCCGGAAGAGATTAGTCATTTTAGATTTTGGAGGATAGTGCAATGATACAGACAGAGACCCATTCCAGAGTCTCATCTGGTTCTTTTACATGCATGGTGTACAGCACCGACACGAGACCTCAGTTTAACGTCCCATCTGAAAGACTGTTAATTTTATTAGGGTCAGACGGGGGATCGAACCTGCGATCCCTGGATTACCTGTCCAGCGTGTTACAACTGGACTACAGAATCCTCCCATTATATAAACCCAAGAAAGACAACAATCCCCCCGACTCCCACCAATCAGACTGATGTCTCGATATGAAACAACTTCATACATACTGGTCAAAAAGATTAACCAATATGAATCAAGATTTCATTAACCATAGCTGAAGATGAAGGGGGGTGGAATTTTGCCCTCCTTTGCTAATAAACATGGGGAGGGATTATGTCCACGGAGGGGGTGGGGGGCTGGGGTCGTATGTACAAATCCCTTTATTGATGAAGGTAATGGTAATAGGTATACTTCTCATGTTAAGAGGCTCTCAGTTGTTAGTTTAAACATTATTTTTTCAGTATTTGTACATGTAATCAAGAGAATGAACATTTTACATATAATTTAACAGCAGTAGATTGAAAGGGATTAGAACGAAAGAAAACTTATATAGTTCTTCTCCCTATCTCAGTTGTTAAGCATTCATATCTCTGTAATATGAATATAGCCATGACTTATTATCAAAGTTAAGTTAGTTAAAGTGTCATCACAGTCAGAGACAGGTGGACATAACTGCAGTCTTAATAAGAACAAACCTTTTTTACAACAGTCTTCATGAAACTTTGCCAGAGCTTAGTTTATACAAATTTATTTTAGCTCTATTGCGAAACAAATTCTTACAATTTATATTAATCACTCTCGCGACCTCATTCCTGATGGAATCCATCGTCACGAGAGAAGATGTGTCCACAATGTGGAAATTAAATGCCTTACCTAAGGGCACTATCGTAACGGCTACACCTGGTCTCGAACTCTGGCCTTTCACACCTGAAGCGAATGCGCTACCACTGCGCTATCACGACATGCCAGAGTTTGTCTGAAGGTTAAAATTCTCTTAAAATTTCAATATATTTTGTCTGACGTAAGGATTTGTGTCCGACATGTCAACCGGTCCCCTCTGATTTCAGGATTAACCCTTTCCCACCTAGATATTTAGGCTAAGATATCAACTACATGTGTCTACAGTCATTTACCTATCAATCAGTGGATAAGCACTCATTAGATGATTGTTTAATCATATTTTATTTGCTATTTTACATATATAGTACATATAGACTTAACATTCATTATATATGATAAACAAAATGGATTGGGCAACAAGTTCTAGCAACATTAGTAATCTGCCCTCCCCACTCATTAGATGATGATATACATGTATCCCACCTCCATACAATGTATATATATATTACTCAGACTAATTGAGATTCTGACCTATATTATCAATGTTGGTTTGGCTATATGTACTATGCTATCAATGTATGTGATATTGGTAATGGTGTAAATAATGGTCCTTTATACAAGGGGTGCTTCTAGCATGGAAATGGTTAACACAGTGGTCCTTTATACAAGAGGTGCGTCTAGCATGGAAATGGTTAACACAGTGGTTCCACATACAAGAGGTGCTTCTAGCATGGAAATGGTTAACACAGTGGTCCTTTATACAATGGTGCGTCTAGCATGGAAATGGTTAACACAGTGGTCCTTTATACAAGAGGTGCTTCTAGCATGGAAATGGTTAACACAGTGGTCCTTTATACAAGAGGTGCGTCTAGCATGGAAATGGTTAACACAGTGGTTCCACATACAAGAGGTGCTTCTAGCATGGAAATGGTTAACACAGTGGTTCCACATACAAGAGGTGCTTCTAGCATGGAAATGGTTAACATAGTGGTCCTTCATACAAGAGGTGCTTCTAGCATGGAAATGGTTAAGATAGTGGTCCCTCATAGTCCTACCAATGGAAACGTACTTGTTTCCAGCTAAGTATTGGTCCCTGATTTGTTTCACATAGGGTCAATACTCCCCCCCCCCCTGAAATGTTTCAATAAGGACAAAGTTTTGGCTCCTACATGTTCGTACACTTACCACTCGACCCCATCTGTTCCAGCAGTAGTACTTTCCGACACTGTGTAAGAGTTGTATGATGTAGAACTTGTTGTTGTTATGCCCAATGTTGGTCTGGTTCAACATGCAGTCATAGTCATCAACCACCTGTAAACACATTCATATGAAAACATTAATATTTTGTGTGTTTTACATTTATTTATCGTCGCTACCGGGTGCACATATGAACAACGCCTCCATAAGAGATTAGTCATTTTAGTGTTTGGAGGATAGTGCAATGATGCAGACAGAGACCCATTACAGAGTCTCCCCTGGCTCTCTTATGTGCACGGTGTAAAGCACCGACACGATACCTTGCTTTAAAGTTCCAACTGAAAGACTGTTAATATTATTAGGGTCAGACGGGGGATCGAACCTGCGAACGTTAATATTGTTTCTTGATGGTAATATACTTGACAGCCGGCTACAAGAAATAGACATGTTCACACATGGTCCGCAGTCGGTGACGTAAAATAACCTCAAATATCATCATCAAATAGAAGTGTCTTTATGCATTAATTTATACAAATGAAAAACTAACAAACTTATACATAATATTATATTTAAAGTTTAAACTTTATCTATTTTACAATATATTAATCACTCGCGTTGGCGCGGATGAATGCAAAGCGTAAATGTGGTCATTTGTTTGGGAAGAAAGCGGAGTACCCAGAGAAAATCCACCTGTCCTGGTTTCTTCTCAGTACAAATGTACATGTCCTATCCACCTCAACTTTCGCTGTTTGATCGTGTCTGTGATGGGGAACTGTTTGGTTAGCCGACCTAGTTCTTTGTTGGAAATTCAATCCAACAATGAGATACAGGATTTGGCTTAGGCAGGTGTTGATGAAGACATGTATCCTGTTGCCTAGGTGATTTCTGATTTACATAGCAGTACTGTCTTTAAAATTGATTTGAACAGTCTGAGTTTGGTTTGGAGGTGAATGGTTCTGCTGTTCCGAATTCCTGCTTTGCCGATCCTCCTAGGCGCCACATGTCATACTGGCGACGCTGCCTACATGTGCCGCCTGTCATACTGACAACATTGCCTACATGTGCCGCCTGTCATACTGACGACGCTGCCTACATGTGCGGCCTGTCATACTGACGATGCTGCCTACATGTGCCGCATGTCATACTGACGACGCTGCCTACATGTGTGGCCTGTCATACTGACGACACTGCATACATGTGCCGCCTGTCATACTGACGATGCTGCCTACATGTGCCGCCTGTCATACTGGCGATGCTGCCTACATGTGTGGCCTGTCATACTGACAATGCTGCCTACATGTGCCACCTGTCATACTGACGATGCTGCCTACATGTGCTGCCTGTCATACTGACGACGCTGCCTACATGTGCGGCCTGTCATACTGACGACGCTGCCTACATGTGCGGCCTGTCTTACTGACGACACTGCCTACATGTGCGGCCTGTCATACTGACGACACTGCCTACATGTGCGGCCTGTCATACTGACGACGCTGCCTACATGTGCTGCCTGTCATACTGACGACACTGCCTACATGTGCTGCCTGTCATACTGACGATGCTGCCTACATGTGTGGCCTATCATACTGACGACGCTGCCTACATATGCCGCCTGTCATACTGACGATGCTGCCTACATGTGAAACATGTCATACTGACGACGCTGCCTACATGTGCCACCTGTCATACTGACGACACTGCCTACATGTGCTGCCTGTCATACTGATGACACTGCCTACATGTGACACCTGTCATACTGACGACACTGCCTACATGTGCTGCCTGTCATACTGACGATGCTGCCTACATGTGCGGCCTGTCATACTGGCGACGCTGCCTACATGTGTGGCCTATCATACTGACGACACTGCCTACATGTGCTGCCTGTCATACTGACGACACTGCCTACATGTGCTGCCTGTCATACTGACGACACTGCCTACATGTGCTGCCTGTCATACTGACAATGCTGCCTACATGTGCCGCCTGTCATACTGACGACGCTGCCTACATGTGCTGCCTGTCATACTGACGATGCTGCCTACATGTGCTGCCTGTCATACTGACGACGCTGCCTACATGTGCCGCCTGTCATACTGACGACGCTGCCTACATGTGCCGCCTGTCATACTGACGATGCTGCCTACATGTGCCGCCTGTCATACTGACAACGCTGCCTACATGTGCCGCCTGTCATACTGACGACGCTACTTACATGTGCTGCCTGTCATACTGACGACGCTGCCTACATGTGCCATCGGCGAAGCCAAGGTTGCAATAACAATAACATAAAACACAAATCCTTATAAAATACCTTGTACTATATTATACTAACCGATGAAAATAAACCTCCTGCAAGATGACAGTTAGAGTCAATTTTGTGAGACTTCATTCCGCCAGTCTTTTTGTCTGCTGCTTTCAATACCTTTGCTGCATCTTTCATGGTCTTTGGTCCTTCATCTGCCTTCTTAGCCTTCTTGCCACCCTTAGCAGCAGCACCAGCAGCCTTGCGTTTTGGCGGCATCTATAACGGTGTTCAAACATTTATAATATAACAATCAAATATGTCAAAGGTGATTACTGAAAATTAATCGTCAATGTTCTGATTCGTGACGCCTGGAACAAATGAACCCTACTGACTGGAGACATCATTCTACATGCTTTAGACCAGCAAAACAATATGATGTAGACTCGTTCCTTCTTCAAACTATAATTGACTGCAATAAATTGGAAGATAGCATTGCATGCAAGTATGTGCAACTGACAGCTTCAGAATAACTGACCACAAGTGGGATGTCAACAAGTGGGACTAAAGGACTCTCACTCTTTTTCATTTATAATGCTGAATGGCCTGGCAACGTTAATTATCCAGATCCAGATATGAACTCTTTTGGTGTTGGCATTGCATATGTTTTTGATATTGTCTTGTTATAGCTTGAAACTATTTTGTGCATTCCATTCAAATTCACCTTTCCACAGCCTCCACACACCAAACACCGTCCACACCCAAAAAAAACACCCAACCAATCACACGTTTCTTACGAATCGATAGACCCACCCACCCATTAAGCCATCCATTCATTGAAACAACGTAAGAATGGATTCACAAAGCATTCCATATACATATATGATGCACTACAATAATGATAAGTACGAACAATATTAAGTACGAAATGATTGCTATTCGTGTAGTTATCATAGTTAATGATCCGTGACACAATTTAACCAATGTCGACTTGTTAATAAAAATGCAATACAATGAAGAGAAATGCATAAGTATATTTACCTTTTCTGCAGAATGGATAGATTTGTAGCAAATACTGTACAGCAACTACCGGGTGTATTTATTTACAATTCAATCTGACAAGTAGAGGCTTGTCATGTATTGGCCAATGAAATCGGTGTTGGTAATATGGGGCGCATATGGGGTATACATGTACATAGCATGATCCTATCAAATGTTTAAAACAATCAGTTGGTGCGGGCCGTTGTCTATAATGTTGTTAAATCTTGTTGTCCATTTGTATTTTCATGCTATGTATTGTATCTGTATGTGTATGACATATGAACTATTGATATGCAATAAAATATGATTAAATTTTAAAAAAAGTTGGACATAAAGTTATAGACAAGAAGGAGCAATCCATAGAAGGAGCAATCAATGGAAGGAGCAATCCATGGAAGGAAATCCATGGAAGGAGCAATCCATGGAAGGAGCAATCCATGGAAGGAAATCCATGGAAGGAGCAATCCATGGAAGGAGCAGTCCATAGAAGGAAATCCATGGAAGGAGCAATCCACAGAAGGAGCAATCCATAGAAGGAAATCCATGGAAGGAGCAATCCATGGAAGGAGCAATCCATGGAAGGAGCAATCCATGGAAGGAGCAATCCATAGAAGGAGCAATCCATGGAAGGAGCAATCCACAGAAGGAGCAATCCATAGAAGGAACAATCCATAGAAGGAACCATCCATAGAAGGAACAATCCATAGAAGGAGCAATCCATGGAAGGAGCAATCCACAGAAGGAGCAATCCGTGGAAGGAGCAATCCATAGAAGGAACAATCCATAGAAGGAACAATCCATAGAAGTAACAATCCATAGAAGGAACAATCCATGGAAGGAGCAATCCATGGAAGGAGCAATCTATGGAAGGAGCAATCCATGGAAGGAGCAATCCATGGAAGGAGCAATCCATGGAAGGAGCAATCCATGGAAGGAGCAATCCATGGAAGGAGCAATCCATAGAAGGAACAATCCATAGAAGGAGCAATCCATGGAAGGAGCAATCCATAGAAGGAACAATCCATGGAAGGAGCAATCCATGGAAGGAGCAATCCATAGAAGGAACAATCCATAGAAGGAGCAATCCATGGAAGGAGCAATCCATAGAAGGAGCAATCCACAAGGAAATACATAGAAGGAGCAATCCATGGAAGGAGCAATCCATAGAAGGAGCAATCCACAAGGAAATACATAGAAGGAGCAATCCATGGAAGGAGCAATCCACAGAAGGAGCAATCCATAGAAGGAGCAATCCATGGAAGGAGCAATCCATAGAAGGAACAATCCATGGAAGGAGCAATCCATGGAAGGAGCAATCCATGGAAGGAGCAATCCATGGAAGGAGCAATCCATAGAAGGAACAATCCATAGAAGGAACAATCCATGGAAGGAGCAATCCATGGAAGGAGCAATCCATAGAAGGAACAATCCATGGAAGGAGCAATCCATAGAAGGAGCAATCCACAAGGAAATACATAGAAGGAGCAATCCATGGAAGGAGCAATCCACAGAAGGAGCAATCCATGGAAGTAGCAATCCTTGGAAGGAAATACATAGAAGGAGCTATACATGGAAGGAGCAATCCCTGAAACGGCAGAATAAACAGGACTAGTAAGTACTTGACCGAAGTGCGGGGATCAAACCTTCAATCTAGCACCCATCAGCCCTGCGAATATACCAGTTTCGCTACACATGTGTATATCTGTGTTCGTGAAAAAAATACAACAGACGAAGTTACCAATTTGCACTTGTCAATATTAGTTTAAATAAAGTATAAATGCGAGAGTAGTTGAACAACATTGCAGAAATGTGTTAGAAGTTGTTTTAGTATAATCATGTTGACACGTCATGCTATCGGTTAGTGTTAGCATTTAACACATTTTCCTTTTATATTAGTAATCATCAATTTTAGCATTTGCACAACTCATATATTCAGTCACTTTGTTTGTTACAATCTAGTATTTTTGGGAGTACCGTAACTAATGTTATTAAAACGTGTGGCCCAATCCATTTGCTTCAACATTTATTGACAATTCTTGTGGACAACAATAACATAAATCGTATATATACTATGCATACTTATAGTATCTTATACAAGTGTATTCATTTGTTTTGTTCTGTACATTGTATAATATAGAATGAATGCAATAAAATATGATTAAACTAAACGAGTTAACATACGGTATCAGTTATATGCATGCGAAATCACGAATTGGCACACGTTATTAATCTCTTGTTAGCATTCTATAGCACGTGTTCACTGCGATAGCTTGCTATAATACGCTAGCTGGAGTAGATATACGCTAGCAATGTGTGTTTTACGTTTATTTATCGTCGCTACCGGTTGCCCATATGAGCGACGCCTCCTGAAGAGATTAGTCATTTAATTTAGATTTTTGGAGGATAGTGCAATGATACAGAAAGAGACCCATTCCAGAGTATCCTCTGGTTCTTTTACGTGCACGGTGTAAAGCACCGACACGAAACCTCGGTTTAAAGTCCCATCTGAAAGACTGTTAATTTTATTAGGGTCAGACGGGGGGTCGAACCTGCGATCCCTGGATTACCAGTCCAGCCTGTTACCACTGGACTACATATTCGTCTGTTACGCTAGCAATATAGTGCTAGCTCCCTAGCACAAGTTGACGTTCGATAACACGTTACATGTGCTAGCACGTGTTTGCATACGTTAGCAATTGGTTTAACATGCTTGAGCACGCTCTACGGCTAACGGCTGGTGTAAGGAGTGCTGTATTTCTTAGATTAATTTCACTCGTTATTGGTGAACATGTAATATGCTTTGATTCCTTCTCTACCTGTGAGTATTTTAAATACTTCCAGCATGTCGCCTCTATGTTTTCTTAAATGTAATGTTGTTCTGACATTTAAGTAATTTCAGTCTATGACATAATAAAAATTATGTCTAAATTCAGGGATAATCTTAGTTGCATATTCGTTGTTGCATTGCATAAATAATATGTGTACCGAAATAAAATATTAAACACCTTCTATTGTCATCGATATTCTTATATTTAGCAAGGATTATAATAACAAGTGTATGAACGTAATTATGTATTGTGCCATATAAACACATGACACGGATTCGTATCAAACCACGAGAGAATCTAGAGAAATCCCATGTCGTTTGGCTGTGCTGTAAGTGTGACAGTATCAATGTTGACAGTTTTTCATTAAACAGTTTTGAACTTTACACCACAAATATGTTCGAGCCACTTTCTCATATGGACTCAACTATGGAATCGGTGACCCAATCATGTTTTAGCCCACTGCACACCAGTAGTCCACATACGAATCAGCGCCATTCTGGAAGTGATCTGCCATCACACAATAAAACGACAGCTTCAATTCGGTCGCGTATCGGCACAGGCTCATCTACTGACTCTGGAATAGTTCCCCCACCTACCACAACAAACATTAGACTATTAACGGTAAATTGTTGTAGTATACGCACTAATAAATCTGAGTTTAAAACAGCACTTGCATACATAAAACCAGATCTTGTATGCGGTACTGAATCATGGCTACGTGGATCCAAACCAGGCAAAGACTATGAGAAAAATGCAATCAAATCCTCTGAGGTATTTCCCGACAACCTAACAGTGCATAGAAACGATAGATCATCAGGACTAGGTGGAGGTGTGTTCACCGCAGCGCGAGGTGGGATTGTTATGGACGTCCAACCCGACTTGGCAACTGATTGCGAAATTATATGGTCCAAGGTAAAAGTTCAAAGCAAGAAAGACATTCTTCTCTGTTCATTCTACATGCCCCATCGAAACATAAATGACATCCAGAAACTAAATGACTCTTTGAACAAACTTCCTGAACACTCCAAGGACAAAACCATTATCATCGGAGGAGATTTTAACTGCCCGGACATCGACTGGTCTACCAATACCGTAAAGAAAGGCGCAGCAGAAAGAGATGTTCAGCAAGCACTACTGGACTTATCTGTCGATCACGGACTCTCACAGATCCACGACCAACCTACTAGGCTTGACAATATCCTGGATCTGGTGTTCACAAACAACCCTTCTCTTGTGAAGACATCAACTTCAGTTCCTGGAATCAGTGACCATGCAATGGTAGTGACCGACATCAACATCATACCACGTATCATCAAACAGAAACCCAGAAAGATATTCATCTATTCCAAAGCTGATTGGCTGCAGATCCAACAAGATGCTAGTCTACTATCCGTCTCCACCACTAGCATAGACCATTCCACATCTGTAGAAGAACTTTGGCAAACTTTCAAACTTGGCATATCAAACATTATGGACACACACATACCATCTAAAATGAGTAAACACCGGAAGTCACTACCATGGTTCAACAGAAAGCTCCAGAAGATGACAAAGAGGAAGGCCCGTCTTTACAAACATGCAAAGGAAAGTCACCAATGGCAAGCCTACAAAGAATACCAGAAAGAGTGCAAACGAACATTTAAAAAGGCCGAGATCGACCACATCAACAGCACCATCCAAAAAGGACTAGACGAGAATAACACAAAGCTTTTCTGGAGATACGTGAAATCTCGCAGACAAGACAACACAGACATCTCTCCACTAAAGAAAATGGGACAGCTCCTAACCAACAGTAAAGACAAAGACCAAATACTCGTTGATCAATTCAACTCCGTATTCACTAAAGAAGATCCTCAAAACCCTGGAACCCTCCCTGACATAAATCGGAGACCGACACCAAAAATCCATGACCTCCAGATCACCACCAAAGGAGTTGAAAATCTGCTGAACAAAATTGACATTGCTAAAGCTAGAGGACCTGATGACATTGCAAATATAATGCTGAAAAACTGTGCTTCACAACTTGCACCCGCATTACGCTATATTTTCCAAAGATCAGTGGACTCCGGCATGCTCCCCAAAGACTGGAGGAATGCAAACGTCGCTCCTGTATTCAAGAAAGGGGATGTACATCTTGCAAAAAAAAATCGACCAGTATCTCTAACCTCCATCTCCTGCAAGCTACTAGAACATATTATCTGCAAACACATACTAGACCACCTCGATCATCATAACATTCTAACATCACTCAACCATGGATTCAGATCAGGATACTCTTGTGAAACACAACTTATCACAACGATGCACGACCTATTCATAAACCACGATAAGGGATCCCAAATTGACATTGCTATCCTAGACTTCTCATAAGCGTTCGACACCGTACCCCACGAGAAGCTACTATACAAGCTGAGAAACTACGGCATTGATGGTCAAACCAACAATTGGCTCAGGGACTTCCTAACAAACAGACACATGCAAGTGGTAGTTGATGGTGAATCGTCAAAACCAGTACACGTCGACTCTGGAGTACCACAAGGCACTGTCCTAGGACCGCTTCTGTTCCTGTGCCATATAAACGACTTGCCAGATACAGTGAAATCTCAAGTTCGTTTATTTGCCGATGACTGCATACTGTATAGATGCATCCGATCAGCAAGGGATCACGTGATACTACAGAGAGACCTGGAGGCATTGGAAGTATGGGCAACGTCATGGGGGATGCGCTTTAATGCCAAGAAATGTTATATACTAAGCATCAACAGCAAATCATCTCATTTTTACGAATTAGACAAGCAGTTCCTACAACAAGTTGACGAAAACCCTTATCTCGGTGTCACCATACAGTCTGACTTGAAATGGAACTCGCACATCCTAAAACTTACAAAGAAAGCAAACTCATCGCTCGGTTTCATCAGGCGCAACCTAAACCACTGCCCAGCAACTTGCAGAAAGACAGCATATCTAGCTCTTGTACGCTCATCACTTGAGTATAGTTCCATAGTCTGGGACCCTACCTATGTAAAAGACATCGAGCGAATTGAGAAAGTTCAAAGGCAAGCGGCCAGATTCATCACTGGCGACTACCATTCCCGAGAAGAAGGCTGCATCACAAACATGCTGCAGAAACTGGAGCTCGAGAGCCTACAGTCCAGAAGGAAGGCCAAAAGACTGACGTTCCTATACAAAGTGGTCGAGGGGAAGGTGCCAGCGTTACCTTGTCACGACATACTCACACCCATAAGGGCTAAGCGAAACGTAAAACTACGTAAATTCACTGACTATACTACTACAAACATTCTAGAAAATCAAATTACAAATAATTCAAAGTGCTTCAAAACTTTCACTTGTAATAAAGAGCAGTATAAACAATCATTCTTCCCTAAAACAGTACTAGACTGGAATAAACTAAGTGACAATGTTGTGTGTGCAGAGACAATAGGCGGTTTCATGACAGCTCTAAATCCGCTCTACTAGACTCTCTCCCGTTGCACCGTATGCCGTAACTGGCCCTGCAACGTAGATATCCAGAACCAGATCCAGATCCAGACAAACACAATCCCATTGGGAGCCTCTAACATTTCGTAATGACACAAACGCTTTATACTAAATAAAGAATTGATGTCATTTGGCCTTCACAAGAAAGGTCAGAACAAACAACATAAATTGATGACGTTTTACACATTATAGGGTGCTTGAGAACACAAATGAAGGAAATTTCCCAATTTCACTCCTTAAAACTATTGTAACGCTACAAACATGTTCACTATGATGGGTGATACACATTCTAGAACATCATTGCAACCTAAAAAGACAGCAATAAGTCAAGACTATAGAGTGACAGGCAGTGTGTTAGGTTTAGGAATAAACGGAAAAGTTGTGGAGTGTTTTTCTCATAAAACTGGAGAAAAGTTTGCTTTGAAGGTTGAAAAACGTTTCATTTATGATTTACATTATTTTGTTATGAAAGTTAATCTATTTTCTTTTTTATCCCCAACCATTTTATTTCGTCTGAAAATTACTGGGAGATCAGCATGTTGTGGATAGAAGCCAACCACATTTCCTGGTACAGTACCTGCCTGGCTAATTCAGTATTTTGTAAGAACACAGAACAAATGGTAATACACTATGGATACTCTACGGCTCAACTCGCCAACACAGCGACTGGCAACTTTCACACGTTCATCATTTAGCTTTAAGTTCTTATTTAAGCCATTAAGTTGTTCCCCCGAAAGGGCGCAAACGTCCAGCCTGCTGCCCCTGATAGCTGAAATACTCAGGCAAGTTGTAACAACAGGAGACCACATGGTCGGGTGCTGGTCAAAACGTACCCGCATTTTAAAAATGTACAATAATACAAATTGTGTTTAGGTAACAATTTGATAACCGTTCAATTAGGTTAACATACAAGTTCACTTCTCACCAATTGATGCAAAGCGGGTTTGATTCTTGGATCTGGAAGTGTGCGAGATGATAAAGTGAACTGTGTTTGGACAGATGGTTTTCTCTATGTATACCGGTTTCCTCCGAATGAGTGTCCATATTTGGATTTAGAGTCGAACCATCCCGGGTTTGATACTTGGTCAGGCCGCGTATGTAGTGTCATTGAGAAAAGCACCTCACACACATTGCTAAGTAGTAATGGTTAACAGCTTAGGTCGGCTAAGCCTGCCAGGAAAACATGTTTACGTCCCCATAAAGGGTTTGACATTAATCGAAAATACATATATACACGCTTACATCCACGTCAATGAGAGTGATTAATATTATACGTTGCTAAAGCTTGTTTTGAAATTGTTGTACATATATATTTAATAATTGATTAAGACATATGGGACAAGTTAATAAAATAATTCATATTCAGAGGGGACAATAATTATGTATACATAATAAATACTAATTGAAAACAATGTCAAATAGCTCTAAATAATCATTAAACAATAAACATTGAATTATTTCAGTGCTCACGGAAAATGTTTTTAACAGACAAACACAGGACTTGTCCCCTCTGAATATGGACAAGCCCTGATTTAATATGGACAGGCCTCTATATAAAATCACTTCTCCCTAAAATTTTTTTTAATCTTTCCACTTTTCAGACCACAGGGATTAGGCACGTTTGGGGGTACTAGTATATATATTTAAGTACAGGGATTCTACTCTGTGGGCCGTCAGATTTCGCATCGATCAGTAAAATGGCCCTATCTGAGACAATTTTGTACAAAGCTGTCCAAATATAACGCCTATCCCGAGTCTTTATATTGTTCTTCAAATAAAACACAACTTTAAGCTGCATGCATGTATACTTTGCAAACAATTGCCACAAACATTGGCCATAGCAGGTCACATTTCCGTACTAGGACACGGGTTCTGTCAGCAACAAAAAAAATCTTCGTCGGGAGAGTTTTAACTGTGAATAACATTATCAATAAAATGTGTTTCCACTAACGTGTAGGTTTATTCGGCAAAAATGTACGTCAAAAAGAGATTTCGTAGCATTTTCAATTTGTTTTGAAAAATTCTAAAGCGGCGCAATTCGCGTTGAAACGAGCGTTCTGATTGGATTATGATTATTCTTCATATATAAAAAAACATCTTGTTACATTCTAATAATCCAATCAGAACGCTCGTTTCAACGCGAATTGCACTTGTTTACCAAATGAACATAGCATACAAAGTATAATGTTAGAATGTGTAGCAGCATTACTACCCATACGTAAAAATTGAATTTTTCAAATATCTTTTATTTCATACGATGTAATGCTGCTTTAAGCATAATTACCTGTTAATGATATATCACTGGAAGGTAGCATATTTTTCTAAGGGGTGGTCCCCAAATACCCCTTCAGCATCTGCCCTTTGATGGCTTAAAATGCACCTTGCCCTTTTCTGACCCACCCTGCTCGTTTTCCCACTCTAGAATAAACACTAATATACTGTACATGTATTACATGTACATATACATAAAGCAATTTCTGTTTAGACACATATCATATATGTACATGTATAGCCTACATATGTGATATATATAATGTACATGTATAGCCTACAGATGTGATATATATACATGTATATATAATGTACATGTATAGCCTACATATGTGATATATATAATGTACATGTATAGCCTACATATGTGATATATATAATGTACATGTATAGCCTACAGATGTGATATATATAATGTACATGTATAGCCTACAGATGTGATATATATAATGTACATGTATAGCCTACAGATGTGATATATATAATGTACATGTATAGCCTACAGATGTGATATATATACATGTATATATAATGTACATGTATAGCCTACAGATGTGATATATATAATGTACATGTATAGCCTACAGATGTGATATATATATACATGTATATATAATGTACATGTATAGCCTACAGATGTGATATATATACATGTATACAGGTGTGATATATATACATGTATACAGGTGTGATATATACACATGTATACAGGTGTGATATATACACATGTATACAGGTGTGATATATACACATGTATACAGGTGTGATATATACACATGTATACAGGTGTGATATATACACATGTATACAGGTGTGATATATACACATGTATACAGGTGTGATATATACACATGTATACAGGTGTGATATATACACATGTATATATAATGCAATGTCCATGTATAATATAATTATATACATGTATATATAATGCAATGTACATGTATAATATAATTATATACATGTATATATAATGTACATGTATAGCCTACATATGTGATATATATACATATATACAGGTGTGGTATATATACATGTATATATAATGCAATGTCCATGTATACAGGTGTGATTATTTTTATATACATGTTTTCTATTTACACAGGTGTTGCGTGATGTACCAAAAGCTAGAAGAGAAATTGACCTCCATTGGAGAGCTTCCGGCTGCAAACATATCGTGAAAATAATTGAAGTTTATGAAAATCAATATGGAGGTCAAAAATGTCTTCTTGTGGTCATGGAATGGTAAAACAATTCAACTTCTTGTTCATCTGAACACAATATCTCTATAGTGTTACACTCTACATTGCATGAGTATATTATACAGTTAAACCTGTGGTAGTGGTCACCTCCATTAAGCAGCCAACCTGTATTAAGCAGCCAGGTTTTCAGATTCCCAATATGTTACTTTGTTGTACATTTGCCCTCTATTAAGCAGCCAACTGTATTAAGCAGCCAGTACCCAGATTCCCATTATCTTGTTTTATTATAGTAAATTATACATTTAACCTCTATTAAGCAGCCACTTTCTGTGATTCCCTTGGCTGGCTGTCTTAAGACAGGTTTGACTGTATTTCACATAATTAGTCCTAATAGTACATAGTTACGTTACTGGCTTGTTTGGGTTTTCATGAACACGGCTACAGTTGGGGTGTTTGGGATTAACATAATAGTGAGAAATATAGTCTCCCTGAGTGGCTCATTCCTCCCTTTTTTGAGAGGGTGTGTTTTCATATATAGAGTACATCTGACTAATTAAACATATCTCTCCTTTGTATACATTAAGCCTCTCCCTTAGTGGCTCATTCCTCCCTTTTTTGAGTTGTGACAGGTTTCCTGCTTTTGCGTCTGATCTATTGTTTCTGGCCTGCTTAGTTTATACAAATTTATTTTAGCTCGATTGCGAAACAAGTTATTTCAACTTATATAAATCACTCTCGAGACCTCATTCCTGATGGAATCCATCGCCACGAGGGAGAGAGAAGAGGCAACGTGGAATTTAAATGCCTTGCCTAAGGGCACAATCGTAACGGCTCCAGTGGGGCTCGAACTCCGGACCTTTCGCACCTGAAGCGAACACGCATCCACTACCTGCTTAGTTTGACTACATCAATGATATAGAGGATATTTGTGTTTATTAGTGTAAGATAGGATTTTATTTCATCCAATGATCACCAAAATTTGTATTTCCACAGAAATACATATTTTGTTCACGAGATGAAATAAAATCGTCTTGCACTAATAAACACTTTTATGATTTCCAATGACTAGCTAATATAATATTTGTTTTCAAATTTTAATTCAATTTATCTGCCCTGTCTGGAGCCTCATTGCACTACGTGACACAACTGCACAACCACCTCTGTTAGTGTGAATGTCCGTAATAAGAGATAAGAGAGAAAACTCTTATCATTCATTGGAAAGCATAAACGAAACTACATATATGTGGGGGGGGGGGAGCCCCTGTCAACATGTAAGGGAGGGAAACCACTGACTAGATGGAGTTGTGTATATTGCCAAATACAGAATGTTTTTATGATAATTCTGGCTTGGTACGTTATACCAATAGGTGGAATTTCTTGACACTGCAATCATATAAATATCATCATAGTGTGCAGGTGTACATATAAAACTTTTGTTCACATTGGGTCAGTAACACCAGAGTTATGGCCCTTTAATTTATTACAAAATTCAAATAAATTGGCCATAACTAAGTAATGGTGTATGGAATGTCATCATTAGATCAGCATTGTACTGTGTTGTCCAGCAAGTTTGACCCACATTGCAATAGTGAAACCAGAGTTACATTGTATTGCCCTTGAATTGATTATAAATTCAATAATTTGACATTTAACTAAGTAAGTTAACCCTTTCAACACCACAGACCTCTAAATAGGCTTACAAAAAGTGTAGATCCAGATGAGCCGGCTCGTGACGAGCCGTCTCATCAGGATCTGCACTTTTTGTCAGTGATATGACTATTTTTAGACATAATTACCCATTTTGATAAATGAACTTGTCCAAATGTGATTTTCTGATTCATTTATTGGTTTATGAATATCATGGACCAGTCCATGTGAGTTACTTGGTGTTGAATGGGTTAAACGCTTCATGGAATTTCATAGAAATAAATATGTATTATATATATAGTATGCAGGTGTGTGTATAACTTTCTTCTGGATCAGGTCAATAACAATAATTCTAACACGACCCAGCTAATAACATACATACTTGTAGAGTAAAATCTACCTCGGGTTATTCTGCGATATACCTACCTTGAACTATGCTGCGCGCGCACCGTGTTTTGGCTATTCCATTTATACAATGCGTGTAAAGTTTTATGAATGAAAGTCACGTGATGTTTGTAAATACTAACATGGGAATTCGCGGAATTGAGCTATTTTTAGAATCAGATAATCTCTTGTCCGTCTTGTTTTTCTGTTAAGTAACATTTCAGTTATTATTCTGTACAGTTTCATTTGACAAAATAAATAAAATTATTGATCAGTTACAACTTTTGTTCATTTATGCACTAGATTGATATTTTCCATAAAAAATAACATCATCACCCCTTACGCGGGAGGAAATTTCGAAAGCCAAATGGCGTTTGAAGAAAATACTCCTTTGATTCTTAAAATTATTAGAAGTATGTTGTGTTAGAATCGAAATAATAAGTATCAACCTCGTTTGTCGTTCTTATGCGTAGAAATATATCACTTCGGCCTTCGTGATATATTTCTACACATACGAACTTCAAACTCGGGTTATTCTGCGATATACCACGGTTGATACTTATTATTTCTTAATTAGAAATAGTAACTTCTCAGTCTGCTTGTATGAACTTGTACATGTTACATGTTATGTATACATTCATTACAATGTACTGTTAATATTTACAGCATGGAAGGTGGTGAACTGTTTAGCCGAATACAAGAAAGGGCCGACTCAGCATTCACAGAGAGAGGTAAGATACACGGTGTAAACCTGTGTACAGTCACACATGTCTTAAGCAGGGAACTACAGGAAATGACTGCTAAGCACAGGTGGCTGTTTAATACAGGTGAAATATACAACACTTTGCTAGTAAGGAAATTTGGATCCTGGTTGTTGAATACAGGTACAAAAATGCAGTCTGATTAATGGAGGTAGCTGCTGATACAGGTTGGATTGGATTTGTATGTAGAGAATTATAATTTATATACCGGTAATACAGATGCCTGGGGATGTCCCAAAATTCATATTTTTCTTTTAACAATACTAAGATTCCGCAAGGAACACTGGGTCCTGCCCAAAGTGAATAGCATGAGATTTCTGCTGATGGACAGATTGAAAATTTTACCTTGTCACATGTTACTAAGTTGCGGTTCACAGATAAAGAATGTGCAAAGAAATTGTTTAATGAAACATTGAAGAATGTTTATACAAATTTATGTTAGCTCGATTGCGAGACAAGTTCTTACAACTTATATTAATCACGCTCGAGACCTCATTCCTGATGGAATCCATCGCCACGAGGGAGAGAAGAAGCAACGTGGAATTTAAATGCCTTACAAGTCTAAGTACACAATCGTTCTATGTTGACCCAGTGTGATAAGGCTTATATTGTGTATGCATGCACCTTTGTGTGATAATGCTTATATTGTGTATGCATGCACCTTGTGTGATAAGGCTTATATTGTGTATGCATGCACCTTGTGTGATAAGGCTTATATTGTGTATGCATGCACCTTGTGTGATAAGGCTTATATTGTGTATGCATGCACCTTTGTGTGATAAGGCTTATATTGTGTATGCATGCACCTTGTGTGATAAGACTTATATTGTGTATGCATGCACCTTTGTGTGATAAGGCTTATATTGTGTATGCATGCACCTTGTGTGATAAGGCTTATATTGTGTATGCATGCACCTTTGTGTGATAAGGCTTATATTGTGTATGCATGCACCTTGTGTGATAAGGCTTATATTGTGTATGCATGCACCTTTGTGTGATAAGGCTTATATTGTGTATGCATGCACCTTTGTGTGATAAGGCTTATATTGTGTATGCATGCACCTTGTGTGATAAGGCTTATATTGTGTATGCATGCACCTTGTGTGATAAGGCTTATATTGTGTATGCATGCACCTTTGTGTGATAAGGCTTATATTGTGTATGCATGCACCTTGTGTGATAAGGCTTATATTGTGTATGCATGCACCTTTGTGTGATAAGGCTTATATTGTGTATGCATGCACCTTTGTGTGATAAGGCTTATATTGTGTATGCATGCACCTTGTGTGATAAGGCTTATATTGTGTATGCATGCACCTTTGTGTGATAAGGCTTATATTGTGTATGCATGCACCTTGTGTGATAAGGCTTATATTGTGTATGCATGCACCTTTGTGTGATAAGGCTTATATTGTGTATGCATGCACCTTGTGTGATAAGGCTTATATTGTGTATGCATGCACCTTTGTGTGATAAGGCTTATATTGTGTATGCATGCACCTTGTGTGATAAGGCTTATATTGTGTATGCATGCACCTTGTGTGATAAGGCTTATATTGTGTATGCATGCACCTTTGTGTGATAAGGCTTATATTGTGTATGCATGCACCTTGTGTGTGTGTATGCATGCACCTTGTGTGATAAGGCTTATATTGTGTATGCATGCACCTTGTGTGATAAGGCTTATATTGTGTATGCATGCACCTTGTGTGATAAGGCTTATATTGTGTATGCATGCACCTTTGTGTGATAAGGCTTATATTGTGTATGCATGCACCTTTGTGTGATAAGGCTTATATTGTGTATGCATGCACCTTGTGTGATAAGGCTTATATTGTGTATGCATGCACCTTGTGTGATAAGGCTTATATTGTGTATGCATGCACCTTGTGTGATAAGGCTTATATTGTGTATGCATGCACCTTTGTGTGATAAGGCTTATATTGTGTATGCATGCACCTTGTGTGATAAGGCTTATATTGTGTATGCATGCACCTTGTGTGATAAGGCTTATATTGTGTATGCATGCACCTTGTGTGATAAGGCTTATATTGTGTATGCATGCACCTTGTGTGATAAGGCTTATATTGTGTATGCATGCACCTTGTGTGATAAGGCTTATATTGTGTATGCATGCACCTTGTGTGATAAGGCTTATATTGTGTATGCATGCACCTTGTGTGATAAGGCTTATATTGTGTATGCATGCACCTTGTGTGATAAGGCTTATATTGTGTATGCATGCACCTTTGTGTGATAAGGCTTATATTGTGTATGCATGCACCTTGTGTGATAAGGCTTATATTGTGTATGCATGCACCTTGTGTGATAAGGCTTATATTGTGTATGCATGCACCTTGTGTGATAAGGCTTATATTGTGTATGCATGCACCTTGTGTGATAAGGCTTATATTGTGTATGCATGCACCTTGTGTGATAAGGCTTATATTGTGTATGCATGCACCTTGTGTGATAAGGCTTATATTGTGTATGCATGCACCTTGTGTGATTATTATTGTCATCGTTATCTATTTTCTATAGTACGGTTGTCCTGATATGTATAGGATCTTACACTCGTGGTGATTACATATACCTTATTTTATGAAACGAGTTTTGGTATTTTGCTGTTACGGTAGCCATTTAATAGCAAAATTCCAAAACGAGTTTCATAAAATATGGTATGCAATCACCACGAGTGTAAGATCCTGTTTATCACATTACCGCGGTATCAACAACCATAAATTTGAAAACAAATACGTTTCTGTTTGCCAGTATATTCTTGAGCCTTATTTCATTAAGCTGTACGCAGTAGTAAATAGTCCTCGACGATCGAACAACTTAACGCAAATAATCAGCACAATATTTTTAATCACTGTATCCCACTAGTGCATATTGAACATTTTATTGATCTAAGCAGTTGATATTCAACAAATAAAGCATGAACACAAACATATGTATATGTCGAATGTGTATTGCAAGCTGTCAATGTCATGCCGTGACCAATCGGAATCCTTCCAGGTGTTATTAAACGTGTTGACATATAAGGATTTATGTCATGGCTGTATTACACTGAATACAAGCAAAGTTATGTGATAAAGTGTATTGTAGTATACCGTAAGTACATTGGAAATGTTAGATTGATTTATTTCAGCCGGCCATTACAAGCGTAACACTACAGCAGGTTCTAGGAGGGAATGGCATAGCATACAGTGTACATCCGCTATGTCGAATTCCGTCGGACCGAACAAAATACTTCGACATAACCGATGTTTGACTTAACAAAATTCGATATAAACTGAGCCAGTTATATGTAAAATGATACTGTCTGAAACGGGACTTTGATCTGACTTCGAGATAACCGGAGATTTCGACATAACCGACTTTGACATAACGGATGTAGACTGTATTTGGAAATTCTAATGTATTTCGAAGGGAGCAGCAATTATCAAATAACAAATGGATTGTAAACATTTATTTATTTCAGAGGGAGCAGCGATCATTAGTGACATAGTTAAAGCAATACACTATCTACATTCCATGAATATAGCACACAGGGATTTGAAGGTATGCATACAACAACGTACAGTGTCACTAATACCTTCCCAATCCCTGTATTGTTAATATATATCAGTGCAAGCACAGTATCTGTAATACTTTCCCAACCACAGTCACAGTGTCATTAATACCTGATCAAGTAAGGTGGCTTTAATTTCTACTCTGTATGATTACAGTGTCACTGGTATCTGTCCAATGACCATGTCACTGATATCTGTCCAATGACAGTGTCATTGATATCTATCCAATGACAGTGTCACTGGTATCTGTCCAACCTCGGTGTCACTGATATCTGTCCAATGACAGTGTCACTGGTATCTGTCCAACCTCGGTGTCACTGGTACCTGTCCAACCTCGGTGTCACTGGTACCTGTCCAACCTCGGTGTCACTGATATCTGTCCAACCTCGGTGTCACTGGTACCTGTCCAACCTCGGTGTCACTGGTACCTGTCCAACCTCGGTGTCACTTGATACCTGTCCAACCTCGGTGTCACTGATACCTGTCCAACCTCGGTGTCACTGATACCTGTCCAACCTTGATGTCACTGATACCTGTCCAACCTCGATGTCACTGATACCTGTCCAACCTCGATGTCACCCTGTCCAACCTCGGTGTCACTGATACCTGTCCAACCTCGGTGTCACTGATACCTGTCCAACCTCGATGTCACTGATACCTGTCCAACCTCGGTGTCACTGATAGCTGTCCAATCAAGTTGGCTGCTAATACAGGTTGACTGCTTAATGGAGGTGACCACTAACACAGGTTTGACTGTATTTAAAAGGGCGGAGCTAAAGATGGTCAGGGTGGGGTGCCATGTCATTACGCTCTAGAAACATCCCTGAAATACAACATATATCTATGATTAATAGTATATGTATTAGTAATTGTTCAATGTCCAGAGGACAACCTTAGCATTGGTATCTTAGGTTCTCCGTCTGTAGCTCAAACTTAAATCAGAGGCTGAAGCCAGATTTTCAAAATGGGGCATGTTTATGGTAAACAAGGTACACGTTTGTTGACACAGAAAATTGTCCTCTCTACAGTCAAACCTGCCTAAAGCAGCTAGCCAATGGTGTCACAGAAATAATGCTTAATAGAGGGCAAATGTATGATATAACAACATACCTGAAAACTGGCTGTTTAGTGTTTAATACAGGTTGGCTGCTTAATGGAGGTGACCACTAACACAGGTTTGACTGTATATTTATTCTATATGAACACTTCTCCCTGAACTCAGAATAGGGAGAAGTGAGGTAGATCAGGGAGACTATTTCTCCCACATCACCCTCTAGCTCCAACCCTGCATTACACACACGTAGGTAGGTAGGAATGATAACTGTTGTTTGCAATAATTGGGACTTTAATTGCAATAATGATATATTTATTATAAAATAAAAAAGAATGCGTTATTGGCCAGATAAAACGTGTAGTTGAATTAGCTGATCAGTCATTGGTTGTTTTAGCCTTAGCTCCCATCTGCCGAATGTTCACCTTTTTATATTTAGCTTTGTTATTAATGGGTCTGGCATAATACTGTTAAAAGATAAATGTACCGGTATGAACAGGCGTTTTATTGTTTTTCATCCCCAGAATATGCGTGTTTGTCATGTCGAGTAAGTACTCTCCACCAGAAGAATAATGTACTACAAATAAACATAATTTGAAGCCCAAAAATGTCTTTTGTAGGAGCTATTTTTTTAAGTGTCCGGACAGCAAATAAGCAGTATTTAATTTTATTTTGGCCTGAAAATTGTAATGTGCTTCTTCTTTTATCTTTCAGCCGGAGAACTTGTTGTATTCAACGAAAACCTCAGAAGGAATAATAAAGTTAACAGATTTTGGTTTTGCCAAAGAACTTTTAGCATATAAATCTCTACAGACGCCTTGTTATACTCCGTATTATGTGGGTAAGCAACTCTTGTTATACTCTGTATTATGTAGGTAAGCAACTCTTTTAGTGTTTACAAAATAACAATGAGTTAGGTGGCTGGCACGGCATGGAAAACGAACATTGTTAATGTTTTCATGTGTAAGCACATACATCTGCGGCAATGTACATACAATGTATTATTTTTGTGACATATGCTATTATACATGTAGTTATACACATTTATTTTAGCTCGATTGCAAAACAAGTTTTTGCAACATTATATTAATTGCTCTCGAGACCTCAATCCATCGCCATGTAGGTAAAGAGAGAAGAGGCCATGTGTAATCTAAGTACCTTGCCTACAGGCACAATCATTACGGCTACAACCCCCTATTGATCATTCCGTAACTTATGGCATACGGTCTTTGCATTACATGCAGCCCCCACCTCACACACACAAAACATTCACTCACAACCCTCCACCTCCAACCCTGCCCAAATAAATTAGTGGTACTCCTTAATTGACCCCAAGGTCATAATTAAGGTTAAATTACAAAGAAAGGGAAATAACTCCGTTTATGCTTGTTACCATTATGTGATCTGCCAATGAAGAACACGTCCAATCAGCCTTCGTTTTGTTTGTATTTTGAAATTTAATCCTTGTCATATATCACCAGTATTTACTTGTAGTTTTATTACATTGAGCATACAAGAATGATATAAAATACAGTTCTGTTTTATTAAATGTCTTTTCTTTCATCTTGGCTGGATCTAGTGAAATCTGTCCATGAGCTGTCACACTTGTCATTATTTTGAGATCAAGGAGAAGTCCTGTCATACAGAATATATAAACACTCCGGGTTCCCTCTGTCTGAATTATTGTCTGTGCCACTTGTCGCCAATTGAAAAAAACTGGAGCCAATTTGAAAAACTTGGAGCCAACTATCTGAACCATGTATTTGACCCAAATAAAAAAGACTGTTACGCCAAATATTTTCGCCAATTCACAAAATTTAGCGCCGATATTTGTTTTTTTTGTCACTATTGGCACGGCACCATTTGCAACCGACAGCAGCAACCCTGAATGCTTTGCTGCATCAACAAATGTCTCCCTTATACACCAGTATCTTCATCCTTGTTAAAAGGTAGCCATGTTGATTATATTATTAATGGAGTAGTAAATGAATCATACTTTTTATTTTGCAGCGCCGGAAGTATTGGGTCCAGAAAAGTATGATAAATCATGTGACATGTGGTCTTTAGGTGTAATAATGTATATATTGTGAGTACATATTAGTTTAGTTTATACAAATTCATTTTACAGACGGATCTGTAGTCCAGTAGTAATACGCTGGACTGGTAATCCAGGGATCGCAGGTTCGATCCCCGTCTGACCCTAATAAAATTAACAGTCTTTCAGATGGGACTTTAAACCAAGGTCTCGTGTCGGTGCTGTACACCGTGCACATAAAAGAACCAGAGGAGACTCTGGAATGGGTCTCTGTCTGTATCATTGCACTATCCTCCAAAAATCGAAAATGACGAATCTCTTCAGGAGGCGTCGCTCATATGAGCAATCGGTAGCGACGATAAATAAACGTAAAACACACAGAAATTCATTCTAGCTCGAGTTAGAATCATATCCAATGCCCCAGAGAGACTCGACTTGCAAGACAATATATTGAAATAGGAGACACTTAAATACTGACAGAAGAAAAATGTTTTGATACAATGAAATCATGTTTATGGTTAAGAATGTTTGCAGTTGGCTCAACATAGTCATGATAGGGGAAGTCATGGTAGCGCGTTCGCTTCAGGTGTGAAAGGCCCGGAGTTTGAGCCCTGTTAGAGTCAATTATGTCCTTATGCAAGGCATTTAAATTCCATGTTGCCTCTCCCTCGTTGCGATGGATTCCATCAGGAATGAGGTCTCGAGAGTGATTAATATAAGTTGTAAGAACTTGTTTCGCAATTGAGATAAAATACATATGTATAAACTAACTAACATAGTGATCTGACCAGTGAGAGTGTTTGCATCTGTGACGTCTTATGTGGACTATAACTGCGTGTGAGAGATTTTGAAATATGTTGGGATAAAACTGAGAAATGTCGAAATGAATGTACTGCCATGTGCGTCTCTAAATGAGAGACTATGACAGTGCCTGTAGTTCCATCTCTAAATGAGAGACTATGACAGTGCCTGTAGTTCCGTCTCTAAATGAGAGACTATGACAGTGCCTGTAGTTCTGTCTCTAAATGAGAGACTATGACAGTGCCTGTAGTTCCGTCTCTAAATGAGAGACTATGACAGTGCCTGTAGTTCCGTCTCTAAATGAGAGACTATGACAGTGCCTGTAGTTCCGTCTTAAATGAGAGACTATGACAGTGCCTGTAGTTCCGTCTCTAAATGAGAGACTATGACAGTGCCTGTAATTCCGTCTCTAAATGAGAGACTATGACAGTGCCTGTAATTCCGTCTCTAAATGAGAGACTATGACAGTGCCTGTAGTTCCGTCTCTAAATGAGAGACTATGACAGTGCCTGTAGTTCCGTCTCTAAATGAGAGACTATGACAGTGCCTGTAGTTCCGTCTCTAAATTTGTGATTTTGAAATATGTTCAGATAATTCTGTGAAGTTTGTAAATGATCTCGCCTGCTGATGTGCTGCTAATTCCACTTAAAACAAAGATAATCTTTTCGTTTATGCTTTCCAATTAATGATCGATTGTTCTCAGTGAAAGAAAATGCTACCTTTCACTGTTTTCAAAACAATGGAAGATGGCATTTTCTCTGTCACTGCCCAAGTTTTGTATTTCTCCACTGTTGTATTTTAGCTTTATTCTGGCAATCACGAACAGTTAATTATAAAGTAATATATTCTAATGAATTTGTTTTGTCTTTAGTTTCTGATTTCGACAGCAAACAGAAACTAACTTGAAAATTATACAAAACTATTAGCGGAACTATTTCTTATCACAGCCGTTCACACTAACATAAGTGGCTGTGCGGTTGCGTAGTGAAATGAGGTTCCCGACAGGGGCAGTTAAAATGAATAAAATTTGATATATCGGGGATCAGTTTAGAGGGCGATGTGGGCGAAATTGTCGCCCTAGGGACCTTGACTTCGCCCTCTGGGGGCCCACTTCTCCCTAAAAAAAAAATATGTTTTGGTTTTTACGATTTTCAAACAAAATTTTGTCTAGTAAGATACACTGGCCCATTATAAAGCACTCCTTCTATTCAAATGTTGTATTTAATGGTTGTACTGTGCATTTTAACCCTATTTTGCAGAAGTATATTAAAGAACACCATTTAAGGAAGTGATCACGCGCTTTCTCACTTCTCCCAAAAATTCTGACCTAGAATGAACCCTGTATATTAGCCAAAATCATTGGAAATCATAAAAGAAGAAAAAGATTTTTAACTCCTCGTTGAAATATAAACTCTACAGCACTAATAACCACAAATATCCTGTATGTGAGATTGTTGCCTTCAGATTGTGTGGTTATCCACCATTCTACAGTAACCATGGAGCAGCTATATCACCGGGGATGAAGAAGAGAATTAGGAATGGACAGTATGAATTTCCCAACCCAGAATGGAGTAGGGTTTCCAAAGAAGGTTAGCAGTGTTGTTATGCTTTGTAGAATGAACTCATGACACTATTAACATGCACCCCAGTTATGTTTATTTCACCCTCTGTGTTTTCTGTGAATATGTGTTGTTTTTTATATTTGGACCACTGTGTTTTCCTTTCTGTACCATTAAAACAATCACAACATTAACCCATTCAACACCAAGTAACTCGCATGGACTGGTCCATGATATATTTGAACCAATAAATTAATCAGAAGATTACATTTGGACCAGTTCATTTATCAAAATGGGTAATTTTGTCTAAAAATAGTAATATTACTGGCAAAAAGTGCAGATCCTGATGAGATGGCGCGTCACGAGCCGGCTCATCTGGATCTACACTTTTTGTAAGCCTGTTTAGAGGTCTGTGGTGTTGAAAGGGTTAACAATCTTTCATATGCGACTTTAAACCTAGGTCCCGTGTCGGTGCTTTACATCGTGCACGTAAAAGAACCAGAGTAGACCCTGGAATGGGTCTCTGTATCATTGCATTATCCTCCAAAAATCTAAAATGACTAATCTCCTCAGGAGGCGTCGCTCATGCTCGCATGGGTAACCGGTAGAGACGATAAATAAACGTAAAACACATTCTGTTTATACTTGCAGCTAAAGACCTGATCAAGGGATTGTTGAAAACTGTTCCAGAAGAAAGATTTTCAATTGAGCAGGTCATGAGAAATAAATGGATTTCTGTAAGTTATTTATAGACCATAAAAGCAGCATTACATCGTATGAAATAAAAGATATTTGAAAAATTCTTACGTATGGGTAGTAATGCTGCTACACATTCTAACATTATACTTTGTATGCTTATGTTCATTTGGTAAACAGTGTTTTTTTGCGATAAAACAAACTCGAAACCGAAAGTAGGACTTTCCGAGTCGATCGGTCACGCACTTGTTTACAACCGGAACGCATCGTCCGCACTTGTTTACATTCGGAATGCATCGTCCCCATTTGTCCCACGTTGTCTTTTTTAATTAAATTACTTGATATGTTGATTGATACTTCTGTTAGCTAAGTCTTTTAGGGACATTTCTACATCCCTGCGAGGGGTTTAACATTAGAGGAAGATAGATAGTATTTCATGTTCAAAATATATACGTTGTTTTCTACATCTGTTGTTTCACGCATGCTCGCTGTGCGTGTTTACATTTCGTGTGTTGATAAACAAATTCGCGTATACGACGGTTTAAATTTATTGGAATTTTATCGTTTCTGAGCGACTATTTCGATTTTTGTAAACACACACACATTAGTATTTATATTTTACCCAAAACATCCTTTATTACGATGTAATGCTGCTTTAAACATGTTTATTCGACATTATATAACATAATTTAGTATAAATAATTATGTCCACAATAAATGTGGATCCGTCACACTATTGATGGGCCTTATACTACTTGTGCATCCATTTGTTACAGACTCAAATATTTACAAATAAACTGGAATATTTGATTATTCAGACATAATTTTAATGTAAAATGTATGGTATTGATCTTGCGCATGATCATCTTGTAACATAGTATTACCAATTGTATGTAAATTATACCAGGATCACCAGGTAGTGCCACAAACGCCGTTGATGTCGGCCCAGGTGTTACGGGAGGAAGAGGAGACCTGGATGGACGTGCAGGTTAGTAACAGTAATACAGTAATACAGTAAGAGGTAGTCCACCAGCCTGTATCCACTCACGTACTATGCCTCCACCAGCCTCTAACCACTCACCTACTGTCGCAATACAGTAATACAGCAAGAGGTAGTCCACCAGCCTCTAACCACTCACGTACTATGCCTGCACCAGCCTCTAACCACTCACCTACTGTGCCTCCACCAGCCTGTATCCACTCACCCACTGTGCCTGCACCAGCCTGTATCCACTCACCTACTGTGCCTCCACCAGCCTGTATCCACTCACCTACTGTGCCTGCACCAGCCTGTATTCATGCACCTACTGTGCCTCCACCAGCCTGTATCCACTCACCTACTGTGCCTCCACCAGCCTCTAACCACTCACCTACTGTGCCTCCACCAGCCTGTAACCATTCACCTACTGTGCCTCCATCAGCCTGTATCCACTCACCTACTGTGCCTGCACCAGCCTGTATCCACTCACCTACTGTGCCTCCACCAGCCTGTATCCACTCACCTACTGTGCCTCCACCAGCCTGTAACCACTCACCTACTGTGCCTCCACCAGCCTGTATCCACCACCCACTGTGCCTCCACCAGCCTGTAACCACTCACCCACTGTGCCTCCACCAGCCTGTATCCACTCACCCACTGTGCCTCCACCAGCCTGTATCCACTCACCTACTGTGCCTCCACCAGCCTGTATCCACTCACCTACTGTGCCTCCACCAGCCTGTATCCACTCACCCACTGTGCCTCCACCAGCCTGTATCCACTCACCTACTGTGCCTCCACCAGCCTGTATCCACTCAACTACTGTGCCTCCACCAGCCTGTAGCCACTCACCCACTGTAACCACTCATCCACTGTGCCTCCACCAGCCTGTAGCCACTCACCCATTGTGCCTCCACCAGCCTGTATCCACTCACCCACTGTGCCTCCACCAGCCTGTAACCACTCACCCACTGTGCCTCCACCAGCCTGTAACCACTCACCCACTGTGCCTCCACCAGCCTGTAACCACTCACCCACTGTGCCTCCACCAGCCTGTATCCACTCATCCACTGTTCCTCCACCAGCCTGTATCCACTCATCCACTGTTCCTCCACCAGCCTGTAACCACTCACCCACTGTGCCTGCACCAGCCTGTATCCACTCACCCACTGTGCCTCCACCAGCTTGTATCCACTCACCTACTGTGCCTGCACCAGCCTGTATCCACTCAACTATTGTGCCTCCACCAGCCTGTATCCACTCACCTACTGTGCCTCCACCAGCCTGTATCCACTCCTCCACTGTGCCTGCACCAGCCTGTATCCACGCACCTACTGTGCCTCCACCAGCCTGTAACCACTCACCCACTGTGCCTCCACCAGCCTGTAACCACTCACCCACTGCCTGCACCAGCCTGTATCCACTCACCCACTGTGCCTCCACCAGCCTGTATCCACTCACCTACTGTGCCTCCACCAGCCTGTAACCACTCACCTACTGTGCCTGCACCAGCCTGTATCCACTCACCCACTGTGCCTCCACCAGCCTGTAACCACTCACCCACTGTGCCTGCACCAGCCTGTATCCACTTACCCACTGTGCCTCCACCAGCTTGTATCCACTCACCTACTGTGCCTCCACCAGCCTGTATCCACTCACCTACTGTGCCTGCACCAGCCTGTATCCACTTACCCACTGTGCCTCCACCAGCTTGTATCCACTCACCTACTGTGCCTCCACCAGCCTGTATCCACTCAACTACTGTGCCTCCACCAGCCTGTAGCCACTCACCCACTGTAACCACTCATCCACTGTGCCTCCACCAGCCTGTAGCCACTCACCCATTGTGCCTCCACCAGCCTGTATCCACTCACCCACTGTGCCTCCACCAGCCTGTAACCACTCACCCACTGTGCCTCCACCAGCCTGTAACCACTCACCCACTGTGCCTCCACCAGCCTGTAACCACTCACCCACTGTGCCTCCACCAGCCTGTATCCACTCACCCACTGTCCCCATCAGCCTCCACCAGCCTGTATCCACTCATCCACTGTTCCTCCACCAGCCTGTAACCACTCACCCACTGTGCCTCCACCAGCCTGTATCCACTCACCCACTGTGCCTCCACCAGCCTGTATCCACTCACCCACTGTGCCTCCACCAGCCTGTAACCACTCACCTACTGTGCCTCCACCAGCCTGTATCCACTCACCCACTGTGCCTCCACCAGCCTGTATCCACTCACCCACTGTGCCTGCACCAGCCTGTATCCACTCAACTATTGTGCCTCCACCAGCCTGTATCCACTCACCTACTGTGCCTCCACCAGCCTGTATCCACTCATCCACTGTGCCTGCACCAGCCTGTATCCACGCACCTACTGTGCCTCCACCAGCCTGTAACCACTCACCCACTGTGCCTCCACCAGCCTGTAACCACTCACCCACTGCCTGCACCAGCCTGTATCCACTCACCCACTGTGCCTCCACCAGCCTGTATCCACTCACCTACTGTGCCTCCACCAGCCTGTAACCACTCACCTACTGTGCCTGCACCAGCCTGTATCCACTCACCCACTGTGCCTCCACCAGCCTGTAACCACTCACCCACTGTGCCTGCACCAGCCTGTATCCACTTACCCACTGTGCCTCCACCAGCTTGTATCCACTCACCTACTGTGCCTCCACCAGCCTGTATCCACTCACCTACTGTGCCTGCACCAGCCTGTATCCACTTACCCACTGTGCCTCCACCAGCTTGTATCCACTCACCTACTGTGCCTCCACCAGCCTGTATCCACTCAACTACTGTGCCTCCACCAGCCTGTAGCCACTCACCCACTGTAACCACTCATCCACTGTGCCTCCACCAGCCTGTAGCCACTCACCCATTGTGCCTCCACCAGCCTGTATCCACTCACCCACTGTGCCTCCACCAGCCTGTAACCACTCACCCACTGTGCCTCCACCAGCCTGTAACCACTCACCCACTGTGCCTCCACCAGCCTGTAACCACTCACCCACTGTGCCTCCACCAGCCTGTATCCACTCATCCACTGTTCCTCCACCAGCCTGTATCCACTGTTCCTCCACCAGCCTGTAACCACTCACCCACTGTGCCTGCACCAGCCTGTATCCACTCACCCACTGTGCCTCCACCAGCTTGTATCCACTCACCTACTGTGCCTGCACCAGCCTGTATCCACTCAACTATTGTGCCTCCACCAGCCTGTATCCACTCACCTACTGTGCCTCCACCAGCCTGTATCCACTCATCCACTGTGCCTGCACCAGCCTGTATCCACGCACCTACTGTGCCTCCACCAGCCTGTAACCACTCACCCACTGTGCCTCCACCAGCCTGTAACCACTCACCCACTGCCTGCACCAGCCTGTATCCACTCACCCACTGTGCCTCCACCAGCCTGTATCCACTCACCTACTGTGCCTCCACCAGCCTGTAACCACTCACCTACTGTGCCTGCACCAGCCTGTATCCACTCACCCACTGTGCCTCCACCAGCCTGTAACCACTCACCCACTGTGCCTGCACCAGCCTGTACCACTCCACTCACCTACTGTGCCTCCACCAGCCTGTATCCACTCACCTACTGTGCCTGCACCAGCCTGTATCCACTTACCCACTGTGCCTCCACCAGCTTGTATCCACTCACCTACTGTGCCTCCACCAGCCTGTATCCACTCAACTACTGTGCCTCCACCAGCCTGTAGCCACTCACCCACTGTAACCACTCATCCACTGTTCCTCCACCAGCCTGTAGCCACTCACCCATTGTGCCTCCACCAGCCTGTATCCACTCAACCACTGTGCCTCCACCAGCCTGTAACCACTCACCCACTGTGCCTCCACCAGCCTGTAACCACTCACCCACTGTGCCTCCACCAGCCTGTAACCACTCACCCACTGTGCCTCCACCAGCCTGTATCCACTCATCCACTGTTCCTCCACCAGCCTGTATCCACTCATCCACTGTTCCTCCACCAGCCTGTAACCACTCACCCACTGTGCCTGCACCAGCCTGTATCCACTCACCCACTGTGCCTCCACCAGCTTGTATCCACTCACCTACTGTGCCTGCACCAGCCTGTATCCACTCAACTATTGTGCCTCCACCAGCCTGTATCCACTCACCTACTGTGCCTCCACCAGCCTGTATCCACTCCTCCACTGTGCCTGCACCAGCCTGTATCCACGCACCTACTGTGCCTCCACCAGCCTGTAACCACTCACCCACTGTGCCTCCACCAGCCTGTAACCACTCACCCACTGCCTGCACCAGCCTGTATCCACTCACCCACTGTGCCTCCACCAGCCTGTATCCACTCACCTACTGTGCCTCCACCAGCCTGTAACCACTCACCTACTGTGCCTGCACCAGCCTGTATCCACTCACCCACTGTGCCTCCACCAGCCTGTAACCACTCACCCACTGTGCCTGCACCAGCCTGTATCCACTTACCCACTGTGCCTCCACCAGCTTGTATCCACTCACCTACTGTGCCTCCACCAGCCTGTATCCACTCACCTACTGTGCCTGCACCAGCCTGTATCCACTTACCCACTGTGCCTCCACCAGCTTGTATCCACTCACCTACTGTGCCTCCACCAGCCTGTATCCACTCAACTACTGTGCCTCCACCAGCCTGTAGCCACTCACCCACTGTAACCACTCATCCACTGTGCCTCCACCAGCCTGTAGCCACTCACCCATTGTGCCTCCACCAGCCTGTATCCACTCACCCACTGTGCCTCCACCAGCCTGTAACCACTCACCCACTGTGCCTCCACCAGCCTGTAACCACTCACCCACTGTGCCTCCACCAGCCTGTAACCACTCACCCACTGTGCCTCCACCAGCCTGTATCCACTCACCTACTGTGCCTCCAGCCTCCATCAGCCTGTAACCACTCACCTACTGTGCCTCCACCAGCCTGTATCCAATCACCTATTGTTCCTCCACCAGCCTGTATCCACTCACCTACTGTGCCTCCACCAGCCTGTAACCACTCACCCACTGTGCCTCCACCAGCCTGTATCCACTCATCCACTGTGCCTCCACCAGCCTGTAACCATTCACCTACTGTGCCTCCATCAGCTTGTATCCACTCACCTACTGTGCCTCCACCAGCCTGTATCCACTCACCCACTGTGCCTGCACCAGCCTGTATCCACTCACCTATTGTGCCTCCACCAGCCTGTATCCACTCACCTACTGTGCCTCCACCAGCCTGTATCCACTCATCCACTGTGCCTGCACCAGCCTGTATCCACTCACCTACTGTGCCTCCACCAGCCTGTAACCACTCACCCACTGCCTCCACCAGCCTGTAACCACTCACCCACTGTGCCTGCACCAGCCTGTATCCACTCACCCACTGTGCCTCCACCAGCCTGTATCCACTCACCCACTGTGCCTCCACCAGCCTGTATCCACTCACCCACTGTGCCTCCACCAGCCTGTAACCACTCACCCACTGTGCCTCCACCAGCCTGTAACCACTCACCCACTGTGCCTCCACCAGCCTGTATCCACTCACCCACTGTGCCTCCACCAGCCTGTATCCACTCACCTACTGTGCCTCCACCAGCCTGTATCCACTCAACTACTGTGCCTCCACCAGCCTGTAGCCACTCACCCACTGTAACCACTCATCCACTGTTCCTCCACCAGCCTGTAGCCACTCACCCATTGTGCCTCCACCAGCCTGTATCCACTCAACCACTGTGCCTCCACCAGCCTGTAACCACTCACCCACTGTGCCTCCACCAGCCTGTAACCACTCACCCACTGTGCCTCCACCAGCCTGTAACCACTCACCCACTGTGCCTCCACCAGCCTGTATCCACTCATCCACTGTTCCTCCACCAGCCTGTAACCACTCACCCACTGTGCCTCCACCAGCCTGTATCCACTCACCCACTGTGCCTCCACCAGCCTGTATCCACTCACCTACTGTGCCTCCACCAGCCTGTATCCACTCACCCACTGTGCCTCCACCAGCCTGTATCCACTCACCTACTGTGCCTCCACCAGCCTGTATCCACTCACCCACTGTGCCTCCACCAGCCTGTATCCACTCACCTACTGTGCCTCCACCAGCCTGTAACCACTCACCTACTGTGCCTCCACCAGCCTGTATCCACTCACCTACTGTGCCTCCACCAGCCTGTAACCACTCACCTACTGTGCCTCCACCAGCCTGTATCCACTCACCCACTGTGCCTCCACCAGCCTGTATCCACTCACCTACTGTGCCTCCACCAGCCTGTATCCACTCGCCTACTGTGCCTCCACCAGCCTGTAACCACTCACCTACTGTGCCACAGTGTATCCACTCGTCTACTGTTCCTCCACCAGCCTGTAACCACTCACCCACTGTGCCTCCACCAGCCTGTATCCACTCACCCACTGTGCCTCCACCAGCTTGTATCCACTCACCTACTGTGCCTCCACCAGCCTGTATCCACTCACCTACTGTGCCTCCACCAGCCTGTATCCACTCACCCACTGTGCCTCCACCAGCATGTATCCACTCACCTACTGTGCCTCCACCAGCCTGTATCCACTCACCTACTGTGCCTCCACCAGCCTGTAGCCACTCACCCACTGTAACCACTCATCCTCCACCAGCCTGTAGCCACTCACCCATTGTGCCTCCACCAGCCTGTATCCACTCAACCACTGTGCCTCCACCAGCCTGTAACCACTCACCCACTGTGCCTCCACCAGCCTGTAACCACTCACCCACTGTGCCTCCACCAGCCTGTATCCACTCACCTACTGTGCCTCCACCAGCCTGTATCCACTCACCTACTGTGCCTCCACCAGCCTGTAACCACTCACCTACTGTGCCTCCACCAGCCTGTATCCACTCACCCACTGTGCCTCCACCAGCCTGTATCCACTCGCCTACTGTGCCTCCACCACTGACCACTCACCTACTGTGCCTCCACCAGCCTGTAACCACTCGCCTACTGTGCCTCCACCAGCCTGTAACCACTCACTTACTGTGCCTCCACCAGCCTGTATCCACTCACCCACTGTGCCTCCACCAGCCTGTATCCACTCGCCTACTGTGCCTCCACCAGCCTGTAACCACTCACCTACTGTGCCTCCACCAGCCTGTAACCACTCGCCTACTGTGCCTCCACCAGCCTGTAACCACTCACTTACTGTGCCTCCACCAGCCTGTATCCACTCACCCACTGTGCCTCCACCAGCCTGTATCCACTCGCCTACTGTGCCTCCACGAGCCTGTAACCACTCACCTACTGTGCCTCCATTGTTAGTAATACATTGGACAATGTACAGTTACTGCATAGACGATGTTGCTGGTTTAATTATTGATCATTCAAACTTTAAATTTTAGAAGCATCAGCATTTTAGTTCAGAAATCGAAAATATTGATAAACGTATGACTTGCAACTAAATTGGAATCGTTTTTGTTAGTGATGGCAACGAATAGCCATTTCGGTATCCGAATATTCGGTCGGGAAGGTATTCGAATATCCGGTATAATTCTGTGAAAAACTCAAAATATCTCAAACACATAAATTTTCACAATGAATCTACTTTCTGTTTTATGCCCTACGTCATATCTTCTTCCTGTAAATTTGGCGACGACTCAATCAGTTATTGTTATCGTCCACTGTACACGCTACCATTCCCGATGAGACTTAAGTTAGTACACCAAATTAATACCTATGCTACTATATATAATAAATGAAGAATTCTATATAAGAACATGCTAAACTTTATTCAAATTCAATTACTTGGAAACATTTCAATGTGTACTAAATTTCACACATACAATATATATGTCCATAAATGTCAACGGGTAGTACCGTACGATCTCACCATGCGTGCACATTAAAACTCGATGTCACAACCTTTTTGTGAACGTTGTTCTTGTTCAAAAAAATAATGTTGTCAACAAGAGAAGTGGATAATCTATTCCTTAGCTTGTTGATAAGTAGACCAGTTGCGGAGAAGATGCGTTCGGATGGGACTGACGTTGCTAGCACTGACAGTAGTATACGGGCGACGTGAGCGACAGTGGGGAATTTCAGTTCATTTTTCCGCCACCACTCGAGGGGTTTCACATGGAGATCCATTTTCTCGAGCAGATAGCTCTTTAACTCATCAGACTGTTCCTTTTCGTTTGTCTCAAACACTAGAAAGTTCAGTTTCCTACGCTTAGGCGTAGGCTCACAGTCACCACTAGTGCCACTTGAAGACAGTTTCAATGGTACGTCCTCCACGTACATATGGGCGTGAATGTTGCTGCAAACTTTCAGTAATATTTCAAAGGTATTTTCTCGGCAAAACAATTTTAAAATCATATCAAAGACCCCCGATATTTACCCAGCAGCAACAATTTGCAAACAAATTAGTTTGCAATATTGAATTGATTCAATCAGTAATATAGAACCTACTGTAATTATCCAATTTCATGGCAAGTGTCAATTAACACCTGCCATAGTTGCGATCACAACATGGTTTATTCACACCTCCTCGGGTGATTTCTTTTGTATTGTAACTTTGTAAGGTTTTATGATATATTGAAAGGAAAACAACAACGACGTATTTGATTTTATGACAGTTTATTTCAATTTTGCAAAAAAATTCTCCCGAATATTCGAATACTGTGATAGTATTCGGATGTTCGAGCGAATATTCGCATATTCGTTGCCATCCCTAGTTTTTGTAGTTATCAATGTCAACGATGATAAACATTGATCAGAACGGTTGCAGGAAGGAAAGATTTACTAGACTTCCTGGTATATTTTGTGAATTAAATCACTTGTATTATTCTCTTCATCAACAGGAGGAAATGACGAACGCACTAGCAACAATGAGGGTAGACTATGATCAAATAAATATTAAAAACTTGGACGAATCGGAGAACCCTATATTGATGAAGCGACGGAAGAGATCGAGCAAAACACAGCCGGCCCTCGTGGAGGAATCGATGGAAACAAAGTGACTTAATGTTCATGGAATTATCACAATATAGACATTCTGCAGCGTCTCAGTAGAATTATCACACTAAGCAATTGGTAACATTTTCTACACTGTGGAAATACTAAACTAAATACGTGGGAACATCTCGGACATGGTGGGAAAACTTAAACACGCAGGAACATAGAGTCTAAGACATGATGGCAATACCGTTGAAATACTAATTCAAGTGTTAGATTTCACATACGTATATGTACTTGTAGAAATCTACGGACATCTGTTGTTTACAAGCTCATATTGACATTATAATGATTGTTGGTCAATGGCTAAACATACCGATAGATAATGTTTAATATTCCTGACACAAAATAAGACGTTGATACCCCAGTACACACACGAAACATTAACCGTATCAACATTGATCACACAACCGTTGGAACGGTTAACGAGAGCAGCATTTTATTTTGAGTTATCACATAATTCAACACATTTGATATTATACAGGTACGATGCAGCACTACACTTTGCAGAAATCTTTATATTCAGCAGGCTCGAGATATACTATAGAATCTATAATATAAATCGTTTACTTAATATTTTGTTACATCATGGTATTTTTGTACAATCTACTTTTTGTTAATGCTATTTTTATGCAGTTGTTTTATATGTATACATACTACCCGATTCTTAGATTGCTGTTCACACCTAACCCATACATTTAAAGGCTTTTGCAAACAACATAGATCCAGATCAGCCGCAGCATGACGCTGCGTGCTGATCAGGATCTATGTTGTTTGCTACATAGCCAAGTGTCTTAGCAATATCATGTGAATAGCAAACAGCATAGAGCCTGATCAGATGGCACGTTCTGGGGCCGTTGATCTGGCTCTATGTTCTTTGCAAATACCGTTTGAACGGTATCCAGAATGAAATGGGTTAATATTCTATTCTACTCTTTCTCTATATGGTTGCTTTTGATAATTTCCGTCTTGTGTACCCAAGGGCATATGCTAGATCTTTAAATGAGGGACAAGTTTCTTTATAAGAATCTAATTCATGAACTAGAAATAGTAGCTCTAGCTATTACGTACTCTATTACAGATCTGGGAGGGACGAAATGACAATACACTACTCTAAATTTATAACCCTTTCCTTTTTAGAGATTTAGGTTAATATACTGTTATATCTCCATACAAACGACAGCCATTTAGCTATCGTGCAGTGGATAAGTAGTCACCATATCTGTCCCACCTCCATAGATATTACTGGGACTACATAGAGATTTAGGTTAATATACTATTATATCTCCATACAAACGACAGCCATTTAGTTATCATGCAGTGGATAAGTAGTCACCATATCTATCCCACCTCCATAGATATTACTGGGACTACATAGAGATTTAGGTTAATATACTATTATATCTCCATACAAACGACAGCCATTAGCTATCGTGCAGTGTATAAGTAGTCGCCATATCTATCCCACCTCCATAGATATTACTGGGACTACATAAAGATTTAGGTTAATATACTATTATATCTCCATACAAACGACAGCCATTTAGCTATCGTGCAGTGGATAAGTAGTTGTCATAACTATCCCACCTCCATAGATATTACTGGGACTACATGAGATTCTGGTCTTAATTATGAACATTGATTTGACTACTATATTGTAAATGTATGTCGTATTGGTAATGGCGTCAAGAGGTGCTTCCATGAGGGAAAGCGTTAATGTATGTCGTATTGGTAATGGTGTCAAGAGGTGCTTCCATGAGGGAAAGGGTTAAGGAGTCACTTGACTCTTTCTTTTCTGTATTGAGAATTGAAATGTTGCAATGAAATCATTGAAAAGGGCAATAAATTAATGGAAGACTTCTTTCTCTCGTGTACAATCTCGGGTATTTTGCATGTTATATATTAAAATGAAAACCATAATAACTTAGAAGATATTTGTTTGTTTCAGTGTATGATCAAATTATATCTCACCGAATGAACATTGAAAGTAATACTGTGAGTTGCGCTAACCGTGAGTGATCCACGAGTGATAAAAGCTTTCTATGGCATAATTTGATCAATCACTTGAGCAAACAAATTTTCTTTTTATATTCGGCTGAAAAGTGTTTTTATAATAGAAATTGATGTAACCATGCGCAAATTGGCATTAGAATGTTGTGTTTTAGGCGACTGGTGGATTCAGTTCTAAAACATTCACATTGACAATATTGCAGACTGCAGATGCTGGGAACCATGAGCTGAATGCAGTGAAAGGTACAATGTATTATCCACTGCTTTCAACACTGATACATTTATATTATATCATTGAAAAACAAACAGGAAAGGAAAACATTTACTAACATTGTTCAGGTTTCTGTAGCATATATACCATATTGTAGTGTATATAATTTATTTCAAAAGAACAGCCTCGTGTATAAAATAAGCATCAACTTTGTATACAATTTTCACACAAACTTCGAAGTTTGTGGGTGACATTTATTTAAATAGAATGTAAAGTCGATGTCAACATTCAATGTCAAAATATTTGGATTGCAAAAAGCATTGGAAAAATCAGTTTATTGTTTGTCATGGGACCATTTACATGTTTGAGGTTTATTTAATTGAATACACATTGTCAGTGTCCCCAAGCCAAGTATATGATCTGGGAACAGTTGTATATTGATTGAATACACATTGTCAGTGTCCCCAAGCCAAGTATATGATCTGGGTACAGTTGTATATTGATTGAATACACATTGCCAGTGTCCCCAAGCCAAGTATATGATCTGGGTACAGTTGTATATTGATTGAATACACATCAGTCCTACACATCACTATAGAAACAGTCATTCCTTCTTGTCAAATTTAGGGAAAGTTCAACAGAGATAAACTAATGTTCGAACATTGCTAGAGTTTAATCAGTGATGAAAATATATTGTCTAAGATTCTAACGGGTATTTTAAGATATTTTCCCTGCAGATGACAGATGGTTTTATATGTAATGTTTTCCTGAATGACTGATCAGTTAACTGTGTTTTACATTTATTTATCGTCGCTACCGGTTGCCCATATGAGCGACGCCTCCTGAAGAGATTAGTCATTTTAGATTTTTGGAGGATAGTGTAATGATACAGACAGACCCATTCCAGAGTCTCCTCTGGTTCTTTTACGTGCACAGTGTACAGCCCTGACACGAGACCTTGGTTTAAAGTCCCACTGAAAGACTGTTAATTTTATTAGGGTCAGACGGAGGATCGAACGAGAACCATGCATACTTTTGTAACTTTTCAACAAGAAATGTTTCAAATGTTCCGAATATGTTTATAGCTTCTTGTCATATTTGGATATATACACCTATATTTGGATATATACACCTATATTTGGATATATACACCTATATTTGGATATATACACCTATATTTGGATATATACACCTATATTTGGATATATACACCTATATTTGGATATATACACCTATATTGCTGCTATTATTACATGTGTATACAGTAATATCTTCATTTCTCTTTTGCAAATGTTACGTAAGAAGACTTATTTTTATCTCTATACGCATTGATTTATCTTAAAATATTGATCCATACATTTAATATGATACTACATCGAGATCAAGATTAAAGATTATAGCAATTATTGTGTTTCTTATTTACTTTTGTTTATACAAATTTATTTTAGCTCGATTGCGAAACAAGTTATTTCAACTAATATAAATCACTCTCGAGACCTCATTCTTGATGGAATCCATCGCCACGAGGGAGAGAGAAGAGGCAACGTGGAATTTAAATGCCTTGCCTAAGGGCATAATCGTAACGGCTCCAGTGGGGCTCGAACTCCGGACCTTTCGCACCTGAAGCGAACGTGCATCCACTGCGCTATCACGACATCTTATTTACTTGATGACCATGTTTGTTATTCACGTGCCACCGAATCATATTGGCGAGATCTGTATTATACAAACGTTGTTAATGAGGTGTGTAAATATACAATATATTTGACAGCTCGGGACAAATGTATATGAAAGTATCTTGTGGACCTTTGAAGGAACTTGCCTCCCCACCAGCCCATCTTATTTACATCCTTAAATCTGTGCATTGTCACTTTGTGTTCTTAAACCTGATTCATAGATAATAATTTGAAGGAGCTGACGATGGAGGTAGGTAGGGTGGGGGAAACAAGGCTACTAAGAGGACTTGTACTAGTTTGTATAGGTCATGTATTATTTGTGCAGTTAAGAGATTGTGCACTGTTTATACCAGCTGGTGTGCCAATCACATCCCCTTCACTGTCTGTCAAAAGTCACACTTACTTGATGGACTTTGAAATTAGGAAAATACGGCCCAAGTTAATTAATACAGGGTTAATTCCTACGCATCAGAACAACAAACAGTAAACAACAGCAAGACGAATATTATTTCTGCTCCAACATGACCCAATATAGTGCTATAAACAAATAATGTTCTTGTTATTTTGTCTCCTTGTCTGTTATTTGGCTGATGGCTTTACAAATTACCTCCCTGTAAAATACTCCAGTATTCCAGTGACACTGAAAATCATCCTCCAGCTATCAACACTTAAGTCCTGTATGACTGGTTATCAATACTACAAATCCTGCCCAATCGCTGTATTCAATTCCAATGTAAAATTGTTAAAAGTTGTGCATATGTTTGCATCCATAATCAAGTTTTTACAGGGGGAGTAAAATTCAATAGCTGTACGAAGTGAAATGTGTTTGCATACACCTTGTATTCCATTCATTAGCATGTTGTGGAAGAATATGCATACAGCATACCATTTCCGACATACATCCAGGACAATACAGCTATCCTTCACACTGTATCATTGTTCAAATGTATCCATAACTCTGTCAAGAAAACTAAACTATACGAAACTCCACTCCCTACTACATGTATAACTTTCTTGGATGTTGTATTTTTGTCAAAATGTTAATATGGTATCTAGAAGATTCTGGAATGAGGATCGTATGGTAGACAGACCTGAATGAAACATTTAGATCACTATCGGTGGTAGGTGAATAACATATCAACAGATCGTATGGTAGACAGACCTGAATGTAACATTTAGATCACTATCGGTGGTAGGTGAATAACATATCAACACCATTCTTTCTACACACATTTAGTATTAGATAATGTCCACACGTTTATGCCAAATTCAACAGATTGAACATTATTGCCAGGTCAGCCTGTTGTGGCAAGAAGTAGACCACACCTTGTTAAGATCCAGCTCTCCAACGTCTGCAAGCGACTGACAAAATGTGTTCACATGTATATATAACAGCCATACAATCGTGTTGGAATGAAGAAACAAATTTAACCCTTAACCTGCGGAATTAATTGGATGGAATGGGCAAACAACGTAGATCCAGATCAACTGTGGCTTAGCCTGCCAAATTAATTGGACGGCATGTGCAAACAACATAGATCCAGATCAGCTGTGGCTTAGCCTGCCGAATTAATTGGACAGAATGTGCAAACAACATAGATCCAGATCAGCTGTGGCTAAATCTGCCAAATTAATTTGATGGAATGTGCAAACAACATAGATCCACATCAGGATCTATGTTGTTTGCTATTCAGCTGTACCGAATAGCAAACAGCATAGACCCTGATCAGACGACACGTTCTTTAGTAATTGGCAGGTTAATTGTAATGAAGTTGAATAGTAACGAGGGTTAGATGTTGTTTACACGTGCATGGAGTTAATTCAATTCCATATCTTTATTTCCGCCATATAGGCTATAATTATATATAGATGGACAACCTCATTGAATATTGCTTAAATGAAAGTCCATGGTAATCCCACGTGTGGCAATACGGGGCCATATTCTGGCATAGATCAATAAACATTTATAACGCCATCGATCAACAAGGACTTATTTTATGTTTTTGGGAAAAAAGTACCCAGATCGTCACCCTTAACTACTAACGTCATCGCCAACCAGTAAAATGAATATATCGATTTTAAATAGTTGTTTACTGTTTAGTATTACATAGTAATGTATACACGTACGTACGTTCATACATCAAAACAGTTATATACATATGTTTACATATGTTCGGCATTCTTCTTCACATATATCATGGAAACGACGAATGCCGCTGCCGTCCAGGACGCCAACCAACTTAATACGTCGAACGCGACAGCAACATGTAGATCGTACTCGCCTGATCGAACTCCGGCAGTGTACAGCACTAGCGCTATCACCGAGAACAGTCCTGGAAGCATACAGATACAAGCACACTATATGAACTATTTAAAATCGGCCACTTCTTGGGAAGGTTAAATAATGGTTCTAAATAGTTGACCGTATACAATCAGGCGCGTAGCCGACTGTACGCAAATACGCAGCCACGTACTAAAATTTATGAAATATAAAAATTACAAACGCCAAATATGCAATAAAAACGGTGGGGATGCTTTGGGCATGTACGGTGGGGATGCTTTGGGCATGTACGGTGGGGATGCTTTGGGCATGTACGGTGGGGATGCTTTGGGCATGTACTTACCGCACCTGGAAGTGGACATACAATCACTCATTTATATCATCAGAAACTCTCTCACATTGTACCAATTACGTCATAGAAACGAACACTATTAGGGGGAGATGCCCACACTCTGGAGGGAGGGGGACAACCCCACAACGGTGCTTCGCACGTCATTCTGCGTAATTAAAATGTCACTATGGCTACGGGCATGACAATGAACATTCAAAAGTAATGGAAAATTTTACAATTTAGCACTGATGACAAAATTCTCAAATACTATGAAACTTCTTTGTTCCAAAACCATAATTATGTGGCTTAATAACATATTGTTTTAACCCAACAACATATTTGTCATAGAAAATGTGTCTACCGTTCTGTGATACTTATCTGTCCTCAAACACAAGTTGGCCTAATAGCATAAGTTGTTGGCCTAAAATAGACTTATTTTGGCTAATACTAGTATACTAGCCTATTATCATATTTCTTGGACGACTATATGCCTACTATTTGAAATGATTAATTATACCTGAAGCCAACGAAAGCCCTGTCGTGACAATATGCATTATAAAGTGTCTCTGCACCTGCATTCTAAATACGATAAGGAACGAGCAAACGGCGGCCGCAATCGCCAGTAGCAACGCCAATATCACCATTGCACGTGTACCTCGGATGGCTGCCGCTCCACTTCCGGTTGCTGTAACGCAGAATATTAGTCACGTGATTAATTCGATTATTGTAATGGCAGTCTGTGTTTTCGAGTTTCTTCTTCAATTGTAATAAATTATTATACAAAGTAAAATCTTATATTATTATTATAAATGACAAGTCACAGTAATGAACTATTCACAACAATGGCTACTATCCCAAACTGAAATTAACTAGCCCCGGGCTTCGGGCTAGTGGGTTAGACAGAGATCTGCACGGAGAAATATAATGAACACCCCTATTTTCTCCCGGGTTAGTTTATAAGTTCAATTCAATTCAATATATTTATTGCATTAAATATGACAACATAGTTATCGTATCCATGTTGAGTGTCCCCAAGTCGTCTAACTTATATAACCCCCTCTTGTTTGTGTACTCAGAGTTTTTCAGTTCCGGTAAGTGTATTTATCTTCTCCATAGTAATGCTCTATTTAGGTTCTTACAATTATTTAGTGTAGGTGCTGCCACCTATAGTATAGACAGAGTATTCCAGTGATTAATCACTCGTTGTGAAAAGAAATTATTCCTAATTTAAAGCCGACATTGATCTTTCTGTAGCTTATATGGATGACCACCAGTCGTTGTTGTATCGGACATATCAAAGAATATTTTAAGTCAATATTTTCTTTATTGTGTAACAGTTTATAGACCTCTATGAGATCTCCACGTAGTCTTCTGTATGTTAAGGAAGGCACGTTTAGGTGTCTCAATCTATCTTCCTAGGGAAGCTGTCTTGTCTCGTGTACTAACTTATAACAAACATTACATAAACGAAGTACAATGGAAAGGCACGGATATATTTTTATAAGAGCATACTATGATGGTTATAGTTTCTCAAATTATGTTAATTTCTTGCTAAATTTGCGTAATACATGTATATAAATTTACATAGGGTTTGAACAATTAAACTCCATATTCGTGCAGCATTTTAACCATACCCCCGACACCCCACCAGTAAAATTAGACGATGAAGCCAACCTGTATCAACTGGATCCCCGCACATATCTACGAGTGTCGAGTCTTCTGGCTCGTAGTTGATACAATATTGCCATAACCCCCGAGTTGTGATGGTGTGTAGACTGGCTAGCGTAACATCGTAGATTTCCCAGTATGGCAGACCAAGCGCCAGGCACGTGCAGACAATGGCGAACAGAATCATGCCAATGGCGGCGTAACCGAGCAGATTGGTGCTAAACGAAATCGGTTTCAACATAATAAATCCTATCCGTATATCACTTATATGGTATCCATACAGTGTCTTTTTCAATTGAATTATAAATATTCGAGTTCTACATGTATATCCCAACTGCTGTAGAATTAAACATTGATAACTGACAGTTAAGTATTATGGGGCAATCAATGACGTGTGTGGTATTTATTTGTTTCCACTTTTAAAGAACGTGTACTTGCAAATTTGCTTTCAACATTAGAAACTGTATGTATCTATATTTCGTCACCATATAATCCAGTTAATTAGCGCACAACACATGTGTTCATTTAATAATAGCGTACGTAATTGGACATTTAACATATTATTAACATACATTTTCCCGTCGATATGATTTCAAATTCGATTTATTGATTTGAAATCATATCAGATTACAACTGATCGCGATTCCACTATAACAAACTAATAGCGCATGGGAAACTCAGTACGCGGTACTCTCATACATTTGTTCTGAGACGAAGGCATTACAATAGAAACAGCTACATTGCGTATTAAATGTCCCCTTTTACAACATGAGACGTTTTTAATGCATTAATGAACATTTTGTTGCTATGCAAATTCGCAATCCGTTCACTTGATGTCGCAGTTGCTAACGGTTTTGAGGTTGCCAGATCGCTGGTCGTGTGTGTTTTAACGTTTATTTAACGTCGCTACAGGTTGCCCATATGAGCGACGTCTCCTCTGGTTCTTTTACGGTGTACAGCACCGACACGAGACCTCGGTCTAAAGTCCCATCGGAAAGACTGTTCATTTTATTAGGGTCAGACGGGGGATCGAACCTGCGATCCCTGGATTACCAGTCCAGCGTGACGCTGGTCGGTCTACAGAGACTGAGGGTGCTAATAAATATATGCGCGCCTGCGAGTAATGCAAAGTACTGAATGTACGAATTAATATGAAATAAACAATCATAGAAAAGCATCTTACTGGAATTTTTCACAATTTTAAATGCTCAAAATTCCATTATCAAGCTTTGCCAGCCTCGCTTCAATACACAATTTCTTCATAGATGTAATAACAGTTGTACGTTTTGTCCAGAAATGAGGACATGCTATTTTCTATGGCTACTATTTTTAAAGATGCTTACTGAATTGCTGTACTGTTTTAAAACTACTAGAGTGTGTGTGTGTTTGTTCGTTCGTGTTTTACGCCTACATCAGCACCATTTTGGGTTATATCGCCGGTGGGAAGATTACTTACCAACACCTTTCCTGGGCAGACTCCAGCGGTTAACCAGTACTTGGTACACCGTCCTGGACAGGCTCCAACGGTTAACCAGTACTTGGTACACCATCCTGGGCAGGCTCCAGTTGTTAACCAGTACTTGGTACACCATCCTGGGTAGGCTCCAGCGGTTAACCAGTACTTGGTACACCATCCTGGGCAGGCTCCAGCGGTTAACCAGTACTTGGTACACCAACCTGGGCAGGCTCCAGCGGTTAACCAGTACTTGGTACACCAACCTGGGCAGGCTCCAGCGGTTAACCGGTACTTGGTACACCGTCCTGGGCAGGCTCCAGCGGTTAACCAGTACTTGGTACACCATCATGGGCAGGCTCCAGCGGTTAACCAGTACTTGGTACACCGTCCTGGCAGGCTCCAGCGGTTAACCAGTACTTGGTACACCATCCTGGGCAGGCTCCAGCGGTTAACCAGTACTTGGTACACCGTCCTGGGCAGGCTCCAGCGGTTAACCAGTACTTGGTACACCATCCTGGGCAGGCTCCAGCGGTTAACCAGTACTTGGTACACCGTCCTGGGCAGGCTCCAGCGGTTAACCAGTACTTAATACACCATCCTGGGCAGGCTCCAGCAGTTAACCAGTACTTGGTGCACCATCCTGGGCAGGCTCCAGTGGTTAGCCAGTACTTGGTACACCATCCTGGGCAGGCTCCAGCGGTTAACCAGTACTTGGTGCACCAACCTGGGCAGGCTCCAGCGATTAACCAGTACTTGGTACACCAACCTGGGCAGGCTCCAGCAGTTAACCAGTACTTGGTGCACCATCCTGGGCAGGCTCCAGCAGTTAACCAGTACTTGGTACACCATCCTGGGCAGGCTCCAGCAGTTAGCCAGTACTTGGTGCACCATCCTGGGCAGGCTCCAGCGGTTAGCCAGTACTTGGTGCACCATCCTGGGCAGGCTCCAGTGGTCAACCATTACTTGGTACACCAACCTGGGCAGGCTCCAGTGGTTAACCACTACTTGGTGCACCAACCAACCGTAAAAAACTGCCAACTTTTTCATATAATTGAGACGCGGCCTGAGCGGGGCTCGAACCCGTGATGATAGATTAATATGGTATACAAGTCAGCGACCATAATAACTTGACCACGGTGAAAACTACTAGGTAAGTCAAATTCATTTAATTTTAGCATTGGACGATTATAGATGCAAGTCAATCATAGACGTAATCACATAGCTAGTTTGGTAGCTATATGTATAATGGTACCGGAGATAGAGCCCAGATAGGTGATGCAACGATTACAGGCACGGCAATGCAACAACCAGCTATACATAGATGTATCCATAGGCCAAGTAGTTTGGTATCTGTATGTCTTCAAGTAGTGAACATACCTCAGAAAGACATACCAATAGATGATACATGTGGCATAAAATGATATGTTCATCATGGATCATTCTAAGGGCGAAATTGTCGCCCTAGGGACCCTGACTTCACCCTAATAAATTTTTTGTTTTTACGATTTTCAACCAAAATTTGTCTAGTAAGATACACTGGCCCATTATAAAGCACTCCTTCTATTCAAATGTTGTATTTAATGGTTGTACTGTGCATTTTAACCCTATTTTGCAGAAGTATATTAAAGAACACCATTTAAGGAAGCGATCACGCGCTTTCTCACTTCTCCCAAAAATTCTGACCTAGAATGAACCCTGTTCATCTTTCAGACTTGTATCCAATGACAGTATTTCAGCAAATTGGCAGAGGTTGTTGCCAGGATACTACAGACACACTTTGGCAACATTCCCATCACATGTGCACGAGAACATTGGGTCAGGTAAGCTAAAAACCACATTCACGCATACACTTGTAACATTTCACAAAAAAAACATGTCAAGAATGGTTTATACAAATTTATTTTAGCTTGATTGCTAAACAAGTTCTTACAACTTATATTAATCACTCTCGAGACCTCATTCCTGATAGAATTCATCGCCACGTGGGAGAGAGAAGAGGCAACGTGGAATTTAAATGCCTTGCCTAAGGGCACAATCGTAACGGCTCCAGCGGGCCTCGAACTCCGGACCTTTCACACATGAAGTGAACAACAACACAACACAACAACAAGTCAAGAATAAACATTAATAAAAGCATTTCTTTATTTTTCGTACATAAATAAGATCCTATTTACAGCATGATTCGTTAAAATGACCCGACATATGTGAACGTAACCTGACAAGTGTACACCGAACAACCCAGGGACAATAGACAGCCCCGGGATAATGAATGAGATGTGTGTGCCAAGTTTCACACATATTGTATTGTTATTATCAATCAAGAGCAATAACTCTGGCATAATTGTGCCTATATGGCTGAATGTTGACTGGATATATTGTGCCTATATGGCTAAACGTTGCCTGGATATATTGTGCATATATGGTTGAATGTTGCCTGGATATATTGTGCCTACATGGCTGAATGTTGCCTGGATATGTTGTGCCTACATGGCTGAATATTGCCTGGATATATTGTGCATATATGGCTGTATATTGCCTGGATATATTGTGCATATATGGTTGAACGTTGCCTGGATATATTGTGCATATATGGCTGAATGTTGCCTGGATATATTGTGCCTATATGGCTGAATGTTGCCTGGATATATTGTGCATACATGGCTGAATGTTGCCTGGATATATTGTGCCTACATGGCTGAACATTGCCTGGATATAGTGTGCCTACATGGCTGAATGTTGCCTGGATATATTGTACCTACATGGCTGAACGTTACCTGGATATATTGCATGATACAGGAGTTTTCATGAAATGCCACCAGTTAAATACACAGATATGGTCACAGTGTCATGACCAATGGCTGACAAGTAATTGAGCAGGTATGGTTATTTGAAATTAAGAGACCCTGTAACCTAATCATAAACCCCCAAATCAATGGGCTCTACAGACTACGACCAATTTAAATACTATGGTGTATATTTTGGGGTGAGTAATGCATTTTAACCCTTTCCCTCATAGAAGCACCTCTTGACGTCATTACCAATACGATATACATTGACTATGTTCATAATAAAGTCAATGCTCATAATAAAGGCCAGAATCTCATGTAGTCCCAGTAATATCTACGGAGGTGGGATAGATGTGGCGACTACTTATCCATTGCATGGTAGATAAATGGCTGTCGTTTGTATGGAAATATAATAGTATATTAACCTAAAGCTCTATGAAGGAAAGGGTTTAGACACCACTCTAGTAACGATACATAATAACAAATATACTTACTATTACACGAAACACACGAATATATGCAACATTGCGCAATCAGTGAGGTGTATATACATGCATGTATACATGTAGTGCATGTACATTAAACCATATTACACACATCAAAACAGCATAGCTAATACTTTCAATATATATAATAAAAAGATGTTCACATATCTAACTGTTCCACCTATCCAGTTGATACAAACAAACAGTGATTACATGTAATGTGAGAATTAGATAGTGTGAGAATTAGATGATGCAGTGTGAGAATTAGATGCAGTGTGAGAATTAGATGCAGTGTGACAATTAGATGATGTGTGACAATTAGGTGCAGTGTGACAATTAGATGATGTGTGACAATTAGGTGCAGTGTGACAATTAGATGATGTGTGACAATTAGGTGCAGTGTGACAATTAGATGATGTGTGACAATTAGGTGCAGTGTGACAATTAGATGCAGTGTGACAATTAGATGCAGTAAAAACTGTGCGTTTTTTGGACAAAGTTTTGGTATATTAGTGAAGTTTTTTACTGTAAAAATATTTTTTCCACAAATGTGTAATTTAAATATTTTGGCAGACACAAATAAATCCACATCTTATCTTAATCTCATTAATTTAATCTGTACACTTGTGAAATCAATGTGTGTATGATACAAAAGTTACAAATTGACAGAATGTGTTTATGTTTACTCATGATTATTCTACATGCACATTGATGCATGGAACAGCATTGTCATGGGTTATGTTGGTGATAAACAACACTAGTCAATACACGTGAATAATGAACATGTTAAAGATAGTGAAATATTCACTTCCAAATTTCTATATTTTGGAGACCAAATACTTAATGTCCATACTCTTTTCAACATGATCATAGTAAATAAATGATTGTACACAAGTTAATCAGCCCTCAATGTTCAATACACACCCTATGCAACCTGCTACAAGTTAATCAGCCTTCAATGTTCAATACACACCCTATGCAACCTGCTACAAGTTAATCAGCCTTCAATGTTCAATACACACCATATGCAACCTGCTACAAGTTAATCAGCCCTCAATGTTCAATACACACCCTATGCAACCTGTTACAAGTTAATCAGCCCTCAATGTTCAATACACACCCTATGCAACCTGCTACAAGTTAATCAGCCCTCAATGTTCAATACACACCCTATGCAACCTGCTACAAGCTAATCAGCCCTCAATGTTCAATACACACCCTATGCAACCTGTTACAAGTTAATCAGCCCTCAATGTTCAATACACACCCAATGCAACCTGCTACAAGTTAATCAGCCCTCAATGTTCAATACACACCCTATGCAACCTGCTACAAGCTAATCAGCCCTCAATGTTCAATACACACCCTATGCAACCTGCTACAACATATTGTTTGCTATTTGAATAGTTTATACCATGGAATATTTACATTGTAGTCATTTTCATATGAAGGTGTCCAACTAATGATATGCAGCTGACATGTGCACTCGCTGTTATGGTCATGCGTATTCGCAGTGTTAGGCAATGTTCGTTGCGAGATAAGGCGTGTGTTACAGTATACGTTGTTCCAGGGTCTATTTACCTGTTCCGGATCACGGTAAGTTGCAAATTTGGACTAAAATCATTTTAAATACAAATGTGCTATATTTTCTTTGGTAACGAATAATTAATGTAAATATAAGTAAAAAATCGATTGTTAATAGTTTCCACTGGGGTATGAACTACATTGGGCGTGTTTAAAGTTAGCGTGCATGCCTTCGTCGCACACATTAACCATGCCCAATGTAGTTCCTACCCCGATGGAAACTATTAACAATTGATTCATTTCTTAAATAAGAAATAACTCGCCTTCAGGCGTAGCATGCGTAGCTCATACCCTGGTCAATTTGTACTCGTACAGCACTATGTACTCCAGAGTGGCGACTTCACATAGAGAAAATGTGTGGTACATGTATCAAGTTGCATAGTGATGATGACATATATATATGTACAATGTATCTATCTAGCTAATATGTACAATAACAAGGAATACCCGCAGGTGATAGCAATTTGCAGCTACTCTTCCATCACCAATAGCAGATCCACACTTGATGAACATAAATAGATATGACATGAATATACTACATAAAATGAAAACAATCAAATAGAGCACAATTTAGTGTATAATGTAGTACTCATTTTCGAATTCTACACAAAATGAAAACTATGCAACAATCAAATAAAACATACACAATTTAGTGTATAATGTACTGTGCTTTCAAAGTAAAGTAATAACGGTTGTAAACAAACATTCGATACACTATTGCATTATAGGTAAGTCAGGTTGTTAGCAGTATTAAACAATACATCACAGTACCTGTAAGCTATATTGCCTTACCTATACAGTAATGTAATATTCCAACGGTATTATTACCTCACTTTGACAGCACAATAGTACTAATTTTTGAACCCTGGAATTCATGAACACATTGTATTGTGTCTTTTGAGGAGGGGGGGGGGTTAATGTAGCACCATCAGCTCAGGTTATACATCATGTATACTGTCTCTGTCTCTCTAGCTGTTATTGATGGAGGAAGGCCCTGGGTTCCACTACAGGCTTTGAGACGTATTTCAGGCACTGACAGGTACTCGGGTAGAACCACTGACCTTCTGCAAGCCAGCTGGATAGCCTCCTCACATGAAAGAATTCAACACCCCTGTGGGATTCGAACCTACAGCAGTGAGGGGCGAATTATTTGAAGTAAACATCCATAACCAACCGATCATGCAGGCCCGCAGTGTAGCTTGACCATTATTAACAAATGTTCTTGTATACACTATATGTATTTGCTAATACGACAGACTAATAATTATAAGACAAGTTTGTGACCCACGTTAAATAAACTAGAGACCAATAAAATGACATCAAATTTGGGAGAAAAATCCCTGCAAATACAATACATATATAAACAAGTCAACAGTCAATTCTGTAGTACAAACACTGTTTGTTGATGGGACATGTATACAGCTTATTACAAAAACAAGCATATTCAACAAATTGATAGCTCATGCCCAGCTGGCTCAGGACAGATAAATAGGAGGATTTTAAGTTAATTAAAGGGCAATAACTCTGATGCTACCGAGCCAATGTCGGAGATCAATACACGTCAACACTATGGTGATACATATTTATCTTTAGTTTCATTGGTTTCTGAGAAGTAGCTATAAATGGACAATTGTGGATTTTTAGTCAATTGAAGGGTAATAACTTGTGTATTCCTGACCCTATCACAACGAAGATCAATCATGCACAACCCTCTATGCACTTCATTGGCACTATTGGCTTCATAAAACTCCACCTATTCAGGGTTCATTCTAGGTCAGAATTTTTGGGAGAAGTGAGAAAGCGCGTGATCGCTTCCTTAAATGGTGTTCTTTAATATACTTCTGCAAAATAGGGCTAAAATGCACAGTACAACCATTAAATACAACATTTGAATAGAAGGAGTGCTTTATAATGGGCCAGTGTATCTACTAGACACAATTTTGTTTGGAAATCGTAAAAACCAAACAAAAATTTAGGGAGAAGTGGGGCCCCCAGAGGGCGAAGTCAGGGTCCCTAGGTCGACAATTTCGCCCACCGAATGATCCCTGCCTATTGGGTACTGGGAACAGGCTCTGGACGGACACATTTTTAGACAAAAAATGTGTTACTGGGACAATCCGTACATGTTCAACACCACAATATGGTGATGCATATTTATTTAAGTTGCATCAAATTCTATGCATTGGCTCCGGACATATAACGTGAAATCAGTATCCATCTCCGTAATTTTGGCAGGTGATAATAAATATATAGAGGATATTTGTGCTTACTAGTGTAAGATTGGAATTTATATCATCGCAAGCAAACATATTTCGGTGATCACGAGATGAAATAAAATCCTATCTTACATTAATAAACACCATAGATCTTTGTCTATTATGATTTCCACTGATTTTGGGCTAATATTTATTATTCAATTTTATTCATATTAACGGTTTCAAAACGGTGAAACATTATCTGATGACATTTTCTTTCACTGAGAAAACTCAATCATTCATTGGAAAACATAAAGAAATAGATGTCAAATTATTGTAAAAGCTGAATGTTTTTTTATTATTTCACTCCAGAATAAATGTTATACCATGATTGTCTATAATACTATATATATGTATATCTACTGGTCTGTCAAGATGTCTGAATGCTAGAAAACAGTGCTTGAAATCCAGAATTTCATATTCAACATTTCAGAATTTATCATGCACATATCTGGGTTATTTTGTTAACCCATTTCATTCGGGATACCGTTCAAACAGTATTTGCAAAGAACATAGAGCCAGATCAACCACCACGGAATGTGCCGTCTGATCAGGCTCTATGCTGTTTGCTATTCAGATGATCTTGCTAAGACACTTGGCTATGTAGCAAACAACATAGATCCTGATCAGCACGCAGCGTCACGCTGCGGCTGATCTGGATCTATGTTGTTTGCAAAAGCCTTTAAATATATCCAGAATGAAATGGGTTAACTGTTCATGGCATCAAGAAATAGAGTGAAATTCTACGTCTGTCTTCTTATTCTGAACTACCTGAAGGCCTGAAAACTATTGCCGGAAACCATCTTATAGCTATTCCTAAACCAAATGCCATAATGCAAAGAAACCCAACTACAGTCTAACCTGTCTTAACCAGCCAGCCAATAGAATCACAGAAAGTGGCTGCTTAGCACAGGTGGTAACTTAATAGAGGGTAAATGTATAAGAAAACAACATACTGATAATCTGGAAACTGGCTGCTCAACTTTCTCAGCGCCGCATAAATACAGAGCATGTGCAAACAACATAGATCCAGATCATGCATCTGATCTGGATCTATGTTGTTTGCTATGCGGACAGTGCTTCAGCTCAACATATAGCTTAATCAGATGACACGTTCTGTTCTGTCTGATCGGGTTCTCTGCTTTTTGCAGTCGGTTTTATGCGACATTGGCAGTGAAAGAGTTAATACAGGTTGGTTGCTTAATAGAGAATAAAGGTGACCACCAACAAAGGTTCCACTGTATACACTAATATATAACCGGTCGATACAAAATAAACTGATTTACTTTGTTGCAGATATTATCACTTCTCTTTCAAATGTAAATCATAATCACACTGAGTTATTATTTAGTCTACGCGAAGACAATGCATTTGACTGGTGCTGTTAATCTTTACTACAGACAATTCAGCACATTGCATAGAACCTGGCAGCCGTACGCAGTATGGCGTAGACATTGGTACTTAGACTATAGTATAATTATGTACATCCAGATCACAGGTAACGAAGGTCAGGATGGGGTCACTGTTACTTCAGAAAGAGTACATAGACAGCCATCAGAGTACATGCCAATGCCACGGGTATATGTAACCGAGTACCTATCACAGAAGCTGAAACACAAAACACACAGCTCTTATTAAAAAAGAAAAATGCTTAGTAGCTACAATGTAGTTTGTAGTTATAGAGTTGATTTCATTCTCATTCTTACATTGGCATACATGGAAACATCAAAGTTATATGTACTGTCAAACCTGTCTTAAGCAGCCAGCCAAAGGAATTACAGAATGTAGCTGTTAAGCACAGGTGGCTGCTGAATAGAGGTCAAATGTATAATAAAACAGCATATTGGGAATCTGGAAACTGGCTGCTTAATACAGGTTGGCTGCTTAACCCTTTCAACCCCACAGGCCTCTAAATAGGCCTATGAAAAGTGTAGATCCAGATGAGCCGGCTCGTAACGAGCCGTCTCATCAGGATCTGCACTTTTTTGCCAGTTACCCATTTTGATAAATGAACTGGTCCAAATGTAATTTTCTTATTAATTTATTGGTCTAAAAATAGCATGCACCAGTCCATGTCAGTTACTTGGGGTTGAAAGGGTTAATAGAGGTGACCACTAACACAGGTTTGACTGTAGAGGTGACCACTAACACAGGTTTGACTGTAGAGGTGACTACTAACACAGGTTTGACTGTAGAGGTGACCACTAACACAGGTTTGACTGTAGAGGTGACCACTAACACAGGTTTGACTGTAGAGGTGACCACTAACACAGGTTTGACTGTAGAGGTGACCACTAACACAGGTTTGACTGTATATGGTATTTATATAAAACAACAGCTTTGATTGTATAACATAAGTACATTACTATATTACATGTATATAGAAATTGTATGTCGCATCAACGGCTCATATGGCAACTCTCCAGCAATTGACCTTTCTGCCGATTTTGATTGACAGCTGGCGTTAGCCAATCGCATCGCACCATTCGCGCACACCCCCGGCAACGGTTTATCGCCGCTATCTTGTTAGACAAACAATGCATATTAGACAAACTAGTAACGAGTAGACAAATTTGAAAAGGCGTGAATTTGATCGAAAATACGGGTTTTAAATTGTTTTAAAGATGTTGAAAATGTGTAGCTTTGGTGTGTGGGTTAGTTATAGTACAAAATTAGTCGATATCCTGGTGATCGACGTTAAATTCAACCCATTTAAAAATCCTTGGACAAATCTTGGATAAAAACACCGACTGACCCCATATAGTCATTCTTTTATCGCAAACACAGCAATCAAATTTAAGCGTGTCACACTGTTTATTGGAAGTAATCAACAACTTACCGGTACATCACAGAGACCGCCACATAATATCCCGTTAGAGGCCTACTGTCAAGATCAAAGTTTTGCACATCGGAATTTAGCACTGATTGTGCTAATAATTGGTCAATTATAAAATGTGTGCACACAATTATAGTATTGATTACTACACCGAGTCATTGTTTTATCGTTCTGTCAGACAAACGAGTTATTTAGTAAAATTTTAATCAAATCTGATAACGAGTGATCGTGATCTGAAATTATTTTTTGAAAAATAATTACAAATTAATTAATGCTGTCTGTCATTGACAATGGTGAAAAGATGTAGTTACGGGCTGTTTTATTAATTTATGCTGTGTGACAGTGATAGTAGATATCCAGATCGATTAATAGGTGATGTTTAATTCGTGCCATTTCCAAACCCAAGACAAATCTTGAAAAATGTCTAAGGTGGATTAAGTTGTGTGGACGACCAGCTGAATACATCCAAAATTAATGCAAACATATATATTTGCACACAAGTTGAAATTAATTTATTTATGCATAATAAAATATTTCGAAAAAATATATATTCTGCATTTATAGATCTACTGTTCACAAGGGATATGTGAGTATAATGGTGATTAAAATTATACATGTGGTTCATACATATTGTCGTGGATGGTGGACAAGGGATCAGATAGAAGTAATAGTACCCATGCATGTGCAGAGCTGTGGGATTCCCATATTAGCTCAGTGAACGTACTGGTGTTCAGTTTTTGGGCCTAATGTTCGAGTCTTCTAGGAGGCATAGGGTCGAGTCTCTCAAGACGGTGGCATATTTCATTTCTTTTAATGTCAAAGTTGACACGATGTGGTTGTTTGGGTGTCAGTGGTTTCGTATAACTACTTCTTCGTATACAAGGCAATATAGAGTGAAACATTGTGGTGGATTCGTCTAATAGTATATTATCACGCCTACGCCAATTATGAGATGGGCTGTTGACAAATTAATCAAATACTGGAGAATATATTATTTTTCACACCTTGATTGGTCGGCTCAAACATTTGTGATGCTGGCTTGTATGCCCGTGTTTTATCAGCTTTAGAGCTGAGCCGTGCCATATGTCCAAGCCCTTACATCATGTATAAATATCATGCTCTTCACATCAATTTCATTACAACCATGGCGTCTATATTTCCATGCGTTTTTTGCTGATTATACAATACAAATACAATAAAAAATAGATACACACTGTAAATTTCATTGTCATTGTATTAATCTATGTACCTTTTTTATGTAATTTTATGTCATTGTAAATAATTTAATGCTTTGATGTACAATAAATATATTATTTTAATGACGGTCTATGATTTATTTATTCTCCCCCATTCACTTTAATTAATCTTGATTAGTGGCCTGAAACCTAGATAGATAATCACTCCTGGTATGGCAAACACACGGCTACATAGTCCCATTCATAATTGTGTCTAATTACCTAAATAGCTAATAATATTAATATCTGGGTAAAATAAAACTGAGAAATTCCACGGAATTTTATCTAGATTAACTCGATGCAGGTCTGCGTTAGACGCCATTTTGTTAGATAGCTTGTCTCGCGTAGTTACAGCGAGCACCTGTAACTATGGGGGGCGTGCCTAAGTAGCGTTTGCAGAAAGGTCAATTATTGGTGGAGGAAAACCCTGGATGCCCCTCTGAGCTGCATCATGCTCAATATGTAAACATATTAGAATCTACCAGCAGGACACATTCTATGTTATTTGTAGTTACACATTTGTTAAAGAAAATGAACTAGCCAGATTTTTGTTTTCCTTGAAAATGGCTTTTTAAGCCGAAAATTTGCATGTAGAGAGGACCATATATATATAATTCTATAATATAGTTTAAATACCTTTATAAAACACTCCAAGAAATCCCTTCTTTTCAGAGAGAAACCATTGTTTGAGTCTAGGGACACGCCGCATATAGGCACAGGTACATACAACCAGCATGCTGAATATCAGCAAACCATCAAATGAATATGCTGTAAGTAAAAAAAAATTACCGTTACCTTGGAATAATATATATTAAGTACATGTATGTGTGCCCGATAGTGTTCATTAAAAGGATTTGCGCTTAAAACACTCACAAAACATGCTGAAAATGACCAAAAGAATCATGAAATTGGTATATTTTGATCTTTAAATTTTTGAAAAGAATATAAATATTTCCTGAAAATCTATATCAACTAAAGCACTGCAATAATTAACTAGATGCATGTTAAGTGCTTTATGTACCCATGTTCATGGGTCGCCCATATAATTGGGTTGTCAAATTTTTTCGTAGGCACCAAAATGTTTTATAGGTGTGACCTCTTACCAGACAGCAAACACTATGTACTGCATCTATGTGTAAAACTTTTATTACCTTCACTTGTTGTGTGCGTATTTATCTGCCATGATTATGATAATTCTGCACAGGTAGAGACGTTTCGTTCCCAAGAGCGCACAGTTCATCTCTAACCGTAACCCTTACACCTAGACATTGGGTACAAAACTTCCAAAATATGAAATGTCCAGGGTAAGAAATGACTTACAGAGTACAGAGACTTTTTGGTGTATCCACTAGGATTTATGGATTCAAGAGCAACAATTGGCTCGATTGTCTTACCAGTTATCAGGTAGAATCTCACTGTGTATTTTTCACTCCATATAACTGTAAAGTGACCAAGCAAAGAAAGAGTGGAAAAGTTAATGACTTGATGTGGGACTCAAACCCACGACTAGTGGGACAGCTCTACCAACTGAGCTAGCTGGGTCTGTTCTACCCAAGGCGAAATACATTACACTTTTCCCTCTTTTATTCTATTGGATCTGCACCCCTACTCCTTTGCCCATACCATATATCCTCGTCGCCATTAAAATGACCAAGCAGAGTGGAAAAGTTAGTGACCCAACGTGGGACTCGAACTCATATTCTCCCAAACACTAGTCGGATAACTCTACAAACTGAGCTAGCCGGCCTGTTCTACACACACAGAAATACACTACATCTGTATAATACTCACACTTAGGTCAGGAATATTTGGAGGAATACTTTCCAAGGGGTGTATGTTGACATATTTGACATAACAATTTAGCAATGACATGAAACATTGTACTTGTTCTAAAACGTTTAATACTGTAACTAAGCATACACATTGATAGTTATAAACTGATAAAATATCTATTGTCGTGAAAATATGTTGCACATTACAAAAACGAAATAAAATAGTTTCAACAATAGTTTTTATTAATACTGCCTTGTTCCAATTGAATTATTGTTATGTCTTCGACGTACCATTTGTCATTATTTCATTCCTTAGCCAGAGGATTTACATAAAACGCTTATTATTAATATGCGTCCAGTTGTCACCGGAAGTAGAAAATAGAGACATTTGGTTGTTGTTGGATATTTTTCAATTTGAAGGAAGAATATGTTCCATCAGATTCCATCATCATCATCATCATCTTATTCTTCACTAATTGCAGAACTCTAGAATAGTATACTTAGTGTTAAGAATACTATAGTTTAGTTTATACAAATTTGTTTTAGCTCGATTGCGAAACAAGTTATTTCAACTTATATTAATCACTCTCGATACCTCATATTCTTTCAGACATTCAAACACTGTTGAAGTACCAACTGTACGCACCACCTTGAACGGTAAGAGATCTTTCAGATACGAGGCCGCTAAGGTATGGAACAGCCTGCCAAATGACATTAGAAAAATTGAAAACCACAAGGAGTTTGTGAGGCTGGTCCGTGCCTGGACGGGCCCGTCCTGTAAGTGCTCAATGTGCTCTACCTAGTCGTGTCCGCTTATTTCCTCATGCTTAATGTGCTTAATGTGCTTATAAATGTGTGCTATGTGTTTTATTTGTGTTTTTATGTTTATAATTTATGATTTGTGCTAGCTTGATGTTCTAATTTGATTGTTGTAACTTAGTTTTAGCGTTCTATAAATGTGCATGCCACAAATAGTTGCTTTAACTGCTTTTTATGTATTTTGTTTTAAGATACCTGTGAGGTAATTGCTGATCAGTTCCTTTCCAAATCTGATTTGGGGGATAACTGTTTTTTTTAAAACATATCTTAATTTCACAGTAGTGTACCTTTTTGCCTGTCAGTGTCTTAACATTTTTTGTTCTTTGCAGTTTTTAGGCCACAGGCCAAGATCAGCAACTACAACACAGTGTATCAATCAATAGTGTATTTCTATTTGAATTCTTAAGATTTATCTATATTATATAGTTGCTTGTATCTTAAGCTGTATGTTATCCTTAAATTGTTAAAACTATTAACACAATGTATTAATTTTATTTTTGTCTTTTAGGTGCTCGCTTTAACATGTTTTAATTATGCTATGTCCTGTGTTGTATTCATGTTTAAACCAACTTTTATTTCTTAGCTGTTTTTTCTTATGTTTTGATTATAATATATGTTTGTCGGAAAAATAGCTTATTAGCTAATGTTATTTGTAAATGTAATCCGACGTTAAATAAAGCTTCTTGTATCTTGTATTGTATTCCTGATGGAATCCATCGCCACGAGGGGGAGAGAAGAGGCAACGTGGAATTTAAATGCCTTGCCTAAGGGCACAATCGTAACGGCTCCAGCGGGTCTCGAACTCCGGACCTTTCGCACCTGAAGCGAACGCGCAACCACTGTGCAATCACGACTTACACAAAGAATACTGTACAGCACTCATGGTAATCTACAGCAACTGTGTACTATTGATAAAAAGATGTCAAATGATGTGGCGGGACCAATTTATCTGGCGTGACAACTGACAAATCATGGTGTGCAGCATTCTCCATCATCTTATCCCATTGACACACAGTAACTGCTAACACTATCTGGCTCAAGTAAACGAGTGCAGAGCCAAGATACAGACATATACGGACAAACACTGATTTCTACAAACACAGTTTCATTCCACACTCCATATCATCTTGTGGTACAACCTCGCTCAAACCACCGTCGACATGGTCATTTTGGATACCTTCCGGTCGATTATGGTCAACACCCCATAGATCATCAGCCTTTTTTTAAATTCTTAACGTGTGTACAAAGAGACACCTTTAGATTTACAAATAGTCCGTTATTTCCTCCAATGCCTGCTGCCTTGCATAGTATTCGTTAATTACAATATTTTTTCTACTCTATGAAGAATGCCGTAATACTAACCATATGAACGCCGAGTTACAAACACCACACATAACTGACATTGAGTTTGAAAATGGTAGGTGTTACTATTCACGATTCACAGTGCTATAACAATCATGTAACCGTCTTTTTTTCGAGATTTCTTTTCGCTAGTGCGGTAAACATTTCGCTAGTTTTATCACCTGTGGGTAGGAGCATTTCCGGCAACTTCCGTTTGATGTGTGTTTGGCAAAATTGACGTGGCAAAGCCAGTTTTTCTTAAATATAGAGGTTGTTCCTTAAAGAAGACATACTTATTGACATTGTACACTTTAACTTATACTTTCTCTGACTACTACCAGTAACTTATACTTTCTCTGACTGTACTACCAGTAACAGGGCTACACAAAAGATGGGTTTATCAATATCGTCTCTGTTCAATCGTATATTCGGGAAAAGACAAATGAGAATTCTTATGGGTATGTATTATTGTGATTTTTTTCGTAATTTCTAGTATTTATTTATATTAAATCTAGAAGGTACTTTGTTGGTCACAATATTAACATCTGGACTTCACCGAGGTTACACCATGGTAAATTAAGTATTTAGCATTTGTACGAATAATTACTAAATTAGCACTAGTGCACAAGGAATGAGAAACTGCGCAAGTATCTGGTGAAATATAATTATTTTGTATGCAGACTTTACAGTACCAGGTGTGTGTACAGTTATTGGGTTGTTGTTTTTTGTCATTTACTATTTATATAACTATTCATAACAATTTTACAAATTACATTATGAACAATTTTTTTTTATTTGTCCCAGTTTGCGAAACAGCTGATCAAAATTCCCTTTTACTCGTGATAATAACTCAAGAATTTTAGTTGATTTCGCAAGTAGTACTAATTATATCCAGGCGTGAAGAATTTAACTGTGGTAATAGCAAGTCGCATGATATTTCACGCTCCAGTTACCAGAAATATAAATAAACATACCTTGTGCACTGCACTTCCAATCTATTTCTAATTGATCATAGAGATCAGACAGGTAAATAAACGGTAAAAACTTTAAACCTACCCCAGTTTTCACTATATATGTATATATATATACAGTGTTCTCCGGAAGCCCCGGCGGCCGGCGATTTCGCCGACTACACGCTGACTGAGCGCCGGTTACTTTCCGGTATAATAAATATATTATTTCGAAACAAAACAGCGAATATTTAGGACGAAATCGTCAAATAAATCGATCCGGAAGTGATTCTGTGGGCGCATCCATTTTATCGGATGTTTTTGTTACAATGCGCATAAGAGACGCGCATCTAGTACAAATGCAAATGATCAGCGCTATCTACCAATCAAATCGCTGGAAAAATCTGGATTTTCCGTGAGTTTCTAAATTTAGACTTTTTTTTTTTGAAAATGAAGGCAAAAAAGAAAAGAAAACTTTCCAATAATCAAAGAGTTATGTCAGATTTTTGTCACACAGGTAATGATCAGTGATGGTACAGGTAGTAGGGCAGTGCACATTTACCATGTGTGTATGGGTCTGTGTGTTTATTAGAGTTGTGGAACCTATGCTCGGCGTATATCCACATATAATAATGACCAGTATAAAATGTTAATTGCACTTGCCGTGTATATTATTATTTTCTTAAGTCGTGAAAACAACTTTCAAAACACTCTTGTTGAATTTCTTAGCTTCATCACGTGACCTTGCTGCTCAATATCGCTATCGCAACGGTGTCGGTCGGCACCGGTTTATATGCCTGAATACTTCAGGGCACCTATGGCTATGCACTGTGTACTTGTTGTTTTTTTTATTTATCCACCATAACTTATTGAATATCTTATTTTGATATAGTACATCATTGAGTAAAAACATTTATTGGTCTTAATCAGAAATGGTATAGAAACTATTTTTCGTGTTAGGTGTAGATTTTTTAAATTCGGATAGCTACCCGAATTGCTCATACACCGTAACAGTTTCGGTGGAAACATTAATGTCAGAGACTGCCTTTAGAAGAAGATAGTGTCGAGTGTGTTGCATACATAACTGGTATATAGTTGTACAAGTGGAAAGAACGGGTCAACAATAGTAAAACAAAGTACATGTACATGCTTGAAACTCCATGACACCAAGATCTAACATTTGTTATATAGTCTCAATCTGTGTTTAACAATTTATTTTTTTCTGTGAAAATAAAATGTGTAAAAATGATCAAAACATTGGTGTAAATATTGCCTTAAAAATGCACCAGGTTGCACGAAATGAGACCAATTTTGGAAAATGTTCGGGGGGAGGCCCCCCAAACCCCCCCCAGCAGGATGGGAAACCCCTCCCACACTCTCCCCCTCGCCGACTACGCCGGCTCGGTAGCGAGTGAATGCCGGTTACTTATAAATTAAAACCGGCTACTTCATATTCTACGGAGAGCACTGTATATATATGCGTTTTATGTCACCATATAAATATCAGTTTTTAAAGAAATTAGCAATGTTTTCTCCAAAATGACATATACATCGTATGCCACGCCAATCAATTTACGAATAAAAATGTCATTATAGTCTCACTGCTCCATGTTTATGAGTTTCATCCGTTATTACACACAACGGGTCCTTATGAATAATATCGATTTTCACCATTTTTCGCCTTCAGGTCCATGTGTTGTGGAGGTTCTCCAACTGATATACATGGTTGTGTAAACCTAGTTATTCTGTTATGCACCGTGTGATGTGTTCGATGGATGGGTCCATTTACGGTTCTGCACCCAGTCAGAGTAATTAGGAAGGGTGACGACTTCTTATGCCCTGTGTGTTTGTCTCAGTTAAACTAAATGTTACAGTATATAGACAAAATGCTATCCAACAAATGAATTTTGAGTGAAAATGATAAATTAAGCCTATTATTAAAGTAAGTCTTCCTTATTATATTGTTTGTTAAAAAAGAACTGTTGCTTACATAGGCAATTTCCACAGTTAGGCGAAAACATGTGACGTCACAGGGTGTTCATTTGTTAATGAATATTTATTAAAAGGTCATGCTTTTAGCTTATTGTCGATACCAACATTATGTTCCGCAACAAACTATAAGTTACCCGCATTTTGTTTTGAAATCGGTGACTCCAGCCGTAAATCGCATATTATACGACGCCAGTGAATGATAAAACTTCTTTGTAGCCAATAAACAATTTAAAATTAATGAGTTTATATGATTTATTGCAATTCGTAACTAAATATATTTTATGAAATTCACTTCTTTTCATAGTAATTCCGAGTATTCACGTCGTTATTTTACATTATGAATGAATATTTTCGTCCCAGTTTGGGCCCTAATAACTCAGCATTTTAGTTGATTTCACAAATGATAATAATTATACATATAACATATGCATAAACATGTGCTTAAATTCAAAATTTCATAGATATTGAAATGAATATGTCCCCTTTATATAAGAAATTCATGTTTTACAATGTCATGGAACCGTACTCGATCCGTTAAGTACCAATTTCATGAAAAATTAAATGCAGATCAGCTAAAAAAAATGTATAATCGACATTTCTATTGGTTTGTCAAGGCTAATCTGGATGCAGGACCCCAGAAGGCTGATGTTGAAATCAACTACTCTTGATCATGTGGTGACCTTTGCAACTAGGATACAATGTAGAACTATGCAAGTTGTATGTATGTATGACTACATGTATGTTAAACCACTTGCGGAGAACTAGAAATGCTTTCCTGGGCAGAATTAGTCGACCTGAGTGGTTAACCAGTACTACGGATTTTGTGTGAGGTATCAAACCCGGACTGTTCTATTCCAAATCCTATGCTCTACATGTACCACAAATTAACTTAAATACTTGTACAGTTGCACCCAAGACACACCTTGGTCCAGAGGTTATTATATGGTCGGGGAAAAGTTATCTGTACGGAAAGTACCAACATGCATATTGACTCTTGAAAAATCCAGTTTGACTCTTGAGATTTTGACCTCAAGGGTCATTGACTCTTGACTTTCAAAGTCTAGTGAACGCCCTGACGTCATTCCGGATTACTGAGAATGAGGTACCGCTATTTTGTCAACTTTTCTCAAAAAGTAAACAATCGGTTTTCTTCGAGATTTTTGTGAATGAATGGTACAATATTGTTTATTTGGTGACATAAAATTGTTTGCAGTGTATGACAATTCTAAACCTATATGAGTCTGTTATGTACTACATCGTCGGAAACCAGTAACACCGGGATACATATGCATAAAAAATTTCAAAGTTCATAGATATGGAAATGAATATGTCCCTCTATATAAGAAATTCATGCTTTACAATGTCATGGAACCGTCAGTGCCCGAAAAATAGGACAGCCCAATGCCTCTCGGCACTGTAGAACATTTAATGTCACGTGACTTCCGGTCTCGGAGACAACATTCGTAAACATTCTCGGGTCTGGTGACTAAATCAATCAAATATACCTCTTTTGTCACCTGTTTACAGCAGAGTTGTATGATTTAAATCACCTGAAAAAAATCATGATTTAAATCACACAAAAAATTGGTGTTAAAAACAATGGATTAAACTTTTTATCACTGATTAGATAATTATAAGCCGGTCACAGTTAGTATAGAGGTAAGTGTCCACACATGTCTTTGGTTTTGGTAATTGGGGGCATGCTTTGAAGGTAATTATTTGCATTGTAATGATTGTATTAAAGAAAGTAAGTAGTACAGAGTCATTTATGCTTTGAAGCTATTCAAAACTATTCAATTAGTAGAAAGTGCAGACTCGTGTAAAGCAAGCTCTAACTCCTGCCCACTACTTTGCCAACATTCTAGATCCCAAGTTCTGTGGCAGTACGCTCAACAGTGAGGAAGTAGACTGTGCTTTGGAATACTGTGATAGCAGTTATCCATCGTGTATGCCGACTGTGATCAAATTCAGGGCCCAATCTGGTCCTTTCAAAGCATATATGTTTGGAAAGGATGTCACACAGGGAGTGTCAGCATTGACCTGGTGGAGATCCCAATCTAACTGCCTGGAGAGTAGCATGGTTGAACTCTGTATTCAGCTGTTTAGTGCGACAGCATCCAGTGCTGGTGTGGAACGTGTTTTCTCCACCTTTGGATTCGTTCAATCGAAAATCAGAAATAGGCTTGGCATTGAAAAGGCCGTAAAGCTTGTCTTCATATACAAACTTCTTAACGCCAAAAAATAAATATGACAGTAACTAACGTGACAGTCTGTGGTGTACCTACATGTATATATAGTTTAGTTTTAGCTATATAGTATAGTATATATATATTTAAATCATCTTATTCTAAACTATGTGTAATGTATATATTTAAACCATAAATGCATTGAAATTACCTTTGTGTTTTATTTTAGTATCACTATATATTTTAAAATAACTACTATTAAAATCAAAAAAATCAATTAAAATCAATTTAAATAAAAAAAAACCGATTTTTTAGATTTTTTAAAATAAATCATGATTTATATCAACCCTGGTTTACAGCACATTAGCTGCTGCAACACCTAGGTTCACCTAAATTATAACCCCCAATAAAGCGATTAAATAAATAATGACTTCACTAATGCCCAAAGTGAAAGTGAATGTGGAAAATGTAAACACAATATTGAACAACGTGACAGTAAAAACACTTCAAAATGGAAAATAGTTTTTCAGCCATCTCTGCTGGCTAAGGTTTGATGAAATAACACACACAACGTTTTGTATGATTTGGGATAGAGGCAGTAATCCCACAAAACCAGTGGCAGTAAACTAGAGATGAAAAGAATACTCTTTAATTGAAGATCAAATTTAACCCTAAGTATAATGTCAAGATTACTGCCAATTGTCCCAAGATTCCTGCTAACTGTATATATTTTGTTACTGCCTCTATCGTTAATGTTTTTTTGCATGTACTGTGAGTGATTTCCTATTCTGGCAGACAAGAATGTGTTTACTACAGGTATGGATCACAGTTCCATTTAGATCCAATAAGGGCACTCCAGGTTAGCAGCTCACACAAAGCGACTCAGTACTTTCATCAGGAAGATGATATACGTTCACAGACCAGGACTTTATACTAGAAAGTCTAGTGAATTTCCTTGTAAAATATGAATCACTTGAAAAGCACCAGGATTAAGACACAAAGCACCAGGATTAAGACACACACACACACACACCATAGTATATACATATTCATTTAGCCTGGGAACAGTCGATATATTTTGCCTGGTCAGTCAAATAAATATATTTTAACACCGAGACTATTAATTGGGCCGTATTGAGTTTCTGATCATATCAACGCCTGGGGAAAAGTGGGGGATTGTCCGTGTAATTATTGACTCGCATTAATCCTATTAATAGGCCTATTAACACATGACTTAATTAATGACATACTTGAATCGAAAGCGAGGCACTGCAATGTTGATAAAACTTATAATTGGCCGCCATTGTTTACGGGTCAACAGAACGATAAATAGTTTTAAAAAGTACAATGTGCGTCTGAATTGACATATTTACTCAATATTTAAGTCGTCCTTAGTTCAATTATGCCGAATCGATCCATTACCATCTAAATGTAATATTTAAAATCTGCCATCTCGTCGATATAACACAGCCATTATTAGTCTACGGGAGCATTCGTGTATATTCGGAAATGATCGTGTTTAATCGTACCTATTCGGCGCTTGCCAATAGAATTCCGTTTCTATATTTTATATTTAGCGATATTATCTTGTAGAGAAGAGTTGTCATTCTTCAAATCTACACCCTCATAAAGTGGGTGTAAGCACAGGGATTCGGCACGTTTGGGGGTACTAGTATATATATTTAAGTAGGGTTAAATATATATACTAGTACCCCCAAACGTGCCGAATCCCTGTGGGTGTAAGTAGATGGCGCTACGATTGGAAATCCAGTTTCCCCAGGCTGTCATTTTTCCAGCAGAAGTTAAAAATCATCAAGACGGGAACCCAGGCTAATATTCATTCAGTATTAACTGATCGCATTAACAAATCAAAGAGTTCGCCTCCGTGGTCGAGTGGTTAAGGTCGCTGACTTGTATACCACTGTAACCTATCATCACTGATGGTCACAGGTTCGAGCCCCGCTCAGACCGTGTCTCATTTATATGAAAAAGTTGGCAGTTTCTTACGGAGGTTGGTGCACCCAAGTACTGGTTAACCGCTGGAGCCTGCCCAGGAAAGGTGTTGTTAGGTAAACTGCCCGCCGGCGATATAGCCCAAAATGGTGCTGATGCAGGCGTTAAAACCCGAAATATAACAACATAACTGCTGATATTTCAAGTCTGGTGGGACACTGCTGATATTTCAAGTCTGGTGGGACACTGCTGGTATTTCAAGTCTGGTGGGACACTGCTGGTATTTCAAGTCTGGTGGGACACTGCAGCTATTTCAAGTCTGTTGGGACACTGCTGGTATTTCAAGTCTGGTGGGACATTGCTGGTATTTCAAGTCTGGTGGGACACTGCAGCTATTTCAAGTCTGGTGGGACACTGCTGATATTTCAAGTCTGGTGGGACACTGCTGGTATTTCAAGTCTGGTGGGACACTGCTGGTATTTCAAGTCTGGTGGGACACTGCAGCTATTTCAAGTCTGTTGGGACACTGCTGGTATTTCAAGTCTGGTGGGACACTGCTGGTATTTCAAGTCTGGTGGGACACTGCAGCTATTTCAAGTCTGGTGGGACACTGCTGGTATTTCAAGTCTGGTGGGACACTGCAGATATTTCAAGTCTGGTGGGACACTGCAGCTATTTCAAGTCTGGTGGGACACTGCAGCTATTTCAAGTCTGGTGGGACACTGCAGCTATTTCAAGTCTGTTGGGACACTGCTGTATTTCAAGTCTGGTGGGACACTGCAGATATTTCAAGTCTGGTGGGACACTGCAGATATTTCAAGTCTGGTGGGACACTGCAGATATTTCAAGTCTGGTGGGACACTGCAGATATTTCAAGTCTGGTGGGACACTGCAGATATTTCAAGTGTGGTGGGACACTGCAGATATTTCAAGTGTGGTGGGACACTGCAGCTATTTTGAAAAATTAAGACCATGAAAAGAGATTATCTCTAATGTAATTACATGTCACTAGTTAGCATAAATATGTGAATTTTAATTTATTTTCAGTTGGTCTTGATGCTGCAGGGAAGACGACTATACTGTACAAGTTGAAGCTTGGGGAGATTGTGACAACTATACCAACTATAGGTAGCTTCAGTGTTTCACCTAAATAGCAAAATTCCAAAACTAATATATGGTATGAAATCACCACTCGTGTACGATCGTAAGGCTATAATTATGTCTTCTATGTTGTTCCGCTTATTTCAAAGATGGTTATAGCCAAGACGATTAAATGTTCAAGGAGGGCCTGTGCCAATGTGTTAGTTTTAAGTACAATGTAGGTTAGTTAAATGATGCTAAGATGGTCATCCAATTATCATGAAATGATGCAACTTCCTGTCTGGTCTACATGTAGTTTTTTTTCCATCTCATACCATCTTAAGTGAACAATGAATCATTGCACTTCCTGATAGCTGAGTGAATTTATTGTTGTTATACAAACCACAGGGATTAGGCACGTTTGGGGGTACTAGTATATATATTTAAGTACTTAAATATATATACTAGTACCCCCAAACGTGCCGAATCCCTGTGATACAAACTACGAAAATAACATTTATTTTATGCTTTCCGGTGAAATCTAGAAATTTATCAGTGAAATAAAATGTGTTGAAAGTGTGGTACTTGGATGTTGCATGTTGGCAACACGAACATTGTGGGACTCGAGCTGTCAGTGACGTCGTATGCCTGATGTTCTAGTGTCATTTAGCGCACATTTGCATCGTTTCCTATCATTCAAACACTTTTCAGCCTAAAATTAAAGATTATTTGTTTGTTTAACCCTTTCAACACTACAGACCTCTAAATAGACTTGCAAAAAGTGTAGATCCAGATGAGAGCCATTTCATCAGTATCTTCACTTTTACCAGTAATAATTACTATTTTTAGACAAAATTACCCATTTTAATAAATGGACTGGTCCAAATGTAATTTTCGGATTAATTTATTGGTCTAAAAATATCATTCAACAGTCCATGTCAGTTACTGCGTGTTGAATGGGTTAAATGAAATTGGATGACAAATAATAATTTACTCGTGAACATATAAAGCTACATGTACTCGTGGCTAGAGCCAGTCATGATACTAATCATTGCAATGTTCATTCGGTTAAATATAATTCGATTAGGCATTGAAACAAACAATTCTCATATCACACAGCAAGGATTTCACTTCCAGTACTAATCAACGGTTCACCATCAAACAACAAGTCTGTATAAAGCAGTCCTTTACCGGACCTCCATTACAGTGCCAGTTTGTACAATATTTTACCTCTACTATGCAGCCAGTTTTCAACACTCCCCTAGCTGGCTGTTTAAGACGTTTATATCTGAGGGAGCATTGTAGAATTGAGGCATGTCTGATGAACTAGTAGATTTTGATTTGATCTCTAATGTACGGTCAAACCTGTGCTAATGACCACCTGTTAATAGCGACCACCTGTTAATAGTGACCACCTGTCAACAACGGCTAGTTCAATTCCCCCATCCGTAATCGTTCTTTAAAGGCCGTGAATGACAACCACCTGTCGACCGCAATCAGCGGCCAGCATTTCCACTTCTTATACAGGCGGATTATCGTTTCATATCATGACGTGTTTTACAAATTCAGCCAAACGTGCATTAAGAGACCACCAAGTGGAAGGGCGAAAAGCATTCTCTAAACAGGAAAGGTCTCTTAATACAGACTAATTTATTCTTTAACAACACAAATGGGAACTGAAAAAGTGGTCTCTTAATACAAGTGGTCTCACCATAGTTGTGTTCTATCAAACAAGTGTGAATGTAGTCTCACTGTGTGTGACACAGGTGCCAGGTTCACCAGCATTTGAGCGTTGTTATATTGTGTATGGCTTACCTTGTACACTTTCATATACATGTAATGTAAAAGCCTAATATTTTTATAAATCTTCTGAAAATTGTCTGTTTTAGGATTTAATGTTGAGACTGTTGAATACAAGAACATTAGTTTTACTGTATGGGACGTTGGTGGCCAGGACAAGATCCGACCTCTATGGAGACATTACTTTCAAAACACACAGGTACATGTACTATAAAATAGAAGAACCTCTATGGAGACATTACTTTCAAAACACGCAGGTACTATAAAATAGAAGGACCTCGATGGAGACATTACTTTCAAAACACAGGTACTATAAAATAGGAGGACCTCTATGGAGACATTACTTTCAAAACATGCAGGTACTATAAAATAGAAGGACCTCTATGGAGACATTACTTTCAAAACATGCAGGTACTATAAAATAGAAGGACCTCGATGGAGACATTACTTTCAAAACACAGGTACTATAAAATAGGAGGACCTTTATGGAGGCATTACTTTCAAAACATGCAGGTACATGTACTATGAAATAGGAGGACCTTTATGGAGGCATTACTTTCAAAACATGCAGGTACATGTACTATGAAATAGAAGGACCTTTATGAAGACATTACTTTCAAAACATGCAGGTACATGTACTATGAAATAGAAGGACCTTTATGAAGACATTACTTTCAGCCTGTTGTGTTTTTATTTAATTTATTTAGTCCACCTCTGTGGTCGAGTGGTTACGGTCGCTGACTTGTATACCACTGTAACCTATCATCACGGGTTCGAGCCCCCTCAGGCCGTGTGTCATTTATATGAAAAAGTTGGCAGTTTCTTACGGAGATTGGTGCACCCATGAACTGGTTAACCGCTGGAGCCTTCCCAGGAAAGGTGTTGTTAGGTAAACTGCCCGCCGGCGATATAGCCCGAAATGGTGCTGATGCAGGCGTAAAACCCGAAATATAACATATAATTTATTTACAATCTATGTTTATCTACAAGTACATAATCTAAAAAAGAAATTGACATAGAATATTTTGTAGCTCTCATCCACTCTCACTTTCTCACACGAAGCACTCTCACTGTTGTGTATTTAACGATGCTGTATATTGTGTATTTAACGATGCCGTATATTGTGTATTTCAGGGCTTGATATTTGTAGTGGACAGTAACGACAGAGAACGAGCCAACGAAGCAAAGGAAGAGCTTGAAAAAATGGTAAGTTAATTGTCGTCTTATAACAATATAGGGCTCATTCTAGTTCAGAATCTTTGGGAGAAGTGAGAAAGCGCGTGATTGTGTCCTTAAATGGTGTTATTTAATAGATTTCTACAAAACAGGGTTAGTTTATACACATTTATTTTAGCTCGATTGCGAAACAAGTTCTTTCAACTTATATTAATCACTCTCGAGACCTCATTCCTGAAGGAATCCATCGCCATGAAGGAGAGAGAAGGGTTAGATTACACAGTATGGCCATTAAATACAATAGTTGAATAGAAGGAGTGCTTTATAATGGGCCAGTGTATCTTTACTGGACAAAATCTTGTATGGCAATTAGGGAGAAGTGTGGCCCCCTAGGGGGCGAAATGAGGATCCTATGGCGGCTATTTCGCCCAACTCGCCCTCTAGAATGAGCCCTTGAATACCTATTCACAAGGAACGTCAATTGTATCGTAAAATGGAGATAATCATTTTGCTGTGTGCTTCCGTGTTGGAGTGGTTATGGTCATTGACTTCAAATCGCTGCCACTCACTGCTTTTAGTTTGAATCTCACTCTGTGTGTCAAATTCTTTCAAGTGAGGAAGCTATAATAATACAGCAGTAGGTCAGTAGTTCTACTACCCAGATACCCGTCCGTCCGTGCCTCAAATATTGCTTGATGGGTGTGGCAATCGGGGTCTACCTCCACCAATAATAGCTGGAGAGTCGCCGTATCACCTAAGCTTTTGGTGCGACTTTAAACCACAAAATTACATATCACCTTATGATTTTGAATGATCTCATTTTGAAGTAACAGTTTCTGTTTTCCATAGACTGTAAAATGATTCGAGACCACTTTGCATTAATACAGCCTATGGGAGATATGTCAAAAATAGCAAATTTGAAAGTTGAATGCACAATTGTTTGAGAAAATGTCAATACATGTGCTAAGTTCCACCTATGCATAAAGACCACCTATTAAATAGATCTCTGCAGGCCACCACTCTAATCTACCATCAAAACATCACCAATGTATTTTAGTCTGTTATGGTATTGTTGCTGCCCAGAAAGCACATTGGGACATTGGCGACAGTGCCCGGCTGTGATGTCCTATGTTACCTGGTCCAGTAAAGTTGTACTAAATAATTTTGTGTCAAAGCCCAAGTAATTTTGACTATTGTCTACTTTACTCGTTATTAATTAGTTTCATTCATATATTTATATGTTATCAGGGTTTCCGCCAGGAATTTGAAGAAGGGGGGTACAAATACATACCAGTGGTTGCGCAGCACAATGGGGGGTCCTGTTTCATGATGATGTATTGAATTATATAAATTAAAGTGGTCAAAAATGTATGTAGAGATATGTCCTAGAGTATTACCTAACAATCCACACATTACTACTATTAGAAAAGCCCTTCCTTCAATAAAACACATTTTTCAAAAAAAATTATCAGTAGAAAGAAAGGGGTACATACCCCCTTCAAGTCAAGGGGGGATTTGTACCCTCCGTCCCCCCCCTGGCGGAAACCCTGGTTATATACGAGAGCCGTAACTTTGTTGTAACCAATTATCTATGACCCATGGCCACCACTCTTGTCTTGTCTAGGACTCGTTTAAGACAACGTACTTACATCAATAACTGCCCTCTGCCACTGTACAGACAAGTTGCACTGTATACAAACTACAAAAGATGAAATACAGTGTTTGGTGGGACAGTGACAGTCTGTAGTAAATTCTGTGACATAATTGCATTACTAATCTTTAGTTCACGATACTAGTACAGTGTAGTGTGTTATATATTCTAGCTTGGTGAAGATGAGTTGCGGGATGCAGTTGTGTTGGTATTTGCTAACAAACAAGATCTTCCAAATGCTATGTCCAGCGCAGATATCACACAAAAATTAGGCTTAGATAATCTTAGAGGCAAAAAAGTAAGTTTAGTCAGTTCTTTTCTCATTATTCATCGGGAAAAGTATATATACAGATGTCACTAAAACCATTGCTGACCGACGACTTCATTTGGGAAAGGTTGTCACTGTTGACTCGTATCTCATTAGATTCTTTCACACGGGGTGAACTATTACGGAAAATCTGGTGTTTCAACCTGGATGCCCACCCTGACATACTATGAGCAACCTCTTGAGGGAGGGGGGTCTTCCTCCACCAACAAAAGTTCCTATATGACCTAAACTGTTGGTACAACTTTTATCCAAATGTATCCATATTATCCAAAATGTAGTTGTGTACAACTTCAGTATGCCTGGATAAATGTGTGCCCACTCAAACATGTAGCAGTGTGTAACTTCAGTATGCCTGGATAAATGTGTGCCCACTCAAACATGTAGCAGTGTGTACAACTTCAGTATGCCTGGATAAATGTGTGCCCACTCAAACATGTAGTGGTGTGTACAACTTCAGTATGCCTGGATAAATGTGTGCCCACTCAAACATGTAGTGGTGTGTACAACTTCAGTATGCCTGGATAAATGTGTGCCCACTCAAACATGTAGCAGTGTGTACAACTTCAGTATGCCTGGATAAATGTGTGCCCACTCAAACATGTAGCAATGTGTACAACTTCAGTATGCCTGGATAAATGTGTGCCCACTCAAACATGTAGCAGTGTGTACAACTTCAGTATGCCTGGATAAATGTGTGCCCACTCAAACATGTAGCAGTGTGTACAACTTCAGTATGACTGGATAAATGTGTGCCCACTCAAACATGTAGCAGTGTGTACAACTTCAGTATGCCTGGATAAATGTGTGCCCACTCAAACATGTAGCAATTTGTACAACTTCAGTATGCCTGGATAAATGTGTGCCCACTCAAACATGTAGCAGTGTATACAACTTCAGTATGCCTGGATAAATGTGTGCCCACTCAAACATGTAGCAATGTGTACAACTTCAGTATGACTGGATAATGGTGTGCCCACTCAAACATGTAGTAGTGTGTACAACTTCAGTACGACTGGATAAAGGTGTGCCCACTCAAACTTATAGTAGTGTACAACTTCCGTATGACTGGATAAAGGTGTGCCTACTCAAACATGTAGTGGTGTGTACAACTTCAGTATGACTGGATAAAGGTGTGCCTACTCGAACATGTAGTGGTGTGTACAACTTCAGTATGACTGGATAATGGTGTGCCCACTCAAACATGTAGTAGTGTGTACAACTTCAGTATGACTGGATAAAGGTGTGCCTACTCAAACATGTAGTAGTGTACAACTTCAGTACGACTGGGTAAAGGTGTGCCCACTCAAACATGTAGTAGTGTACAACTTCAGTACGACTGGATAAAGGTGTGTACAACTTCAGTATGATTGGATAACTTTAGGTGTGCCCACTCAAACATGTAGTAGTGTGTACAACTTCAGTACGACTGGGTAAAGGTGTGCCCACTTAAACATGTAGTAGTGTACAACTGGATAAAGGTGTGCCCACTCAAACATGTAGTTGTAGTAGTGTACAACTTCAGTACGACTGGATAAAGGTGTGCCCACTCAAACATGTAGTAGTGTACAACTTCAGTACGTCTGGATAATAGTGTGCCCACTCAAACATGTAGTAGTGTACAACTGGATAAAGGTGTGCCCACTCAAACATGTAGTAGTGTACAACTGGATAAAGGTGTGCCCACTCAAACATGTAGTAGTGTACAACTTCAGTACAACTGGATAAAGGTGTGCCCACTCAAACATGTAGTAGTGTACAACTGGATAAAGGTGTGCCCACTCAAACATGTAGTAGTGTACAACTGGATAAAGGTGTGCCCACTCAAACATGTAGTAGTGTACAACTTCAGTACGACTGGATAAAGGTGTGCCCACTCAAATATGTAGTAGTGTACAACTTCAGTACGACTGGATAAAGGTGTGCCCACTCAAACATGTAGTAGTGTACAACTTCAGTACGTCTGGATAATGGTGTGCCCACTCAAACATGTAGTTGTAGTAGTGTACAACTTCAGTACGACTGGATAAAGGTGTGCCCACTCAAACATGTAGTAGTGTACAACTTCAGTACGACTGGATAACGGTGTGCCCACTCAAACATGTAGTAGTGTACAACTTCAGTACGACTGGATAAAGGTGTGCCCACTCAAACATGTAGTAGTGTACAACTGGATAAAGGTGTGCCCACTCAAACATGTAGTAGTGTACAACTGGATAAAGGTGTGCCCACTCAAACATGTAGTAGTGTACAACTGGATAAAGGTGTGCCCACTCAAACATGTAGTAGTGTACAACTTCAGTACGAACTGGATAAAGGTGTGCCCACTCAAACATGTAGTAGTGTACAACTTCAGTACGACTGGATAAAGGTGTGCCCACTCAAACATGTAGTAGTGTACAACTTCAGTACGACTGGATAAAGGTGTGCCCACTCAAACATGTAGTAGTGTACAACTTCAGTACGACTGGATAAAGGTGTGCCCACTCAAACATGTAGTAGTGTACAACTTCAGTACGACTGGATAAAGGTGTGCCCACTCAAACATGTAGTAGTGTACAACTTCAGTACGACTGGATAAAGGTGTGCCCACTCAAACATGTAGTAGTGTACAACTTCAGTACGACTGGATAAAGGTGTGCCCACTCAAACATGTAGTAGTGTACAACTTCAGTACGACTGGATAAAGGTGTGCCCACTCAAACATGTAGTAGTGTACAACTTCAGTACGACTGGATAAAGGTGTGCCCACTCAAACATGTAGTAGTGTACAACTTCAGTACGACTGGATAAAGGTGTGCCCACTCAAACATGTAGTAGTGTACAACTTCAGTACGACTGGATAAAGGTGTGCCCACTCAAACATGTAGTAGTGTACAACTTCAGTACGACTGGATAATGGTGTGCCCACTCAAACATGTAGTAGTGTACAACTTCAGTACGACTGGATAAAGGTGTGCCCACTCAAACATGTAGTAGTGTACAACTGGATAACGGTGTGCCCACTCAAACATGTAGTAGTGTACAACTTCAGTACGACTGGATAAAGGTGTGCCCACTCAAACATGTAGTAGTGTACAACTTCAGTACGACTGGATAAAGGTGTGCCCACTCAAACATGTAGTAGTGTACAACTTCAGTACGACTGGATAAAGGTGTGCCCACTCAAACATGTAGTAGTGTACAACTTCAGTACGACTGGATAAAGGTGTGCCCACTCAAACATGTAGTAGTGTACAACTTCAGTACGACTGGATAAAGGTGTGCCCACTCAAACATGTAGTAGTGTACAACTTCAGTACGACTGGATAAAGGTGTGCCCACTCAAACATGTAGTAGTGTACAACTTCAGTACGACTGGATAAAGGTGTGCCCACTCAAACATGTAGTAGTGTACAACTTCAGTACGACTGGATAAAGGTGTGCCCACTCAAACATGTAGTAGTGTACAACTTCAGTACGTCTGGATAATAGTGTGCCCACTCAAACATGTAGTAGTGTACAACTGGATAAAGGTGTGCCCACTCAAACATGTAGTAGTGTACAACTGGATAAAGGTTTGCCCACTCAAACATGTAGTAGTGTACAACTGGATAAAGGTTTGCCCACTCAAACGTGTAGTAGTGTACAACTGGATAATGGTGTGCCCACTCAAACGTGTAGTAGTGTACAACTGAATAAAGGTGTGCCCACTCAAACATGTAGTAGTGTACAACTGGATAATGGTGTGCCCACTCAAACGTGTAGTAGTGTACAACTGAATAAAGGTGTGCCCACTCAAACATGTAGTAGTGTACAACTGGATAAAGGTGTGCCCACTCAAACGAGTAGTGCCAAAGCAGCAGTTAATCCTAAATTCAATATGGAAACCATCAGATTACAGTTTCCTGTAATATCTACTTTTGATGTTGTAAATGAAACATGATCACTTAAACTTTAATAAATTTATTGAAAATACTTGTGATAAGAACTTTATTGACTTGCATGTATTGAAACTATGTGCAATCACTGTGATGGGTCTGGTCCCTATTTGTTATGATTTTTGGTTTCAGTGGTACATACAAGCAACATGTGCAACACAAGGTGACGGTCTGTATGAAGGTCTAGACTGGTTATCAAGTGAATTGAGTAAATGATGAGGCTGTGTTTCATGCATAAACGTTGTGTGCGCATAAACAGTTTAGGGACGTAAACATTGTGGGGTTAAATTATAGGGGTAGAGACAAATTTCTGAACATTTACACATTTCTTTCAAAGTCTTAATTGCTATAGATTTTTATAAATAAAGAGATTTTATCTCTAGAATTACATGTTAATCCATTCCCACCTAGAAGCAACACAAGTCTATGCTTGTAATGGGTAAAGGGATATGTAAATGAAGTTCTTTAATTAACCCATTCAACACCAAGTAACTGACACGGACTGGTCCATGATATTTTTACACCAATAAATTAATAAGAAAATTACATTTCGACCAGTTCATGTATCAAAATGGATAATTTTGTCTAAAAATAGTGATATTACTGGCAAACAGTGCAGATCCTGATGAGACAGGTATGTGGTGTTGAAAGGGTTAACTGTATTGCTAAGCATTGAAAAACCCTTTAAATGGATTTGAGATATTTGTAAATGATCGGAAATTGCTGTAGAGGTAGTGACCAAAAGACTGAAAAGTGTTGCACTTCAGCAGTGGAATTATATCTACCAACTTGTCATGTGTTACTTTTAATAAGAAATGTATTATTTACATGAGAGACTTATTTATTTAATTCTTGTATATACATGTATCTTGTTTTGGTTTCAACTTCGAAGTCAAATGAAAGGTTATTTCTCCGATCTGTGAATATTCACCGAAACAACACGAATGTTTTAATATTTGTTGTGATATACATATACGTACTGGTAAAATGCATGGTATCAAGGTCAAATTTACCACTGTTGCTACAAACGGTTTGCAGCATGTCAGCAGTGAATATACAGCAATTGTACGCAATCCTTGTACCGGTAGATACACATAGCAACAGTATATAACAGTAATTGATCCCAGTAGTGTCCAGATAATCGTCAACCTGTCTTGTGGTGCACTCCTGTGTGTATCTTGCACTATCAAGAAACTGTTTTCAAGGGGTTAAATTCTCCGTTAAATCAAACAAGCATGAAGGCCCACAATAGCTTTAGATTTTATGGGCTAGTTAAACTTAAAGATGGACATTTCCATGAATGGTTCATGTTCACAACGGTCGACTCACTATATCTTGTTTACATGTTCTCGTATATACCCAACAATTAATGAATTCATGCGTTGTCATGACCACTCATTTTAACATCAAAATGTATGCAGAAATAGCCGGTGCAGTTATTCACTAATATTTACATTGTTATTACACTCGCCATGTTGAGCCACTCAAATTGCCTCTAATATCCCTGCCGTAAATATTAATTAATACCACCACATTGAGAGTTAAAATATTCCATTGAAACATCTCGGGCCTGACATTCATACTTCCGAAGCAAAGAACAAAAATATCATGGTGTTCTAATAACATAAACCATCTACCCTCATCCCAGCCATGCAAAGCACACATTTTCTTCTGGTCACATTGTGATACGTCGTAGATACATAAACGGTCCGCCTCCGTGGTTACGGTCGCTGACTTGTATACCACTGTAACCTATCATCACTGATGGTCAAGGGTTCGAGCCCCGCTCAGACCGTGTATCATTTATATGAAAAAGTTGGCAGTTTCTTACGGAGGTTGGTGCACCAAAGTACTGGTTAACCGCTGGAGCCTGCCCAGGAAAGGTGTTGTTAGGTAAACTGCCCGCCGGCGATATAGCCCAAAATGGTGCAGGATCCACGAAATATAACATAAAAACTTATTTATTATTCCATAGATTTGACAGCTTTCAGTATTTTCTCTTGGGACAAGTGCCAAAATGGTGCTGATGCAGGATCCACGAAATATAATGTAAAAACTTATTTATTATTCCATAGATTTGACAGCTTTCAGTATTTTCTCTTGGGACAAGTGCTGACATTCTGTAGCATATATATCCAGAATTTGATAATGCCAATATAACAACTACATAGCAACATAGATAGTTTTAGTAAGAGCGAAATGTGATGATTTTTGCAATTAATGTAATGTACGAATGTTAATCCTGCACTGCGATTTCACAGTTTTCAGAAAATCAATACATTCCTATTCATTAATAAGTTACAAGGGAATATGGTATTGCATGTTTTGTGGCATATTTTTGTGTGTGTAACTATACAGCATACATGTAATAGACGTGTGTGTAACTCGATTGATATAGTGTACATATATATGTGACCCATATGAAATGTAACATGTGTATGGCAACCGATGACATCTGTCGCCTTCTATTTGTTTTAAAGCTGGTTTCTGTGAGTTATTGAATCAAATATATTTTGTCAAGCAGATAATGTGGGGAATGGATATATCCATAATTGTTTTATGTGTTATTCCCGTTTTAATGTTTTCCTGGACCAGGATGTCAAAGGCATCTACCACATGTGATAGAAAAAAGTCTAAACTATTTTACGATTGCGAAACACGCTTTAATAACTTATATTAGTCACTCTCGTTGGCACAGATGAGATTGTAAATGTGGTCATTCGTGTGGGAGTAACCGGAGAAAACCCACCTGTCTGATCTGGCGACCACCGTACCACCTGTGATAGGAGCTTCACATTTGATTTGTAAGGAACTACGCTTTGTATCTCTAAACCAAAACCTCAATATGCTTAGATATAAAAATATAGTATATCTATATGCTTTTTTGTCCTACCTTCATGAGGAGCATGGAAGTCGTGACACATGCAGTTTAGCACCTTAATCCAACGCGCAATCACGACTTCCACAGCCATGTTTACTGGTAGTATGATAATCTTAGCTTAATATTGAGGCTCGTCTCCGAAAAAATACAAGGCGGAGCCGAGTCGGATAGTTGACTGTGTTGTCATCAGGGATATGATTTAGGCTGTGTTCAAATTGCCATGTAATGATGTGGGAAGTATCTCCCATTCTAGGGAATTCGACATGGGCATTATTTCTGGCGATGAGGATTACACTAGAAACGAGGACAAATGTCCGATTTCGATGTGTAACTGAACTGCCCTCCGGTAGGGGGAAACATTGATATGTACATTACCACTGATCCTAAAACATTGATATGTACATTACCACTGATCCTAAAACATTGATATGTACATTACCACTGATCCTAAAACATTGATATGTACATTACCACTGATCCTAAAACATTTATTGATCGTCATATTTTTTGCTGCATTTGAGTGTGCATGGAGTATCTCCAGGTTTTTGATGGATTATAGAGGGTTGTTCGATATTAAGGAAACGTCGGTCACTGCCCGTGTTCATGGCAGTCGGCGAAGTGTCCACTTGCATATATTCCACTGTAAAATCAAGCACATGCTTGTGTCAACTACGAGTTCATGGGTTCGCATCCGTCTATAGTTTTTACTTTGGTTTTGGTCACAGAGGATAGCACTGATGTAACTTCTGATAAATGGGATCAACTACAGTAAAGTAAATGCCCAGATGCAGTGTTTGAACAAAAATATACACAAAATGATCATCCTTTCAGGGTTCATTCTAGGTCAGAATTTTTTGGAGAAGTGAGAAAGCGTGTGATCGCTTCCTTAAATGGTGTTCTTTAATATACTTCTGTAAAATAGGGTTAAAATGCACAGTACAACCATTAAATACAACATTTGAATAGAAGGAGTGCTTTATAATGGGCCAGTGTATCTTACTAGACAAAGTTTTGTTTGAAAGTAGTAAAAGCCAAAAAATTATTTTTAGGGATAAGTGGGCGACTATTTCGCCCACATCACCCTCTAGACTGATCCCTGTCCTTTGCACGCTAGCGGCAGATAAAAATCACTTTTGCAAACAGCATAGAACCGGATCAGATGGCACAGAACGTTCCATCTCATCAGACTCTATGCTGTTTGCTATTCGGATAGTGGAGCTAAACACTTGGCTGAATAGCAAACAACATAGATCCTGATCAGACTTGGCATTACGCCTGGCAGATCTGGATCTATGTTGTTTGCAAATGTGATTTTATTTTTCTCAGCAGGCAATGGGTTAAATGTGTGTAGTTGGTGTGTACATGTATATCATCACATATTTATTGAACAAAAAGAAGTGAATATGTTGCAATACTAATGAATATTATTTATACAGAACAGCCATGTTTTATTTTATGTGTATTCAAGTACTAGTAGTTGGACAAAATATTCTAGAAAAATTGTTTCATAGAGTGCGTTTTATGCTTATTTATCGTCGCTACCGGTTGCCCATATGAGCGACGCCACCTAAAGAGATTAGTCATTTTAGATTTTTGGATGATAGTGCAATGTTACAGACAGAGACCCATTCCAGTGTCTCCTCTGGTTCATTTACGTGCACGGTGTAAAGCACCGACACAAGACCTTGGTTTAAAGTCCCATCTAAAAGACAAGTTAATATTATTAGGGTCAGACGGGGGATCAAACCTGCGATCTCTGGATTACCAGTCCACTACAGATCCGTTAAAAAAGGAGCGTCCAAATTGATGTTAACATATTTAAATCACAACAATCTTAAATCTTCTGATCCATGTAGCTGATAAGCTAATGAATAGAGTAAGTAGAGGAGTTCAGACATAACGCATTTGGCTCCATTTTCTTAGTCACGTGTATAGAATAGTGGGTCATGTTAATCATGTACACGTGCAAAATCAGCTTCAAGATTAATGAGGCATACGAGTATCTCGATCTATTTTACTGGACCTTCAATAATTGGAATGTTTGTGTGGTTGTTTACTCTCTGCATGTTAGCAGTGAATATCAGTCAAATATATATTTATCGTGAAATTTCACTAGAATTTACGATGCAATTCTAAATTACTTCCACGACAAATAAAGAAAAACACATTAACACTTTCAACACCACAGACCTATTTATAGGCTTACAAAAAGTGTAGATCCAGATGAGACGGCTCGTGACAAGCCGTCTCCTCAGGATCTGCACTTTTTGCAAGTAATATTACTAATTTTAGACAAAATTACCCATCTTGATAAATGAACTGGTCCAAATGTAATTTTCTTATTCATTTATTGGTCTAAGAATATCATGGACCAGTCCATGTCAGTTACTTGGTGTTGAAAGAGTTAATGAATTGTAAATGATTTTACCCAACATGTAAAGAGTTGTATACAAATAGGCCACAAATTATTCGGGTGAACTGTCATTTAGATTTTTGGCAGATAGTGCAATGATACCTGCATTACCAGACGAGATAGAATCTGCATTACACCAGAGTTATCATTTATGACAAATGTTACCGTAAAAGTATTGTCACAAATCATTGGATGTTGAGTCACATGTAGGCCACTTGCCAGAATGTCCTTGTTCTATTGTAAATATGTAATGAACTGGTTGATTGTATTCCGTGATGTATGTATTTAAATAATTATTGTGTATAAAATGTACATGAATAAATCCGGACATTCAAGTCAACACGCGTTTTTGTAATTTAATTGCACATTATCTATAGTGTTACAAAATAAAGAGCCATTTATTGTCGATATATTTGCAATAAACATACTCTACAGCCGATATTGGTTCTGGGAGATTTGTGTATGTTGACACTAGGTCAACAACTAGTGGTCAGATTAACCCTTTCAACACCACAGACCTCTAAATAGGCTTACAAAAAGTGTAGATCCAGGATCTGCTCTTTTTGCCAGTGATATGACTATTTTTAGACATAATTACCCATTTTGATAAATGAACTTGTCCAAATGTGATTTTCTGATTCATTTATTGGTTTATGAATATCATGGACCAGTCCATGTGAGTTACTTGGTGTTGAAAGGGTTAATGTCTCCCATGATTTAGTGCAGTCTAAATGGATGTCTGTCTAGAAACCAAAATTTCATAAATCAGTGAAAACAATTCATTATAAACCTGCAATACCAGAACATGTGTGTGTTTTACGTTTATTTATCGTCGCAACCGGTTGCCCATATGAGCGACGCCTCCTGAACAGATTAGTCATTTTAGATTTTTGGAGGATAGTGCAATGATACAGACATATACCAAGTCCAGAGTCTCCTCTGGGTCTTTTACATGCACGGTGTACAGCACCGACACGAGACCTCGGTTTAACGTCCCATCTGAAAGATTTTATTATGGTCAGGCGGAGGATAGAACCTGCGATCCCTGGATTACCAGTCCAGCGTGGTACCACTGGACTACAGATCCGTCTGTAATATACCAGATCATCACTGTCCCAACAGGACCCGTACATCAAGAGTATTGTCGCTATCAGACATGAACAATGTACATTACCAGATCATCATTGTTCATACAGAACTCGGACATCGAGATTAGCATTGCGATCAGACATGTACATTACCAGATCATCATTGTTCATACAGAACTCGGACATCGAGATTAGCATTGCGATCAGACATGTACATTACCAGATCATCATTATTCAAACAGAACTCGGACATCGAGATTAGCATTGCGATCAGACATGTACATTACCAGATCATCATTGTTCATACAGAACTCGGACATCGAGATTAGCATTGCGATCAGACATGTACATTACCAGATCATCATTGTTCATACAGAACTCGGACATCGAGATTAGCATTGCGATCAGACATGAACAATGTACATTACCAGATCATCATTGTTCAAACAGAACTCGGACATCGAGATTAGCATTGCGATCAGACATGAACAATGTACATTACCAGATCATCATTGTTCAAACAGAACTCGGACATCGAGATTAGCATTGCGATCAGACATGAACAATGTACATTACCAGATCATCATTGTTCAAACAGAACTCGGACATCGAGATTAGCATTGCGATCAGACATGAACAATGTACATTACCAGATCATCATTGTTCATACAGAACTCACACAGATCAGACATGAACAATGTACATTACCAGATCATCATTGTTCAACAGAACTCGGACATCGAGATTAGCATTGCGATCAGACATGAACAATGTACATTACCAGATCATCATTGTTCATACAGAACTCGGACATCGAGATTAGCATTGCGATCAGACATGAACAATGTACATTACCAGATCATCATTGTTCATACAGAACTCGGACATCGAGATTAGCATTGCGATCAGACATGAACAATGTACATTACCAGATCATCATTGTTCATACAGAACTCGGACATCGAGATTAGCATTGCGATCAGACATGAACAATGTACATTACCAGATCATCATTGTTCATACAGAACTCGGACATCGAGATTAGCATTGCGATCAGACATGAACAATGTACATTACCAGATCATCATTGTTCATACAGAACTCGGACATCGAGATTAGCATTGCGATCAGACATGTACATTACCAGATCATCATTGTTCAAACAGAACTCGGACATCGAGATTAGCATTGCGATCAGACATGAACAATGTACATTACCAGATCATCATTGTTCATACAGAACTCGGACATCGAGATCAGACATGAACAATGTACATTACCAGATCATCATTGTTCAAACAGAACTTGGACATCGAGATTAGCATTGCGATCAGACATGAACAATGTACATTACCAGATCATCATTGTTCAAACAGAACTCGGACATCGAGATTAGCATTGCGATCAGACATGAACAATGTACATTACCAGATCATCATTGTTCATACAGAACTCGGACATCGAGATTAGCATTGCGAAGACATGAACAATGTACATTACCAGATCATCATTGTTCATACAGAACTCGGACATCGAGATTAGCATTGCGATCAGACATGAACAATGTACATTACCAGATCATCATTGTTCATACAGAACTCGGACATCGAGATTAGCATTGCGATCAGACATGTACATTACCAGATCATCATTGTTCAAACAGAACTCGGACATCGAGATTAGCATTGCGATCAGACATGAACAATGTACATTACCAGATCATCATTGTTCATACAGAACTCGGACATCGAGATTAGCATTGCGATCAGACATGAACAATGTACATACCAGATCATCATTGTTCATACAGAACTCGGACATCGAGATTAGCATTGCGATCAGACATGAACAATGTACATTACCAGATCATCATTGTTCAAACAGAACTCGGACATCGAGATTAGCATTGCGATCAGACATGAACAATGTACATTACCAGATCATCATTGTTCAAACAGAACTCGGACATCGAGATTAGCATTGCGATCAGACATGAACAATGTACATTACCAGATCATCATTGTTCAAACAGAACTCGGACATCGAGATTAGCATTGCGATCAGACATGAACAATGTACATTACCAGATCATCATTGTTCATACAGAACTCGGACATCGAGATTAGCATTGCGATCAGACATGTACATTACCAGATCATCATTGTTCAAACAGAACTCGGACATCGAGATTAGCATTGCGATCAGACATGAACAATGTACATTACCAGATCATCATTGTTCAAACAGAACTCGGACAT
>CM026395.1:65649761-65670525 GCA_014843695.1 Archivesica marissinica | reverse complement strand
AGGCATCCAGGATCCTCGTCCTAACCAAACAACTGCAAGGTGAGGGGATAATAGGCATCCAGGATCCTCGTCCTAACCAAACAACTGCAAGGTGAGGGGATAATAGGCATCCAGGATCCTCGTCCTAACCAAACAACTGCAAGGTGAGGGGATAATAGGCATCCAGGATCCTCGTCCTAACCAAACAACTGCAAGGTGAGGGGATAATAGGCATCCAGGATCCTCGTCCTAACCAAACAACTGCAAGGTGAGGGGATAATAGGCATCCAGGATCCTCGTCCTAACCAAACAACTGCAAGGTGAGGGGATAATAGGCATCCAGGATCCTCGTCCTAACCAAACAACTGCAAGGTGAGGGGATAATAGGCATCCAGGATCCTCGTCCTAACCAAACAACTGCAAGGTGAGGGGATAATAGGCATCCAGGATCCTCGTCCTAACCAAACAACTGCAAGGTGAGGGGATAATAGGCATCCAGGATCCTCGTCCTAACCAAACAACTGCAAGGTGAGGGGATAATAGGCATCCAGGATCCTCGTCCTAACCAAACAACTGCAAGGTGAGGGGATAATAGGCATCCAGGATCCTCGTCCTAACCAAACAACTGCAAGGTGAGGGGATAATAGGCATCCAGGATCCTCGTCCTAACCAAACAACTGCAAGGTGAGGGGATAATAGGCATCCAGGATCCTCGTCCTAACCAAACAACTGCAAGGTGAGGGGATAATAGGCATCCAGGATCCTCGTCCTAACCAAACAACTGCAAGGTGAGGGGATAATAGGCATCCAGGATCCTCGTCCTAACCAAACAACTGCAAGGTGAGGGGATAATAGGCATCCAGGATCCTCGTCCTAACCAAACAACTGCAAGGTGAGGGGATAATAGGCATCCAGGATCCTCGTCCTAACCAAACAACTGCAAGGTGAGGGTGAGGGGATAATAGGCATCCAGGATCCTCGTCCTAACCAAACAACTGCAAGGTGAGGGGATAATAGGCATCCAGGATCCTCGTCCTAACCAAACAACTGCAAGGTGAGGGGATAATAGGCATCCAGGATCCTCGTCCTAACCAAACAACTGCAAGGTGAGGGGATAATAGGCATCCAGGATCCTCGTCCTAACCAAACAACTGCAAGGTGAGGGGATAATAGGCATCCAGGATCCTCGTCCTAACCAAACAACTGCAAGGTGAGGGGATAATAGGCATCCAGGATCCTCGTCCTAACCAAACAACTGCAAGGTGAGGGGATAATAGGCATCCAGGATCCTCGTCCTAACCAAACAACTGCAAGGTGAGGGGATAATAGGCATCCAGGATCCTCTTCCTAACCAAACAACTGCAAGGTGAGGGGATAATAGGCATCCAGGATCCTCGTCCTAACCAAACAACTGCAAGGTGAGGGGATAATAGGCATCCAGGATCCTCGTCCTAACCAAACAACTGCAAGGTGAGGGGATAATAGGCATCCAGGATCCTCGTCCTAACCAAACAACTGCAAGGTGAGGGGATAATAGGCATCCAGGATCCTCGTCCTAACCAAACAACTGCAAGGTGAGGGGATAATAGGCATCCAGGATCCTCGTCCTAACCAAACAACTGCAAGGTGAGGGGATAATAGGCATCCAGGATCCTCGTCCTAACCAAACAACTGCAAGGTGAGGGGATAATAGGCATCCAGGATCCTCGTCCTAACCAAACAACTGCAAGGTGAGGGGATAATAGGCATCCAGGATCCTCGTCCTAACCAAACAACTGCAAGGTGAGGGGATAATAGGCATCCAGGATCCTCGTCCTAACCAAACAACTGCAAGGTGAGGGGATAATAGGCATCCAGGATCCTCTTCCTAACCAAACAACTGCAAGGTGAGGGGATAATAGGCATCCAGGATCCTCGTCCTAACCAAACAACTGCAAGGTGAGGGGATAATAGGCATCCAGGATCCTCGTCCTAACCAAACAACTGCAAGGTGAGGGGATAATAGGCATCCAGGATCCTCGTCCTAACCAAACAACTGCAAGGTGAGGGGATAATAGGCATCCAGGATCCTCGTCCTAACCAAACAACTGCAAGGTGAGGGGATAATAGGCATCCAGGATCCTCGTCCTAACCAAACAACTGCAAGGTGAGGGGATATAGGCATCCAGGATCCTCGTCCTAACCAAACAACTGCAAGGTGAGGGGATAATAGGCATCCAGGATCCTCTTCCTAACCAAACAACTGCAAGGTGAGGGGATAATAGGCATCCAGGATCCTCGTCCTAACCAAACAACTGCAAGGTGAGGGGATAATAGGCATCCAGGATCCTCGTCCTAACCAAACAACTGCAAGGTGAGGGGATAATAGGCATCCAGGATCCTCGTCCTAACCAAACAACTGCAAGGTGAGGGGATAATAGGCATCCAGGATCCTCGTCCTAACCAAACAACTGCAAGGTGAGGGGATAATAGGCATCCAGGATCCTCGTCCTAACCAAACAACTGCAAGGTGAGGGGATAATAGGCATCCAGGATCCTCGTCCTAACCAAACAACTGCAAGGTGAGGGGATAATAGGCATCCAGGATCCTCGTCCTAACCAAACAACTGCAAGGTGAGGGGATAATAGGCATCCAGGATCCTCGTCCTAACCAAACAACTGCAAGGTGAGGGGATAATAGGCATCCAGGATCCTCGTCCTAACCAAACAACTGCAAGGTGAGGGAAACAACTGCAAGGTGAGGGGATAATAGGCATCCAGGATCCTCGTCCTAACCAAACAACTGCAAGGTGAGGGAAACAACTGCAAGGTGAGGGGATAATAGGCATCCAGGATCCTCGTCCTAACCAAACAACTGCAAGGTGAGGGAAACAACTGCAAGGTGAGGGGATAATAGGCATCCAGGATCCTCGTCCTAACCAAACAACTGCAAGGTGAGGGAAACAACTGCAAGGTGAGGGGATAATAGGCATCCAGGATCCTCGTCCTAACCAAACAACTGCAAGGTGAGGGGATAATAGGCATCCAGGATCCTCGTCCTAACCAAACAACTGCAAGGTGAGGGGATAATAGGCATCCAGGATCCTCTTCCTAACCAAACAACTGCCATTTCCACGGACAGTAGAACGATTGTCTTCAGTTATCTGGCATTTGCCAATAAAAAGATTGTTGAGTAGGCCTACGTCAACAATGTCATCCAAATATTCTTAGAATGAATTTCGCAACAGATACACAACAGTTAGTCTGATTATGATGCAATGCAGTTATGGACATTATCCTTTAATTAGAATCAACCATACGCTAATTAATGACTTCTTTGATATCATAATATGGCATCAATTAATCGGGTTTGTTTCACTGTGCTGCCAGCATACTTCCATGATACGGCATCCGTCCGTTATATGCTAATATAACTGTCCACTAACCGGAACGGCATACGCACGGTATTAGTTTAAACTTTATTTATTTTACAACGATTACGAAGCCAGTTTAAACAACTTATATTAATCACTCTCGTTGGCGCGGATGAAAGCGTAAACTTAATGTGGTCATTAGTCTGGGAGAACACCCACCTGTCCGAGCTGGCGACCACCTCACATACTCCCCGGTCCGAGGATCGAACACGGGTTGCGTTGGTGAGAAACGAGCGCACTAATCACTGCGCTAATCGGACAGCCAATACGTTACCACTAACAATGTATAAATGACTATATATATATAACCATAACCATGTATAATGGAACTTCGTTGATACAGTAGCATATTTATTAATGGTCGTACTACTCAAAGATACATTTATATCATTGACACCTATAAGCAATCATTCTATGCTGGAGATTGGACTGTATACACTAGTATTGCAACTTGGGAAGTCACTGGGATGTATACACTAGTATTGCAACTTGGGAAGTCACTGGGATGTATACACTAGTATTGCAACTTGGGAAGTCACTGGGATGTATACACTAGTATTGCAACTTGGGAAGTCACTGGGATGTATACACTAGTATTGCAACTTGGGAATTATACGTGGGAAGTCACTGGGATGTATACACTAGTATTACAACTTGGGAATTAGACTTGGGAAGTCACTGGGATGTATACATGTATTGAGATTGCAACTTGGGAATTATACGTGGGAAGTCACTGGGATGTATACACTAGTATTGCAACTTGGGAATTATACGTGGGAAGTCACTGGGATGTATACACTAGTATTACAACTTGGGAATTAGACTTGGGAAGTCACTGGGATGTATACATGTATTGAGATTGCAACTTGGGAATTATACGTGGGAAGTCACTGGGATGTATACACTAGTATTGCAACTTGGGAAGTATACGTGGGAAGTCACTGGGATGTATACACTAGTATTGCAACTTGCGAAATATACTTGGGAAGTCACTGGGATGTATACACTAGTATTGCAACTTGGGAATTATACGTGGGAAGTCACTGGGATGTATACACTAGTATTGCAACTTGGGAATTATACGTGGGAAGTCACTGGGATGTATACACTAGTATTGCAACTTGGGAAGTATACTTGGGAAGTCACTGGGATGTATAAACTAGTATTACAACTTGGGAATTATACGTGGGAAGTCACTGGGATGTATACACTAGTATTGCAACTTGGGAATTATACGTGGGAAGTCACTGGGATGTATAAACTAGTATTACAACTTGGGAATTATACGTGGGAAGTCACTGGGATGTATACACTAGTATTGCAACTTGGGAATTATACGTGGGAAGTCACTGGGATGTATACACTAGTATTGCAACTTGGGAATTATACGTGGGAAGTCACTGGGATGTTGTATTGAGATTGCAACTTGGGAATTATACTTGGGAAGTCACTGGGATGTATACATGTATTGAGATTGCAACTTGGGAAGTCACTGTGATATATAATGTATTGAGACTACAACTTGGGAAGTATACGTGGGAAGTCACTGGGATGTATACATGTATTGAGACTACAACTTGGGAATTATACTTGGGAAGTCACTGGGATGTATACATGTATTGAGACTACAACTTGGGAATTATACTTGGGAAGTCACTGGGATGTATACACTAGTATTGCAACTTGGGAAGTATACGTGGGAAGTCACTGGGATGTATACATGTATTGAGATTGCAACTTGGGAATTATACTTGGGAAGTCACTGGGATGTATACACTAGTATTGCAACTTGGGAAGTATACGTGGGAAGTCACTGGGATGTATACATGTATTGAGACTACAACTTGGGAATTATACTTGGGAAGTCACTGGGATGTATACATGTATTGAGACTACAACTTGGGAATTATACTTGGGAAGTCACTGGGATGTATACACTAGTATTGCAACTTGGGAAGTATACGTGGGAAGTCACTGGGATGTATACATGTATTGAGATTGCAACTTGGGAATTATACTTGGGAAGTCACTGGGATGTATACACTAGTATTGCAACTTGGGAAGTATACGTGGGAAGTCACTGGGATGTATACATGTATTGAGACTACAACTTGGGAATTATACTTGGGAAGTCACTGGGATGTATACATGTATTGAGACTACAACTTGAGAATTATACTTGGGAAGTCACTGGGATGTATACATGTATTGAGATTACAACTTGGGAATTATACTTGGGAAGTCACTGGGATGTATACATGTATTGAGACTACAACTTGGGAATTATACTTGGTAAGTCACTGGGATGTATTCATGTATTGAGATTGCAACTTGGGAATTAGACTTGGGAAGTCACTGGGATGTATACACTAGTATTACAACTTGGGAATTAGACTTGGGAAGTCACTGGGATGTATTAATGTATTGAGATTGCAACTTGGGAATTATACTTGGGAAGTCACTGGGATGTATACATGTATTGAGACTACAACTTGGGAATTATACTTGGGAAGTCACTGGGATGTATACATGTATTGAGACTACAACTTGGGAATTAGACTTGGGAAGTCACTGGGATGTATAAATGTATTGAGACTACAACTTGGGAATTATACTTGGGAAGTCACTGGGATGTATACATGTATTGAGATTACAACTTGGGAATTAGACTTGGGAAGTCACTGGGATGTATAAATGTATTGAGATTGCAACTTGGGAATTAGACTTGAACGTCACTGGGATGTATAAATGTATTGAGATTGCAACTTGGGAATTAGACTTAGGAAGTCACTGGGATGTATAAATGTATTGAGACTACAACTTGGGAACTAGACTTAGGAAGTCACTGGGATGTATACATGTATTGAGACTACAACTTGGGAATTAGACTTAGGAAGTCACTGGGATGTATAAATGTATTGAGATTACAACTTGGGAATTAGACTTGGGAAGTCACTGGGATGTATACATGTATTGAGATTGCAACTTGGGAATTATACGTGGGAAGTCACTGGGATGTATACACTAGTATTGCAACTTGGGAAGTATACGTGGGAAGTCACTGGGATGTATACACTAGTATTGCAACTTGGGAAGTATACGTGGGAAGTCACTGGGATGTATACACTAGTATTGCAACTTGGGAAGTATACGTGGGAAGTCACTGGGATGTATACACTAGTATTGCAACTTGGGAAGTATACGTGGGAAGTCACTGGGATGTATACACTAGTATTGCAACTTGGGAAGTATACGTGGGAAGTCACTGGGATGTATACACTAGTATTGCAACTTGGGAAGTATACGTGGGAAGTCACTGGGATGTATACACTAGTATTGCAACTTGGGAAGTATACGTGGGAAGTCACTGGGATGTATACACTAGTATTGCAACTTGGGAAGTATACGTGGGAAGTCACTGGGATGTATACACTAGTATTGCAACTTGGGAAGTATACGTGGGAAGTCACTGGGATGTATACACTAGTATTGCAACTTGGGAAGTATACGTGGGAAGTCACTGGGATGTATACACTAGTATTGCAACTTGGGAATTATACGTGGGAAGTCACTGGGATGTATACATGTATTGAGATTGCAACTTGGGAATTATACTTGGGAAGTCACTGGGATGTATACATGTATTGAGATTGCAACTTGGGAAGTCACTGGGATATATACATGTATTGAGACTACAACTTGGGAATTATACTTGGGAATTCACTGGGATGTATACATGTATTGAGACTACAACTTGGGAATTATACTTGGTAAGTCACTGGGATGTATAAATGTACATGTATTGAGATTACAACTTGGGAATTATACTTGGGAAGTCACTGGGATGTATACATGTATTGAGACTACAACTTGGGAATTATACTTGGTAAGTCACTGGGATGTATACATGTATTGAGATTGCTACTTGGGAATTAGACTTAGGAAGTCACTGGGATGTATAAATGTATTGAGATTGCTACTTGGGAATTAGACTTGGGAAGTCACTGGGATGTATAAATGTATTGAGATTGCAACTTGGGAATTATACTTGGGAAGTCACTGGGATGTATAAATGTATTGAGATTGCTACTTGGGAATTAGACTTGGGAAGTCACTGGGATGTATAAATGTATTGAGATTGCAACTTGGGAATTATACTTGGGAAGTCACTGGGATGTATACATGTATTGAGACTACAACTTGGGAATTAGACTTGGGAAGTCACTGGGATGTATACATGTATTGAGATTACAACTTGGGAATTAGACTTGGGAAGTCACTGGGATGTATAAATGTATTGAGATTGCAACTTGGGAATTAGACTTGAACGTCACTGGGATGTATACATGTATTGAGATTACAACTTGGGAATTAGACTTGGTAAGTCACTGGGATGTATAAATGTATTGAGATTGCAACTTGGGAATTAGACTTGGTAAGTCACTGGGATGTATACATGTATTGAGATTGCTACTTGGGAATTAGACTTAGGAAGTCACTGGGATGTATAAATGTATTGAGATTGCTACTTGGGAATTAGACTTGGGAAGTCACTGGGATGTATAAATGTATTGAGATTGCAACTTGGGAATTATACTTGGGAAGTCACTGGGATGTATAAATGTATTGAGATTGCTACTTGGGAATTAGACTTGGGAAGTCACTGGGATGTATAAATGTATTGAGATTGCAACTTGGGAATTATACTTGGGAAGTCACTGGGATGTATACATGTATTGAGATTGCAACTTGGGAATTATACTTGGGAAGTCACTGGGATGTATAAATGTATTGAGATTGCAACTTGGGAATTATACTTGGGAAGTCACTGGGATGTATACATGTATTGAGACTACAACTTGGGAAGTCACTGGGATGTATAAATGTATTGAGACTACAACTTGGGAATTAGACTTGGGAAGTCACTGGGATGTATACATGTATTGAGATTACAACTTGGGAATTAGACTTGGGAAGTCACTGGGATGTATACATGTATTGAGATTGCAACTTGGGAATTAGACTTGAACGTCACTGGGATGTATAAATGTATTGAGATTGCAACTTGGGAATTAGACTTGAACGTCACTGGGATGTATAAATGTATTGAGATTGCAACTTGGGAATTAGACTTAGGAAGTCACTGGGATGTATACATGTATTGAGACTACAACTTGGGAATTAGACTTAGGAAGTCACTGGGATGTATACATGTATTGAGACTACAACTTGGGAATTAGACTTAGGAAGTCACTGGGATGTATAAATGTATTGAGATTGCAACTTGGGAATTAGACTTGAACGTCACTGGTATGTATAAATGTATTGGGACTACAACTTGGGAATTAGACTTGAACGTCACTGGTATGTATACATGTATTGAGTCTATGGTAGGAACATACACTATAACAGGTATAACTATTTAATCTGGCATACGTATAGTGTAGCCCCTCTCAACATTATGAGGTTGAATGTCACGGCCAGCTAGGTGGATGCTCTCAGTGAGTGGGAAGCAGTCAAAGGACACTCGATCGCCACCTACTCGCTGCATGTGTGACGACGGATTACCTATGGCATTGAACACGTGCATAACTTAAGTGGGACTGCTTACCGGAACTAGTACCGAGTCGTCACATACTCCGAACTCAACCCGGAAGAAGTGATTAGTCTAGAGACACAAGTATCGAATAAGTCTATCGAAAGTGAAATAGTACAGTTACCTAAATAGTTTACCTAAATTAAAAAGAGACGCTTACAACATGAATCCATCGTACTTACAACAACAAAGAACACTCATAGAGTAGAATAAGGGCCCGGTTTATTAAAGATTTACTGTTTGAATCATTCATTTGTTGCATCATTAAATTGTTGTAAATATTGTACTCTTGTGTATATTATCAACACCGGAAGGATCATATAGAGATGGCATGTATTATCAACACCGGAAGTATCATATATAGAGATAGCATGTATTATCAACACCGGAAGTATCATATAGAGATGGTATGTATTATCAACACCAGAAGTATCATATAGAGATGGCATGTATTATCAACACCGGAAGTATCATATAGAGATGGCATGTATTATCAACACCGGAAGTATCATATAGAGATGGCATGTATTATAAACACCGGAAGTGTCGTATAGAGATTGCATGTATTATCAACACCGGAAGTATCATATAGAGATAGCATGTATTATAAACACCGGAAGTATCATATAGAGATAGCATGTATTATCAACACCGGAAGTATCATATATAGATGGCATGTATTATAAACACCGGAAGTATCATATAGAGATGGCATGTATTATAAACACCGGAAGTATCATATAGAGATTGCATGTATTATAAACACCGGAAGTATCATATAGAGATGGCATGTATTATCAACACCGGAAGTATCATATAGAGATTGCATGTATTATCAACACCGGAAGTATCATATAGAGATGGCATGTATTATCAACACCGGAAGTATCATATAGAGATTGCATGTATTATCAACACCGAAAGTATCATATAGAGATGGCATGTATTATCAACACCGGAAGTATCATATAGAGATGGCATGTATCATCAACACCGGAAGGATCATATATAGATGGCATGTATTATCAACACCGGAAGTATCATATAGAGATGGCATGTATTATAAACACCGGAAGGACCATATAGAGATGGCATGTATTATAAACACCGGAAGTATCATATAGTGATGGCATGTATTATCAACACCGGAAGCATCATATAGAGATGGCATGTATTATCAACACCGGAAGGATCATATAGAGATTGCATGTATTATCAACACCGGAAGTATCATATAGAGATGGCATGTATTATCAACACCGGAAGTATCATATAGAGATTGCATGTATTATCAACACCGGAAGTATCATATAGAGATGGCATGTATTATCAACACCGGAAGGATCATATAGAGATTGCATGTATTATCAACACCGGAAGTATCATATAGAGGTTGCATGTATTATCAACACCGGAAGTATCATATAGAGATGGCATGTATTATCAACACCGGAAGTATCATATAGAGATGACATATATTATCAACACCGGAAGTATCATATAGAGATGGCATGTATTATCAACGCCGGAAGTATCATATAGAGATTGCATGTATTATCAACACCGGAAGTATCATATAGAGATGGCATATATTATCAACGCCGGAAGTATCATATAGAGATTGCATGTATTATCAACACCGGAAGGATCATATAGAGATGGCATGTATTATAAACACCGGAAGTATCATATAGAGATTGCATGTATTATCATAACCGGAAGTATAGAGATGTCATGGATTATCATAACCGGAAGTATATATATTGAATGCATTATCATAACCGGAAGTATAGAGGTCGCATGTATTATCAATACCGGAAGTATCATATAGAGATGGCATGTATTATCAACACCGGAAGGATCATATAGAGATGGCATGTATTATCAACACCGGAAGGATCATATAGAGATTGTATGTATTATCAACACCGGAAGTATAATATAGAGATGGCATGTATTACAAACACCGGAAGTATCATATAGAGATGGCATGTATTATAAACACCGGAAGGATCATATAGAGATTGCATGTATTATCAACACCGGAAGTATAATATAGAGATGGCATGTATTATCAACACCGGAATGATCATATAGAGATTGCATGTATTATCAACACCTAAAGGATCATATAGAGATGGCATGTATTATCAACACCGGAAGTATCATATAGAGATTGCATGTATTATCAACACCGGAAGGATCATATAGAGATGGCATGTATTATCAACACCGGAACTAACACATAGAGATGGCATGTACAGTCATAACCGGAAGTAACATATAGAGGTGTCTTGTATTATCATAGCCGGAAGTAACACATATAGATGGCATGTACTGTCATAACCGGAAGTAACATATAGAGGTGTCATGTATTATCATAGCCGGACGTAACATATAGAGATGTCATGCATTATCCACACCGGAAGTAATTAACATATAGAGATGTCATGTATTATCATAGCCGGAACTAACATATAGAGATGGCATGTATTATCATAGCCGGCAGTAACACATAGATATGTCATATTTGTATTGTTTTCAAATGTTATCTCAATTCCCATAGAAGCGTCTATTGCGAGCAACAAAATGCCTCGTGTCGAGTTGCCACGTGTTAAAACTCTCATTCATTGCCAAAGTGGGAATCTCCTACCTGGAATTATAGAACGGGGAACACTATCAACAATTAGTGCAAAACATATTTCAATGCCAATGAACACAAACAAAATAACATGCATGCATTAACAGGTTGCTCGTACGGCAAGTATTAACACCAAGAGGGCCATGGAAGCTTTGGATCTCTCACCTGTGTTGAAAAGCCCAAAGGTCCAATTTATTTAATATTATTTTAACATGTTTCCCTTTGAAATATTATAGTTGCATCACATCCATAAATAATCATATCTACACAGCTAGTTTGGTATCGTTATGTCTACTGGCATGGGAAATAAAAGTCAGGCAAGCATTTGGTAGATATCCTACAGACGGATATGTAGTCCAGTGGTAACACGCTGGACTGGTATTCCAGGGATCGCAGGTTCGATCCCCCGTCTGACCCTAATAAAATTAACAGTCTTTCAGATGTGACATTAAACGTGTCTCGTGTCGGTGCTTTACACCGTGCACGTAAAAGAACCAGAGGAGACTCTGGAATGGGTCTCTCTCTGTATCATTGAACTATCCTCCAAAAATCTAAAATAACTAATCTCTTCAGGAGGCGTCGCTCATATGGGCAACCGGTAGCGACGATAAATAAACGTAAAACACCAACGATAGATATCCTGTAAAGTTTAAATGTCGCAGCAAACCTTGGTATGCGACAAACAGCTATCCATTGGGGGCAACAACTTGCCAATAAGTTGGTATCTGTATATCTTCAAGTAATGCGCATATGATTTGGACAGACAGGGATCTCGGATAGACATACCAACAGGTGCATGGTTATTATGTGGTGTCTGTATATATAACGGATAAGTGGCAAATACACGTGACTACATATAGTCCTGCAACAGACGGGCGTTCAGGCTATACCTTGTTAAGCACATCTACAAAAGCACATTAGTTACCAGTAGTGGACTAAAATCTACAAGGATAATATCACAGATCTGGGCTTTGTTGTTTCTGGGAAGAGTGTTGTACTGTATAAGTCTATGTAAACGATGTGACCTTACCTTGGGGTCAATTATGACCATAGGATCCCAATTTCAGTAAATATAATGATGTTACATACACAGTTTCAAAGCTATGGACATTGTGGTTTCTGAGAAGATTAAATTTACAAAATTTTACTATGTAAATTATATGACCCCTATCGTTGGGTCAATTATAACCCCAGAATCACATTTTCATCTAACTTCATAGTGGTCTCCCAGGTGATGCTACATGCAGCATATCATAGCTCTTCACATTTACCAATGTAAGTTAATATGTGATTTCACAACGAGGGGTCAATTATGACCCCCCCCCACAGGATCATCAATTGAGCAAGCATAGTCGTGGTTCACTAGGAGATACTAAAAGCAACATATGAAAGAGCTGTGCATTGTGGTTTATTCAATTTCAATTCAACAAGTTTATTGCATAAAACTGTTTATAGCAGATACAAACATTTTCAATACAAAGACATGGATTTTTAATAAAGAGCATATAATTCCAGTGGATATTTCAAAGCTATTGGCATATAACAGCAATTTTTACGACGTTCCATTTCTTAACAGGTTAGCATGGTAAATGAATGTGCAAATATTGTTCAAGGTAATTGTGGAGTTTGTTGACATAAGACTGGCATCATTTTGTTTTGTTGGCCAGGTGTACTTGTAGCGCATTATGAAGTTTGATCGCAATGTTGAATATTTTGGACATATGAGAAGGAAGTGATATCCATTATGGGGAAGTTGTTTGTCCGCCTTCATGGTCGAGTGGTTAAGGTCGCTGATTTGTATACCACTGTAACCTATCATCACTGATGGTCACGGGTTCGAGCCCCGCTCAGACCGTGTATCATTTATATGAAAAAGTTGGCAGTTTCTTACGGAGGTTGGTGCACCAAGTACTGGTTAACCGTTGGAGCCTGCCCAGGAAAGGTGTTGTTAGGTAAAACTGTCCGCCTGCGATATAGCCCAAAATGGTGCTGATGCAGGCGTAAAACCCGAAATATAACATAGTATAGGGAAGTTGATTAAATTTAATATATATCGTGATCCTATATGAAATGCATGTAGAGTAAAATGTGTCCACACCCATTGGCACCCTTTTTAACGAATCGATAAGGCTTGAGCAAATTTAGAGACTATAGCATCTAGTAAATTTCATTCAATAAGTACCAGTAATTTCGGAGAAGATTTTTGAAATATTGGCATAGAGACCTGCTTTTAAGATACATTTTGAAGCAAAATGTTGACGATCACGAAGACGGACGACGGACAAAAGACGATCACAAAAGCTCACCTTTTAGATGATCTAAACATGTCACATCTGGTACGGTAATTTAATAATATTTTATTGAATATCAAAATGAAAAATATAAGAACAATAGCAAATATAGTATATGATATTATCACATAACTTTGCTTGTATTCAGATTAATACAGCCATCACATATCTGTGACCTACCATTTGGATCCCTACTTCGGATTGGAAGGTTGTTAATGGTAGCATTATGTAATCTACCATGCGGGCCCTACTTCGGATTGGAAGGTTGTTAATGGTAGCATATGTAATATACCATGTGGGCCCTACTTCGGATTGGAAGGTTGTTAATTATAGCATATGTAATATACCATGTGGGCCCTACTTCGGATTGGAAGGTTGTTAATGGTAGCATATGTAATATACCATGTGGGCCCTACTTCGGATTGGAAGGTTGTTAATGATAGCATATGTAATATACCATGTGGGCCCTACTTCGGATTGGAAGGTTGTTAATTGGTAGCATTATGTAAGCTACCATGTGGGCTCTACTTCGGACTGGAAGGTTGTTAATGGTAGCATATGTAATATACCATGTGGGCCCTACTTCGGACTGGAAGGTTGTTAATCGTAGCATATGTAATATACCATGTGGGCCCTACTTCGGACTGGAAGGTTGTTAATTGGTAGCATTATGTAACCTACCATGTGGGCCCTACTTCGGATTGGAAGGTTGTTAATTGGTAGCATTATGTAACCTGCCATGTGGGCCCTACTTCGGATTGGAAGGTTGTTAATTGGTAGCATTATGTAATCTACCATGTGGGCCCTACTTCGGACTGGAAGGTTGTTAATTGGTAGCATTATGTAACCTACCATGTGGGCACTACTTCGGATTGGAAGGTTGTTAATGATAGCATATGTAATCTACCATTTGGATCCCTACTTCGGATTGGAAGGTTATTAATGATAGCATATGTAATATACCATGTGGGCCCTACTTCAGATTGGAAGGTTGTTAATTGGTAGCATTATGTAAGCTACCATGTGGGCTCTACTTCGGATTGGAAGGTTGTTATTTGTAATATTATGTAACCTACCATGTGGGCCCTACTTCGGATTGGAAGGTTGTTAATTGGTAGCATTATGTAACCTACCATGTGGGCCCTACTTCAGATTGGAAGGTTGTTAATTGGTAGCATTATGTAACCTACCATGTGGGCACTACTACGGATTGGAAGGTTGTTATTTGTAATATTATGTAACCTACCATGTGGGCCCTACTTCGGATTGGAAGGTTGTTAATTGGTAGCATTATGTAATATACCATGTGGGCCCTACTTCGGATTGGAAGGTTGTTAATTGGTAGCATTATGTAATATACCATGTGGGCCCTACTTCGGATTGGAAGGTTGTTAATGATAGCATATGTAATCTACCATGTGGGCCCTACTTCTGATTGGAAGGTTGCTAATGGTAGCATATGTAATATACCATGTGGGCCCTACTTCGGATTGGAAGGTTGTTAATTGGTAGCATTATGTAACCTACCATGTGGGCCCTACTTCGGATTGGAAGGTTGTTAATTGGTAGCATTATGTAACCTACCATGTGGGCCCTACTTCGGATTGGAAGGTTGTTAATTGGTAGCATTATGTAACCTGCCATGTGGGCCCTACTTCGGATTGGAAGGTTGTTAATTGGTAGCATTATGTAATCTACCATGTGGGCCCTACTTCGGACTGGAAGGTTGTTAATTGGTAGCATTATGTAACCTACCATGTGGGCACTACTTCGGATTGGAAGGTTGTTAATGATAGCATATGTAATCTACCATTTGGATCCCTACTTCGGATTGGAAGGTTATTAATGATAGCATATGTAATATACCATGTGGGCCCTACTTCAGATTGGAAGGTTGTTAATTGGTAGCATTATGTAAGCTACCATGTGGGCTCTACTTCGGATTGGAAGGTTGTTATTTGTAATATTATGTAACCTACCATGTGGGCCCTACTTCGGATTGGAAGGTTGTTAATTGGTAGCATTATGTAACCTACCATGTGGGCCCTACTTCAGATTGGAAGGTTGTTAATTGGTAGCATTATGTAACCTACCATGTGGGCACTACTTCGGATTGGAAGGTTGTTATTTGTAATATTATGTAACCTACCATGTGGGCCCTACTTCGGATTGGAAGGTTGTTAATTGGTAGCATTATGTAATATATCATGTGGGCCCTACTTCGGATTGGAAGGTTGTTAATTGGTAGCATTATGTAATATACCATGTGGGCCCTACTTCAGATTGGAAGGTTGTTAATGATAGCATATGTAATCTACCATGTGGGCCCTACTTCTGATTGGAAGGTTGTTAATGGTAGCATATGTAATATACCATGTGGGCCCTACTTCGGATTGGAAGGTTGTTAATTGGTAGCATTATGTAACCTACCATGTGGGCCCTACTTCGGATTGGAAGGTTGTTAATTGGTAGCATTATGTAACCTACCATGTGGGCCCTACTTCGGATTGGAAGGTTGTTAATTGGTAGCATTATGTAACCTGCCATGTGGGCCCTACTTCGGATTGGAAGGTTGTTAATTTGTAGCATTATGTAATCTACCATGTGGGCCCTACTTCGGACTGGAAGGTTGTTAATTGGTAGCATTATGTAACCTACCATGTGGGCACTACTTCGGATTGGAAGGTTGTTAATGATAGCATATGTAATCTACCATTTGGATCCCTACTTCGGATTGGAAGGTTATTAATGATAGCATATGTAATATACCATGTGGGCCCTACTTCAGATTGGAAGGTTGTTAATTGTAATATTATGTAACCTACCATGTGGGCCCTACTTCGGATTGGAAGGTTGTTAATTGGTAGCATTATGTAACCTACCATGTGGGCCCTACTTCAGATTGGAAGGTTGTTAATTGGTAGCATTATGTAACCTACCATGTGGGCACTACTTCGGATTGGAAGGTTGTTATTTGTAATATTATGTAACCTACCATGTGGGCCCTACTTCGGATTGGAAGGTTGTTAATGGTAGCATATGTAATATACCATGTGGGCCCTACTTCGGATTGGAAGGTTGTTAATTGGTAGCATTATGTAATCTACCATGTGGGCCCTACTTCGGACTGGAAGGTTGTTAATTGGTAGCATTATGTAACCTACCATGTGGGCCCTACTTCGAATTGGAAGGTTGTTAATTGGTAGCATTATGGAACCTACCATGTGGGCCCTACTTCGGATTGGAAGGTTGTTAATTGGTAGCATATGTAATCTACCATTTGGATCCCTACTTCGGATTGGAAGGTTATTAATGATAGCATATGTAATATACCATGTGGGCCCTACTTCAGATTGGAAGGTTGTTAATTGTAATATTATGTAACCTACCATGTGGGCCCTACTTCGGATTGGAAGGTTGTTAATTGGTAGCATTATGTAACCTACCATGTGGGCCCTACTTCAGATTGGAAGGTTGTTAATTGGTAGCATTATGTAACCTACCATGTGGGCACTACTTCGGATTGGAAGGTTGTTATTTGTAATATTATGTAACCTACCATGTGGGCCCTACTTCGGATTGGAAGGTTGTTAATGGTAGCATATGTAATATACCATGTGGGCCCTACTTCGGATTGGAAGGTTGTTAATTGGTAGCATTATGTAATCTACCATGTGGGCCCTACTTCGGACTGGAAGGTTGTTAATTGGTAGCATTATGTAACCTACCATGTGGGCCCTACTTCGAATTGGAAGGTTGTTAATTGGTAGCATTATGGAACCTACCATGTGGGCCCTACTTCGGATTGGAAGGTTGTTAATTGGTAGCATTATGTAATCTACCATGTGGGCCCTACTTCGGATTGGAAGGTTGTTAATCGTAGCATTATGTAATCTACCATGCGGGCCCTACTTCGGATTGGAAGGTTGTTAATGATAGCATATGTAATATACCATGTGGGCCCTACTTCGGACTGGAAGGTTGTTAATTGGTAGCATTATGTAACCTACAATGTGGGCCCTACTTCGGACTGGAAGGTTGTTAATTGGTAGCATTATGTAACCTACCATGTGGGCCCTACTTCGGATCGGAAGGTTGTTAATTGGTAGCATTATGTAATATACCATGTGGGCCCTACTTCGGATTGGAAGGTTGTTGATTGGTAGCATTATGTAACCTACCATGTTGGCCCTACTTCGGATTGGAAGGTTGTTAATGGTAGCATTATGTAATATACCATGTGGGCCATACTTCGGATTGGAAGCTTGTTAATTGGTAGCATTATGTAATATACCATGTGGGCCCTACTTCGGATTGGAAGGTTGTTAATTGGTAGCATTATGTAACATACCATGTGGGCCCTACTTCGGATTGGAAGGTTGTTGATTGGTAGCATTATGTAATATACCATGTGGGCCCTACTTCGGATTGGAAGGTTGTTAATTGGTAGCATTATGTAATATACCATGTGGGCCCTACTTCGGATTGGAAGGTTGTTAATTGGTAGCATTATGTAATATACCATGTGGGCCCTACTTCGGATTGGAAGGTTGTTGATTGGTTGCATTATGTAATATACCATGTGGGGCCTACTTCGGACTGGAAGGTTGTTAATTGGTAGCATTATGTAACCTACCATGTGGGCCCTACTTCGGACTGGAAGGTTGTTAATTGGTAGCATTGTGTAACCTACCATGTGGGCCCTACTTCGGACTGGAAGGTTGTTAATTGGTAGCATTATGTAACCTACCATGTGGGCCCTACTTCGGACTGGAAGGTTGTTAATTGGTAGCATTATGTAACCTACCATGTGGGCCCTACTTCGGATTGGAAGGTTGTTAATTGGTAGCATTATGTAACCTACCATGTGGGCCCTACTTCGGACTGGAAGGTTGTTAATTGGTAGCATTATGTTGTTAATTGGTAGCATTATGTAACCTACCATATTGATCCCTACTTCTAGTTGGAGGCTTGTTCAACACTGGAGACCCTTCCCAATCATGATCCAACTGCCTTTGTCTGAAAACGTGACAAATTTAGTCCAGTATATACAAAACAATACATGTACACGCAATCAAAGAGGTAAGTATATAGGAATGCATTAAAAACGGAAGCAGAGCTTATATAGTTTCTCTCCTTGCAGTTCAAAATACACAGTAATATATTGGACGGTGTGGAACTAATACATGTATACAAAGTGTGAATATTGCGTAGAAATGACAGACATGAAATACCGGCATGAATGCAGAAGCAAGACAGGATGTTTGGGAAGGTAGCGCAGGCAAACAGCGGAACATTCATCAAATGCACGTCTGTTTGTTTTTTACGTTTATTTAACGTTGCTACCGGTTACCCATATGAGCGACTCCTTCTGAAGAGATTAGTAATTTTAGATTTTGGAGGATAGTGCAATGATACAGACAGAGACCCATTCCAGCGTCTCCTCTGGTTCTTTTACGTGCACGGTGTAAAGCACCGACACGAGACCTCGGTTTAACGTCCCATCTGAAAGACTGTTAATTGTATTAGGGTCAGACGGGGGATCGAACCTGCGATCCCTGGATTACCAGTCCAGCGTGTTACCACTGGGCTACAGATCCGTCTGTGAAATGCACGTCTTATATACACGGGGGTCTTATATACATGGGTTTCACTTAAAGAATCCTTTTGTATCGTGAATGAAATTATGTACATATTTAAATACTATTTTGTTAATGGCTTCTGTAAGAGTCTCACCACCGTGTACGACCGTCTGCACATTAGCAGCGGGGCATAATCTTGGCAACTTTTGTATGAAATCAATTCGAATATTAGAATAGTTTGTACATGTGTTGTTGTGTTGTTGTTGTTGTTGTGTTGTTGTGTTGTTGTTGTTGTTGGTGGTGGTGGTGGTTTGTTGGTGTTGTGTCGTTGTGTCGTTGTTTTGTCGTTGTATCGTTGTTGTGTCGTTATGTCGTTGTTGCGTCGTTGTTGTGTCGTTGTGGGTGTTGTGTTGCTGTTGGTGTTGTGTTGGTGTTATGTCGTTGTTGTGTCATTGTGGCGTTGTTGTGTCGTTGTTGTGTCGTTGTTGTGTTGTTGTTATTGTGTTGTTGTTGTTGTTGTTGTTGTGTTGTTGTTGTGTTGATGTTGTTGGTGTTGTGTTGGTGTTGTGTCGTTGTTATGGCGTTGTTATGGCGTTGTGTCATTGTTGTGTCGTTGTGACTTTGTTGTGTCGTTGTTGTGTCGTTGTTATGTCGTTGTTGTGGCGTTGTTGTGGCGTTGTTGTGTCGTTGTTATGTCGTTGTTGTGGCGTTGTTGTGGTAGCTGTTTCCATGAGCTTCGAATCGGCATAGTGATGATTGAATTAAGTTTTTAAAAAAAGAAATGCTCGTAGTGCTCACCTGAATTGGTTCTAATTCGTGTATGTAATACTTAGAATTATCTATCACCAGAATAGAGGAAATTACGAGTGTTTCTTTTATCTTTATTTAAATAAGTTTTAAAGATGTTTAGAGTTGTGGCATTCCTAATGTTACTGTCAATGTCATTCCAGTCTCTTATTACGGATGGCAAAAATTGTAGTATGAAGTTGAAGCTTATTTAGATGCACCTGTTGCGATTCTGGCTGCCTCCTTTTGAATTGTTTCTATTTCATTGTTTACGAATTTACAATTTTCCCATACAACATATTCTAAAATAAGGCGTATGAATGATGTAGAGATTATCTCTAAAGAGTTACCATCTGGTTTGTATTTTAGTTTTCGCATTCTATATATTCGTTTCAAGGCATTTTCCTTAATGTAAGTGAGGTGAGTGTGCCAAGTGTAATCCTTAGTAAAAAATAATCACAAGTGCTTAGGTATTA
>CM026395.1:65552936-65648761 GCA_014843695.1 Archivesica marissinica | reverse complement strand
GTAAAATAAACATTGTAGATGAGTGTAATATGTGTAAAATAAACATTGTAGATGAGTGTAATATGTGTAAAATAAACATTGTAGATGAGTGTAATATGTGTAAAATAAACATTGTAGATGAGTGTAATATGTGTAAAATAAACATTGTAGATGAGTGTAATATCTGTAAAATAGTGTAATATGTGTAAAATAAACATTGTAGATGAGTGTAATATGTGTAAAATAAAGATTGTAGATGAGTGTAATATGTGTAAAATAAAGATTGTAGATGAGTGTAATATGTGTAAAATAAAGATTGTAGATGAGTGTAATATGTGTAAAATAAACATTGTAGATGAGTGTAATATGTGTAAAATAAACATTGTAGATGAGTGTAATATGTGTAAAATAAACATTGTAGATGAGTGTAATATGTGTAAAATAAACATTGTAGATGAGTGTAATATGTGTAAAATAAACATTGTAGATGAGTGTAATATGTGTAAAATAAACATTGTAGATGAGTGTAATATGTGTAAAATAAACATTGTAGATGAGTGTAATATGTGTAAAATAAACATTGTAGATGAGTGTAATATGTGTAAAATAAACATTGTAGATGAGTGTAATATCTGTAAAATAGTGTAATATGTGTAAAATAAACATTGTAGATGAGTGTAATATGTGTAAAATAAACATTGTAGATGAGTGTAATATGTGTAAAATAAACATGTAGATGAGTGTAATATGTGTAAAATAAACATTGTAGATGAGTGTAATATGTGTAAATAAACATTGTAGATGAGTGTAATATGTGTAAAATAAACATTGTAGATGAGTGTAATATGTGTAAAATAAACATTGTAGATGAGTGTAATATGTGTAAAATAAACATTGTAGATGAGTGTAATATGTGTAAAATAAACATTGTAGATGAGTGTAATATGTGTAAAATAGTGTAATATGTGTAAAATAAACATTGTAGATGAGTGTAATATGTGTAAAATAAACATTGTAGATGAGTGTAATATGTGTAAAATAAACATTGTAGATGAGTGTAATATGTGTAAAATAAACATTGTAGATGAGTGTAATATGTGTAAAATAAACATTGTAGATGAGTGTAATATGTGTAAAATAAACATTGTAGATGAGTGTAATATGTGTAAAATAAACATTGTAGATGAGTGTAATATCTGTAAAATAAACATTGTAGATGAGTGTAATATCTGTAAAATAGTGTAATATGTGTAAAATAAACATTGTAGATGAGTGTAATATGTGTAAAATAAACATTGTAGATGAGTGTAATATGTGTAAAATAACATTGTAGATGAGTGTAATATGTGTAAAATAAACATTGTAGATGAGTGTAATAGTGTAAAATAAACATTGTAGATGAGTGTAATATGTGTAAAATAAACATTGTAGATGAGTGTAATATGTGTAAAATAAACATTGTAGATGAGTGTAATATGTGTAAAATAGTGTAATATGTGTAAATAAACATGTAGATGAGTGTAATAGTGTAAAATAGTGTAATATGTGTAAAATAAACATTGTAGATGAGTGTAATATGTGTAAAATAAACATTGTAGATGATGTAATATGTGTAAAATAAACATTGTAGATGAGTGTAATATGTGTAAAATAAACATTGTAGATGAGTGTAATATGTGTAAAATAACATTGTAGATGAGTGTAATATGTGTAAAATAACTTGTAGATGAGTGTAATATGTGTAAATAACATTGTAGATGAGTGTAATATGTGTAAAATAAACATTGTAGATGAGTGTAATATGTGTAAAATAGTGTAATATGTGTAAAATAAACATTGTAGATGAGTGTAATATGTGTAAAATAGTGTAATATGTGTAAAATAAACATTGTAGATGAGTGTAATATGTGTAAAATAAACATTGTAGATGAGTGTAATATGTGTAAAATAAACATTGTAGATGAGTGTAATATGTGTAAAATAAACATTGTAGATGAGTGTAATATGTGTAAAATAAACATTGTAGATGAGTGTAATATGTGTAAAATAGTGTAATATGTGTAAAATAAACATTGTAGATGAGTGTAATATCTGTAAAATAGTGTAATATGTGTAAAATAAAGATTTCATTTCATTGCTGGTTTAATTAATATGTGCAATCTTGTACCTTTTAATATGTGTTGCTTATAATACTTAGAGATACTGGTTTTTATCAGCTTTAAATGACCTGTCATTAACCTTATTGGGTTTCATGTATCACTTTTTGCAAATTACCTGGAAAAAAAACAAGGTACTAAAACTTATACCCCTTGAAATTTTGCTCTTAATTTTTTTCCACTAACAATTTGTCTAGGCTGTTGTAATTAGATGTTGGAATGTCTTGAAAATTACTCGACTATTCCAACTTAGACCGTATACGGGTATCATTACAGATGTGGGTGTCTACCTAGTCACCATTAATCTAACTTCACAGACGATTTGTTCGGTAAATGTTAAATCGGATATCCCTGAAGGAGCTATATAAGTCAGGATTTATGCCAGTGTTGGCTATATATTTGTCTAGCAGGTTGACACGCGGCTGTGATGTCTTCTTTGATTACCGTATCGTATTTCTGTCGCGGGTATATAGCAAAGACATCACCCATCACCTCTCCTCACCTCTCTTCCAGCCGTCCTACTGGGTAATTACAAGGGATTAAGTAGGCCTCTCTTATTTTAGTCCATTTCTTTTGCTCATAGTCGCGAGACGTTATTGTATCAAAAGTTTGCAAACAATTAGCTATAAACTTTATTTAAATTATATTACTGCGAAATAAGCTTTAACAATTTATATCAATCATTCTCGTCTGCCGCCCCTTTAACACTTTGCGCGCTTGTTATGCAATTTCATTAGAATTTGTGTTCCAACGACAAAATTTTATAATGAAATACCATGACATAATTAGTTTTAAAACTTTATTTATTTTACAACTATTTTAGTGGAAGTCGTGTTAGCGCAGTGGATGCGCGTTCGCTTCAGGTGCGAAAGGTCCGGAGTTCGAACCCCGCTGGAGCCGTTACGATTGTGCCCTCAGGCAAGGCATTTAATTTCCACGTTGCCTGTTCTCTCTCCCTCGCGGCGTGGAATTCCATCAGGAATGAGATCTCGAGAGTGATTAATATAAGTTATAAGAGCTTGTTTCGCAATCGAGCTAAAATAAATGTGTATAAACTAACTATTTTACAACGATTGCGAAGCGAGTTCTAACAATTTATATCAATCACTCTCGTTGGTGCAGATGAAAGCTTATATGTGATCCTTTGTGTGTTAGGAAACTGGAGTGCCCGGAGAAAACCAACCTGTCCGATCAGGCTAGCATGAAAATAACGGTCAAATATGTTATTAAATTTCCTTAGAATTGATTTGACGACACAATTCTAATGATATTCCATGACAATTATTTCCATAGTTTTCAGTTACAAAGAAGGAAAACAAACTAATGAAGTGTCGTCTGATATAATTATTTGAACTATTTATATTCTTATATTACCTTACCCAGCATGCAAAGAGTTAAGTTATAGAAAATTATTTTAGCCAAATCGCTCTCAATACTTCATTCCTGAAAGTATTTTTGCAAACCTTGTCATGAAAGTAAAACATGACATATTTTTACTATACGATACTCTTTATTGGAAAAATTCTGCTAATTGTGTGCTAATTGTGTGATCATTCTGTGTTAATTCTGTGCTAATTCTGTGTTAATTCTGTGCTAATTCTGTGCTAATTGTGTGATCATTCTGTGCTAATTCTGTGCTAATTCTGTGCTAATTCTGTGCTAATTCGGTGCTAATTATGTGCTAATTATGCTAATTTTGTACTAATTTGGTGCTAATTCGGTGCTAATTATGTGCTAATTCTGTGCTAATTATGTGCTAATTATGTGCTAATTTTGTGCTAATTCTGTAATTCTGTGCTAATTCAGTCCTAATTCTGCTATTTACTTCCCATTTGTAGTTTGTTACTTTCCGTGATGTAACACAGTGTGACAAATTACTGACAATAACTATCACAAAACTTGTGACCTAAGGCAAACGAAAAATGTTCAAACATGCAATAACTATATTATCGTCTGCAAGCAATAACGTTCTAAAATAACGTGTATTGCCCATACAGCAAACTAGAATTAGCGGTATAATGACATCAATGCTCTGCAAAATCAGATATAAATTTTATTTCACATTAAGTAACAATTTGGACAGCTCATTAAGCAATTTATCCTTCTATTTGCAGTTCCCTTGTGTAAATTGTGTATATTTTCAGTACAATCTCCAATCTACAACTTAATAACACAAAAAATTGCTCAGACTTACCACAGGCTGTTAAAGTCTCTTTATATAATTTTTTTCCCAAACGAGAAATAAAACTATGATTAATGACACATTTACATTTACCCTAGTGCGATCTTCAGTAGATCACCTTTTACTAAGTTATTTAATAATTGTGTGAATGATAAAGGGAGGTAATTTACAAATGCTATAATTTCACAATGATCATGATTTCTAATCATCTGTTTAGTAAGATATCTTGGTGTGAACACACATTCTATGCAAGACGGATATGTAGTCCAGTGGTAACACGCTGGACTGGTAATCCAGGGATCGCAGGTTTGATCCCCTGTCTGACCCTAATAAAATTAACAGTCTTTCAGATGGGACGTTAAACCGAGGTCTCGTGTCGGTGCTGTACACCGTGCACGTAAAAGAACCAGAGGAGATTCTGGAATGGGTCTCTGTCTGTATCATTGTACTATCCTCCAAAAATCTAAAATGACTAATCTCTTCAGGAGGCGTCGCTCATATGGGTAACCATGGTAGCGACGATAAATAAACGTAAATTTAAAAAAAAATAACAGTTATTTTATTACGTTTGCTGGATGTACTAACTTATTGAATCGTTGTGGGAGCGAATGGGGTCGAAAATAGCGCTACATTTTGGAAAATTTTGTCTGAAAAAAAATGTCATGATGGCTGTACCCGTGTATTCTGAGCACTAGACAAATTCTACATCGTTTTTAGTAATAAAAAATGGGGGATCGAACCTGTTAAAATGATGATGATGGAGTTTATTTACCCTCGCCACCGGCGAACCATGTGGGCGAGCGTAACTGTTAAAACAATCGATCGTATATATATTGCATACATTGCACTTGAAATAACTTTTAAAAGTGACAACAAACATCTCAACACCTCATTCAATATGAGACCGTATGATTACGCCAAGGATCGATAATTGGGGCACAATTGGGGACTTTGATTCTTTGAATGTAACACAAATAAACAATCTATTTACTAACCCGGCTGATTTTCATAATTATGAATTTCCGGGAGTTTTCGTAATTCTCCGTCACAATGGAATTTTACTAAATGTCAAGGTCGATACACAACAGCTGACACGATGAATTGAATTTTCACACATTTTGTATGACAAATTGCCGCCTAATGCAGTGGGAATATGGCATTTTGGGGTGAAATATACCGGCCGCTGGCTGCAGACACCAGGTGGCCGCTAATACAAGGTGTAATATAGAGTGATTTTTATTGGAGGGAGTTCGAACTGGACGTTATATAACACCAGGTGACCGCACTTTCCAGGTGACCGTTAGTGCAGTTTTGACTGTATATATAATGGCATTGATTAAGACTAAATATAACGATAGATATCCCGGGTATTAACAATGCGCAGCATTAAAGAGGCTTGTCGACTAATTAATCTCCTAAAATACAAACATTTAACTCTTTCAACACCAAGTAACTGACATGGACTGGTCCATGATATTCTTAGACCAATAAATGAATAAGAAAATTACATTCGGACCAGTTCATTTATCAAGATGGGTAATTTTGTCTAAAATTAGTAATACTACTTGCAAAAAGTGCAGATCCTGATGAGACGGCTCGTCACGAGCCGGCTCATCTGGATCTACACTTTTTGTAAGCCTATTAATAGAGGTCTGTGGTGTTGAAAGGGTTAATCGAGAAATTGCTAATCGCTTTCACAAAAAAATCAGAAAGACTAATCGCTCTTAAAAAAAAAGAAAAAAAGAAGCGATTAGGCTGTATTTCTGATATTTTCACTCGATATATGGACAAGTCTCTTTAATGCTGCGCATCGATATATGTACAAGTCTCTTTAATGCTACGCATCGTTAATACCCGAGTGCTAATTAAAGAGCACTTGTAAGTTGATTACAGGCTAAGAAATGTCTGAAACTGTGATTGAGTTAGCTACAGGCACGTGATGACCCCGTGGTCAAGTTGGGGACATCGATCACATGTCGGTAAATACTGACATTTACGAGAGAAAACACCATTGTTTCAAGAAAGAAGTACCTCCTTTTGAATGCGTTCATTTCAATTAAACTTTGCGGCCATGTTATTTGTGATCAAGCTTAGGGAATTGAAGTGGACACAAATTGGACTTAGACACACGGGCAGACAGTTCAAGCAGCTTCGGTTAGGTCAATGTATTTGTGAATGGGTAATCTTTGGGCAGTAGTTTGCATCTTGACAAAGAAAACAAATTGAGGTTCTTCACATAATTAGGCATACAATTATACGCCAGATGGTATTCTGTTCTTTAAAGGAGCTTGTTGCCAGACTTTCACAAAGATATTTTTATTTTCCATTTTGAGGCCCTTATTCGGGTAACCCGTATAATTTCTTTATATATATACAAATTCAATTGTCTTAACCCTTTCCTTCCTAGAGATTTAGGTTAATATACTATTATATCTCCATACAAACGACAGCCATTTAGCTATCATGCAGTGGATAAGTAGTCACCATATCTATCCCACCTCCATAGATATTACTGGGACTACATGAGATACTGGCATTTATTATGAACATTGGTTTGGCTACTACATTGTCAATGTATGTTGTATTGGTAATGGCATCAAGAGGTGCTTCTATGAGGGAAAGGGTTAATACATATCGGAGAAGTGTGTCATCGACTTGTATGCATATTACCGGTAGTTCCTTTGATTATCTAAACCATTGTATGTATAAAGAAATGTAATTATATTTTTTCTATAAACTGCTCCTTTAACATAAGAGAAACGTGCTCCTTTAACATAAGAGAAACCTGCTCCTTTAACATAAGAGAAACGTGCTCCTTTAACGTGTAAGAGAAATGTGCTCCTTTAACATAAGAGAAATGTGCTCCTTTAACATAAGAGAAATGTGCTCCTTTAACATAAGAGAAACCTGCTCCTTTAGCATAAGAGAAATGTGCTCCTTTAACATAAGAGAAATGTGCTCCTTTAACATAAGAGAAATGTGCTCCTTTAACATAAGAGAAATGTGCTCCTTTAACATAAGAGAAATGTGCTCCTTTAACATAAGAGAAATGTGCTCCTTTAACATAAGAGAAACCTGCTCCTTTAACATAAGAGAAACCTGCTCCTTTAACGTGTAAGAGAAACCTGCTCCTTTAACGTGTAAGAGAAACCTGCTCCTTTAACATAAGAGAAATGTGCTCCTTTAACATAAGAGAAACGTGCTCCTTTAACGTGTAAGAGAAACCTGCTCCTTTAACATAAGAGAAACCTGCTCCTTTAACATAAGAGAAACCTGCTCCTTTAACATAAGAGAAACCTGCTCCTTTAACATAAGAGAAACCTGCTCCTTTAACATAAGAGAAACCTGCTCCTTTAACATAAGAGAAACGTGCTCCTTTAACATAAGAGAAACGTGCTCCTTTAACGTGTAAGAGAAATGTGCTCCTTTAACATAAGAGAAATGTGCTCCTTTAACATAAGAGAAATGTGCTCCTTTAACATAAGAGAAACCTGCTCCTTTAGCATAAGAGAAATGTGCTCCTTTAACATAAGAGAAATGTGCTCCTTTAACATAAGAGAAATGTGCTCCTTTAACATAAGAGAAATGTGCTCCTTTAACATAAGAGAAATGTGCTCCTTTAACATAAGAGAAATGTGCTCCTTTAACATAAGAGAAGTGTGCTCCTTTAACATAAGAGAAATGTGCTCCTTTAACATAAGAGAAATGTGCTCCTTTAACATAAGAGAAACCTGCTCCTTTAACGTAAGAGAAATGTGCTCCTTTAACATAAGAGAAACGTGCTCCTTTAACGTGTAAGAGAAACCTGCTCCTTTAACATAAGAGAAACGTGCTCCTTTAACATAAGAGAAATGTGCTCTTTAACATAAGAGAAACCTGCTCCTTTAGCATAAGAGAAATGTGCTCCTTTAACATAAGAGAAACCTGCTCCTTTAGCATAAGAGAAACCTGCTCCTTTAACATAAGAGAAATGTGCTCCTTTAACATAAGAGAAACGTGCTCCTTTAACGTAAGAGAAACCTGCTCCTTTAACATAAGAGAAACGTGCTCCTTTAACGTAAGAGAAACCTGCTCCTTTAACATAAGAGAAACCTGCTCCTTTAGCATAAGAGAAACATGCTCCTTTAACATAAGAGAAATGTGCTCCTTTAACATAAGAGAAACCTGCTCCTTTAACATAAGAGAAACCTGCTCCTTTAATGTAAGAGAAACCTGCTCCTTTAACATAAGAGAAACCTGCTCCTTTAACATAAGAGAAACGTGCTCCTTTAACGTGTAAGAGAAATGTGCTCCTTTAACATACAAGGTATGATGGAGGGAGAAGTTATTTGGAAATGCAGTTATATATATATATAAGATTGCCATCACTGCGCACCTTGAAGCTCAAGAGGAGGGACTGATCTGATTGGTAGGAAATTGTTTATTGGGATTAGTTGGAATTGTTTATCTTTCATCTTAATATCCAATATGCACTATACAGTTAAGCCCACCGTTTATAGATTGTCTTTGGTGAATCAAGTTCAATTTTTATTTACTAAATAACACTTGGCACTTTCATACATACAGTTCATTAAATGATACATTTTTTTGAATGCAAAATTAGTTTCTCAACATAATCGAGCATTATTTTTGTATTCTTTCTAAATTGTTTTTGTTCAATATAATGTGCTCGGTGGATGAAAGTTAATTTGATATTTTCGGCGCCAAAAGAAATTCTTACAAGAAATCATAACGCCATTTGTATTTAAACTTGTCATTGTAAACAGGACCTAGGACCCACCTCCTCACCTAGGACCCGCCTCCTCACCTAGGATATGCCTCCTCATCTAGGATCCACCTCCTCACCTCTGACCCACCTCACCTAGGATATGCCACGATTACGGTATTTTTTAAAAATAATATTTTTTTCATACAATACATTACATATATACATACAATACTAAGAACAAATCAGAGATTAATATGTAATTATATGATTGCAGTGTACGATACATTTGTTTTGTCAAGGGAAAAAAAGCAAATGGGTTGGGCTACAAGTTATAACAACATTATTTACAGCCATCCACGATTACGGTATGCAGCATTAATTAAGCATTACATGATATCAGCAAGCAGTTCACATGTGACTCATCAACCGGTGCCACTGAATATAAAAACAAAACGTTGCGTGACATCCGCCATCAGTTCTCAAATTAAGAATTCAGTGCAATATCGGTTATCTCCCCTGAAACTATGCTCCCCTTTTTTAAATAATGGCAATTGTTAGCCAAAATGTGACAAACGGTATTAATTGAGAACTCATTCTCAAATCATACCATGATAGTGTATAAGTGGCCACAGGAGCTTGAACTTGTATCCATAAAGCCGGCAAAACCCTTGTAACACTAGCCGAAAAGACAACTGCTGTTTGATACATAAAAAAATAATCTTTATATCTATTGAAGTTGTAGGGCTAACTGATAGCGAACACATATGGTGTCTCACATGGATAAAGTTTCAAGTTCCTGTGATGTGATACAAGCAAGTTCGGCAATCCATCTAATTTCATTGTCATATTCATCTTGTTTTATGCATTTTCTTACTTTTTGATGCAATGATTAAGTAAACCAGTATAATCTCACTTGTCAGACAGTTTGACCCTAGAAAGCAAATGTTTATTTTTTATCAAAGAATATAGCCAAATTTATGACACATAAATCTATTTAATATGCAGGTACAGGAGATATCCTGAAAATGTAGTAAAGCCGAGGATTATAAAACGGGCAATTAAGGATTGTGACCCTTGATCTTAAATCTTTGATGAAAACGGTATAAATAATGGTACACTTGACAATGTGGATAAGGTGAGCGAAGCACACATACTTCATAAAGTACTCTCTCTTCCACATATTGCAATACAGTCCATATTTAATTTAAGAGGACATGGAGTACACTCTCTTCTATATATTGCAATACAGTCCATATTTAATTTAAGGGGCCATAGAGTACGCTCTCTTCCATATATTGCAATACAGTCCATATTTAATTTAAGAGGACATAGAGTACACTCTCTTCTATATATTGCAATACAGTCCATATTTAATTTAAGAGGACATAGAGTACACTCTCTTCTATATATTGCAATACAGTCCATATTTAATTTAAGGGTATATAGAGTACGTTCTCTTCCATATATTGTAATACAGTCCATATTTAATTTAAGGGGCCATAGAGTACGTTCTCTTCTATATATTGCAATACAGTCCATATTTAATTTAAGGGGACATAGAGTACGTTCTCTTCCATATATTGTAATACAGTCCATATTTAATTTAAGGGGCCATAGAGTACGTTCTCTTCTATATATTGCAATACAGTCCATATTTAATTTAAGGGGACATAGAATATGCTCTCTTCCATATATTGCAATACAGTCCATATTTAATTTAAGAGGACATAGAGTACGCTCTCTTCCATATATTGCAATACAGTCCATATTTAATTTAAGGGGACATAGCGTACTCTCTCTTCCATATATTGTAATAAATTCCATATTTAATTTAAGGGGACATCTCTCCATATATTTTGCAATAAAGTCGTATTTAATTTAAGGGGAAAGTATATGAATTGGCAAAGCTTTGGATAGAGGGAAGTAAACATTTAGATTTAAAGTATTGAGGGGGGGGGGGGGGCACACACATGACACAATACGGTAATGCAAAATAATGTCGGTTGGATTTACCTCTTAAGTTATTCATTATATATACTGCCCTGTCACCTTCAAACCAAGAAGAACAGAGGCCTTATTCTGTGACTTCGAAAGTTCTTCCAGCAGGGCTTAAGGTAGACAGTTTTAAGGGCCAGGTCAGTGCTCCAGTAAGGTTAACATGTTGGACTGAAAATCCAGGGGTCATAAGTTTGACCCAAGTCCCGCCATAATATTAAGATCTTGTATATTGGTGGTCAATTCTAAAAATTATAAAAGACCTAGCTAGGCATGTCTCTGGAATGTGGACATCTTGAATATCTATCTGAGCACTAGACTCCACACAGTAATTCATTATGTCAATATATCTAATTAATTATGTAATACCCGGTACTAAAGCAAATATTTATATGTGATAATATGTGATAATATAGATGAAAAATGCTTTAATATGCATGCCATGTTAACTTACTTTTAATGCTTTTATTTTTATAAATAACACACCATGGAATTATTAAGAATGTATTAAGTAAATATTAAATGTATTATTAGTTTGAACTTTATTTATTTTACAACGATTGCGAAGCAAGTTCTAACAACTTATATTAATCACTCTCGTTGGCTCGGATGAAAGCGTAAATGTGGGAGGAAACCGGAGTACCCGGAGAAAACCCACCTGTCCGATCTGGCGACCACTGTACCATCTCACATACTTCCCGGTCCGAGGATCGAACCCAGGTTGCATTGGTGAGAAGCGAGCGCGCTAACCACTACGCTAATCGGACAGCCGAAATTTATTATTAATTAATAAATAAAATTATTTTATTACCAAGAAGCAAATATTTATTATTCTGTCCTTTTTACTCTTAGTAAGTAATGTTTTTGCCTTTTATTTAAAGCTATTAATTTATTTTACAACGAAATGCATTAAGCACCAAACATGTGTGTGACAGAACAATTACACACAATAACAAAAAGGCAGGACAATTCTTGCAAGTAGAATTCTAATGCTATGTAAATAGGTGCCCTGTCATGTTAGGTGACGTTACTACATATTTATGACAAAGAAAATATAATGTTTACATGGTTTCAAAATGAAAATAAATAAGTTTTGTTGCTTGTCTGTTAAAAACATTAATTGCTTTTAATATGCGCGTGTGCTGTCCCCTACGCAAGTAGGGCAATCGTTGTCGTGTACTAGTAATACATTGTGAAAAACCATTTCAGTTGTCGTGTACTAGTAATACATTGTGAAAAACCATTTCAGTTGTCGTGTACTAGTAATACATTGTGAAAAACCATTTCAGTTGTCGTGTACTAGTAATACATTGTGAAAAACCATTTCAGTTGTCGTGTACTAGTAATACATTGTGAAAAACCATTTCAGTTGTCGTGTACTAGTAATACATTGTGAAAAACCATTTCAGTTGTCGTGTACTAGTAATACATTGTGAAAAACCATTTCAGTTGTCGTGTACTAGTAATACATTGTGAAAAACCATTTCAGTTGTCGTGTACTAGTAATACATTGTGAAAAACCATTTCAGTTGTCGTGTACTAGTAATACATTGTGAAAAACCATTTCAGTTGTCGTGTACTAGTAATACATGGGGAATAACCATTTCAGTTTGCACGATATTCATTCCCAGCAGCCTATATAAACAGTCATGGATATTTGTTGAGGTTTTAAACCTTAAAATGCTGAATAAATTGGACAGAATGTACAAACAACATAGATCCAGATCAGTCGTTGTATGACGCCACATGCTATGAGTGTGCTACCTTAAATCATTGTGTGTGATACATTAAATCATGCAGCTGACATTCAATGACTGTGCTACCATAACTCATGCAGCTGACATTCAATGACTGTAATACATTAAATCATGCAGCTGACATTGAGGAGAGCAATACTAAATCATGCAGCTGACATTGAGGAGAGCAATACTAAATCATGCAGCTGACATCGAGGAGAGCAATACTAAATCATGCAGCTGACATCGAGGAGAGCAATACTAAATCATGCAGCTGACATCGAGGAGAGCAATACTAAATCATGCAGCTGACATCGAGGAGAGCAATACTAAATCATATTTTGATGTCAGCTTTGCACTTGAACTGATGCAGGACTTGTGAGATATCAGTGAGTCAATGGGATCAAAGGATGCAGTGACTGTAACATATTTCATCTTAATACATTAATATGGTGCATTTCAAACAAATGAGATAACACATTTATCATTAATCATATTTGCAAGTAGTTTCAAAATTTATTATAGTAGTTAAATTAGAAGTATGAAAGAAGCATCTTTTCCCCTATTAATTGTAAAATGAATTTATTAATAGCGTTTTATGCAAAATATTGTATTTTATTGTTGATAATATAGATGAAAAATGCTTTACTAACATATGCATGCCATGTTAACTTACTTTAAATACTTTTATTTTTATAAATAACACACCATGGAATTATTAAGAATGTATTTAAGTAAATATTAAATGTATTATTAGTTTGAACTTTATTCTTCTTTCATAATGTTGTATTTTATGATTAAATGTGGTTCTTCCTTATAAAAAAATAAGTAGTTTGTGGTAAAATGTGGCATAGCGGAATTTAGTAAATGGTAATATAGACACAATTTAATTGACGATTAAATATTAGCGGAAATCCTCATGATTCATTTATTTATTTATTAGAGTTGTGTTCCTTCTTCTATCTACATCACTGTATGCAACCTGATACAACAATATGTATACATCACTGTATGCAACCTGATACAACAAGATGTATACATCACTGTATGCAACCTGATACAACAATATGCATACATCACTGTATGCAACCTGATACAACAATATGTATACATCACTGTATGCAACCTGATACAACAATATGTATACATCACTGTATGCAACCTGATACAACAATATGTATACATCACTGTATGCAACCTGATACAACAAGATGTATACATCACTGTATGCAACCTGATACAACAAGATGTATACATCACTGTATGCAACCTGATACAACAATATGTATACATCACTGTATGCAACCTGATACAACAAGATGTATACATCACTGTATGCAACCTGATACAACAATATGTATACATCACTGTATGCAACCTGATACAACAAGATGTATATATCACTGTATGCAACCTGATATAGCAAGATGTATATATCACTGTATGCAACCTGATATAGCAAGATGTATATATCACTGTATGCAACCTGATATAGCAAGATGTATTTATCACTGTATGCAACCTGATATAGCAAGATGTATTTATCACTGTATGCAACCTGATATAGCAAGATGTATTTATCACTGTATGCAACCTGATATAGCAAGATGTATATATCACTGTATGCAACCTGATATAGCAAGATGTATATATCACTGTATGCAACCTGATATAGCAAGATGTATATATCACTGTATGCAACATGATACAACAATATGTATATATCACTGTATGCAACCTGATACAACAAGATGTATATATCACTGTATGCAACCTGATATAACAATATGTATATATCACTGTATGCAACCTGATATAGCAAGATGTATTTATCACTGTATGCAACCTGATATAGCAAGATGTATTTATCACTGTATGCAACCTGATATAGCAAGATGTATATATCACTGTATGCAACCTGATATAGCAAGATGTATTTATCACTGTATGCAACCTGATATAGCAAGATGTATTTATCACTGTATGCAACCTGATATAGCAAGATGTATTTATCACTGTATGCAACCTGATATAGCAAGATGTATTTATCACTGTATGCAACCTGATATAGCAAGATGTATTTATCACTGTATGCAACCTGATATAGCAAGATGTATACATCACTGTATGCAACCTGATATAGCAAGATGTATTTATCACTGTATGCAACCTGATATAGCAAGATGTATTTATCACTGTATGCAACCTGATATAGCAAGATGTATACATCACTGTATGCAACCTGATATAGCAAGATGTATTTATCACTGTATGCAACCTGATATAGCAAGATGTATTTATCACTGTATGCAACCTGATATAGCAAGATGTATACATCACTGTATGCAACCTGATATAGCAAGATGTATTTATCACTGTATGCAACCTGATATAGCAAGATGTATTTATCACTGTATGCAACCTGATATAGCAAGATGTATACATCACTGTATGCAACCTGATATAGCAAGATGTATTTATCACTGTATGCAACCTGATATAGCAAGATGTATTTATCACTGTATGCAACCTGATATAGCAAGATGTATACATCACTGTATGCAACCTGATATAGCAAGATGTATATATCACTGTATGCAACCTGATATAGCAAGATGTATTTATCACTGTATGCAACATGATACAACACGATGTATTTATCACTGTATGCAACCTGATATAGCAAGATGTATATATCACTGTATGCAACCTGATATAGCAAGATGTATTTATCACTGTATGCAACATGATACAACACAATGTATTTATCACTGTATGCAACCTGATACAACAAGATGTATATATCACTGTATGCAACCTGATATAGCAAGATGTATTTATCACTGTATGCAACATGATACAACACAATGTATTTATCACTGTATGCAACCTGATACAACAATATGTATATATCACTGTATGCAACCTGATACAACAATATGTATATATCACTGTATGCAACCTGATACAACAAGATGTATATATCACTGTATGCAACCTGATACAACAAGATGTATTTATCACTGTATGCAACCTGATACAACAATATGTATATATCACTGTAGGCAACCCGATACAACAAGACATATTTATCACTGTATGCAACCAGATAAAACAAGACATTATTATCACTGTATGCAAGCTGATACAACAAGATGTATTTATCACTGTATGCAACCCAATACAACAAGATGTATTTATCACTGTATACAACTAGATACAACAAGATGTATTTATCACTGTATGCAACCCAATACAACAAGATGTATTTATCACTGTATACAACTAGATACAATAAGACACATTTATCACTGTATACAACCTGATACAACAACGGCATATTTATCACTGTATGCAACCCAATACAACAAATCACATTTATTACTGTTTGCAACCAGATACAACAAATCATATTTATCACTGTTTGCAACTCGATACAACAAATCACATTTATCACTGTTTGCAACCCGATACAACAAATCACATTTATCACTGTTTGCAACCCGATACAACAAATCACATTTATTACTGTTTGCAACCAGATACAACAAATCATATTTATCACTGTTTGCAACCCGATACAACATATCACATTTATCACTGTTTGCAACCAGATACAACAAATCACATTATCACTGTATGTAACCCGATACAACATATCACATTTATCACTGTTTGCAACACGATACAACAAATCATATGTATCACTGTTTGCAACACGATACAACAAATCATATGTATCACTGTAAGCAACCAGATACATCTAATCATATTTATCACTGTATGCAACCAGATACATCAAATCACATACATTACAAAACATGCAAATGGATAAAAAGACATTAAACTGTGAGTTGCAGTTGTCAGGGATCGCATGTTCGATCCCCCGTCTGACCCTAATAAAATGAACAGTCTTTCAGATGGGACGTTAAACCGAGTTCTCGTGTCGGTGCTTTACACCGTGCACGTAAAAGAACCAGAGGAGATTCTGGAATGGGTCTCTGTCTGTATCATGCACTATCCTCCAAAATCTAAAATAACTAATCTCTTCAGGAGGCGTCGCTCCTATGGGCAACCGGTAGCGACGATAAATAAACGTAAAACACACACATTTGCAGTTGTGTCAGTCAAAGTTTGTTTTCTGTTCATATCAACTTTCCATAAGAGGATTTATTGTCTGGTGTTGTGAATGGTAGATTGTTATTAGTAATCGTTAACCACCGCACCACAGGTACTATAGTGAAATATAGATATGACTGAACAAACAAGCAGGTATTAACTAGTGATAAACCGATTATCGCTAAGTCGCCGACAATCGTTGGCCGGCATGGACATCGGCGATAATCGATTGTGAAAACGTGTAATCGATTATAATCGACGAGTCTTTATTTTTGTCTCTTACTTTTATGTTTGTTTATACCTCAAATAAAACCACGATTTACTATTGGCTGTATTTTATTAACATTGCACGTTTGCAACAACAATTCTAACTGTATCTATAGTACTAGACTTTTCACTAGTATGTCACTAAGCGTTCTGTCCTCTATTAACTTAAAAACTAATTTTATATCAGGTGGCAGTCTACTAACTTAAAGTCTAGTACTCAGATGTAACTGAGTAATTAATTCGAAACTAGTAACTTGTAAGTAATTTATTAGTACTAAATAGATTGTTAAACTCACAAATTAGATGGAATGATCTTGATTTATAACTATATCAATTGCAATTAATAATCAATTATCTAATCGGTTTACCCGTCCGATTATTCTGATTAATCGATTATGGATTTTGAAACCGATGCACATTCTAATGAGAGACATCGATCAGTTACTGCCCCTGAATACTCCCTAAAAGTAGATAGGTCCTATTAAGTGTTTTCCTCTGTTTTTATCGTTGTTTCCTTTGCACAACATGTTAGAAATTTTATCCCACTATCGCTTCTTATGATTATTGAATTGCTATATCTCAACAGATCTCCTACAATATATGCAATGGGTACTTATTTGTAAAAGAATGTTATGCGTTAATTAGCACGATATTAATAAATCACATTTATCATACCGCAACATCTGGTTATGGAACAACAGTAAAAACAAAGGATTCCAACTAAAGGGATGTTTTACATGTGTTTTACGTTTATTTATCGTCGCTACCGGTTGCCCATATGAGCGACGCCGCCTGAAGAGATTAGTTATTTTAGATTGTTGGAGGATAGTGCAATGATACAGACAGAGACCCATTCCAGAGTCTCATCTGGTTCTTTTACGCGCACGGTGTACAGCACCGACACAATACCTCGGTTTAGAGTCCCAACTGAAAGACTGTTAATTGTATTAGGGTCAGACGGGGGATCGAACCTGCAATCCCTGGATTACCAGTCCAGTGTGTGACCACTGGACTACAGATCTGTCTGTATATTACATTAGATAGATTTCTTTATTTATAGAGGGTGACCTATTTAGTTCTGAACTAATCTTCCTTAGGGCCCTCTAAATGTTTGGGATAAATCAGACTTTATCTGCCAAGGGAGGTACGGGGTAATAGAAAATTAGAGATGTCTCTTATTCCAACATAGCCCTGGTTATATCTTAGCATAGCTTGGAACACCCGGAACGTTTTACACGAAATAATTATAATAATTATAAGCATGATATAGCATTAAAAGTACAGTAGAGGCCTTTAAGCCATGTCTTTTTGTGAGAGACAGTTTGATGAATTGCCGATCTAGCAGTACCTGGTGGAACACAATACCTACCCCAATTAAATAAATCTGTCTTATTATAAATGTTATTCTTATAGACAAGTAATTGCCCCCACACACACTCCCCCTGTGACACACTATTGATACAATGATCTGTTTTTAAATGTTCTTTATTGCATACTTTTTTTATGAAGTACATTTAACCCATTACCACATACCAGCTCTGTCCGCCTCCGTTGTCGCTGTCTTGTATACCACTGTAACCTATCATCACTGATGGTCACAGGTTCGAGACCTGCTCAGACCCTGTGTCTCTTCTTATGAAAAAGATTGGCAGTTTCTTACGGAGGTTGGTGCACCAAGTACTGGTTAACCGCTGGAACCTGCCCAGGAAACGTGTTGTTAGGTAAACTGCACTTCGCCCAAATTGGCAACCTGTAGCGACGTTAAATAAACTTAAATAATAAACAATAATCATATGACTCATAGATGTGTTTGTCACTGTGCTGATAATTATGAAAGTGTTCTTAATTATACATAAATTTGATTTTGAACCAATTTAGTGACATAAAAGAGTCATATAAATGTTGTACCCTCCAATAAATTATTTATAGTCATTTTAAATTTTCTCATTTCATTTGTTTGCATATTTTTTGACAGTGTAGATTTTCTTGAATTTCAACTTATATTAATCACTCTCGAGACCTCATTCCTGATGGAATCCATCACCATGAGGGAGAGAGAGGAGGCAATGTGGCATTTAAATGCCTGGCCTAAGGACACACTCGTAACGGCTCCAGCGGGGCTTGAACTCCGGACCTTTCGCACCTGAAGGTGAATAACTAATATAAGTTGTAGGAACCTGTTTCACAGTTGAGCTAAGATAAATCTGTATAAACTAACCTTAAACCATCTGCGTGTAACAGGGTTCATTCTAGGTCAGAATTATTTTTAGGGGGGGGGGTTAACCCTTTTAACACTACTGGCCTCTAAATAGACTTACAAAAAGTGTAGATCTAGATGAGCCGGCTCGTGATGAGCCGTCTGGGTCTGCACTTTTTGGCAGTAATAATTATTACTATTTTTAGATAAAATTACCCATTTTGATAAATGAACTGGTCCAAAGGTAATTTTCTTATTAATTTATTAGCATTTCATGTAGAACCACCGAACTACCGCAAGCCAGCTGGATAACTTCCTCCAATGAAATAATCTGACACCCCCCAGTGGGATTCGACCCAAGTGATTTGAAGTCACGATCGTAACCACTCTGCCACGGAGGCCCGCTCATCTGCGACTCTGGGACTAACCACTGACCTTCCACAAGTCAGTTGAATAGCTTCCTAGCTTGAAATAATTCAACACAACCAGTAGGATTCGAACCTGCAGTGGTGATGGGCAAGTGATTTGAATTCAAAGGACCTTAACCACTCGACCAGAGGCCCCATATAATAAACAGGCTTCATTCTAGGTCAGAATTTTTGGGAGAAGTGAGAAAGCGCGTGATCGTTTCCTTAAATGGTGTTCTTTAATATACTTCTGCAAAATAGGGTTAAAATGCACAGTACAACCATTAAATACAACATTTGAATATAAGGAGCGCTTTATAATGGGCCAGTGTACTAGACCCAATTTTTTTTTTTTTTTTTTTTTTTTTTTAGGGAGAAGAGTGGCCCCCAGATGGCGAAGTCAGGGGTCAGGGTCCCTAGGGCGACAATTTCGCCCACATCGCCCTTTAGAATGATCCCTGGTGTAAAAGCTCAATGTTTTTTTTCCACACCTACAACCGTAGTATAAGTAATTGTCAGTTTCAGTTTCATGGCAATGCATGATTACACATTGTAAAACATTTGTTACCAAAAAAACAACAAAAGATTATAAATGGGAGTTACAAATGCTCGGTGAAGATGTTGTATCGCGATTAATACCTGATCTATCAAACTCTAGAAATTGTCACCTTGCATTTATTTTTAAGTATGACCCTTAAGGTTGCCAAATACCAGTACAATTAAATATAGCTTAAATTGTATAGGCATAAGTGAGGTTTTGAACGACCTACTTAAAAAGCGGCTGTGACCTACTTCTATGTTACTTAGGAAGCAGTTTTACAGGGTGATAATAGGGTGAAAATCAGTTTATCTTCTGCAGTATTTAAGAGTTATACAGTCAAACCTGTGTTAGTACAGACGAATCTGTAGTTCAGTGTAACATGCTGGACTGGTAATCCAGGGTTCGCAGGTTCGATTCCCCGTCTGACTTTAGTAAAATTAACAGTCTTTCTGATGGGACTTTAAACCGAGGTCTCGTGTCGGTGCTGTACACCGTGCACATAAAAGAACCAGAGGAGACTCTGGAATGGGTCTGTCTGTATCATTGCACTATCCTCCAAAAATCTAAAATGACTAATCTCTTCAGGAGGCGTCGCTCATATGGGTAACCGGTAGTGACGATAAATAAACGTAAAACACACCTGTGTTAGTGGCTCAGGCCTCGAGGTTATAAAAAAATATACCTATCTCAAACTCAGTCTCAAGCTTCTGATTGGTTCAGCTGGCAGTAACACTGGGAATCAACCAATCAAATCATTTGAGCTTGAGATCTGAAAACAGTGTTATAACCTCGGGCACTGGGCTCATTCTAGAGGGCGACAGGCGACATTGATGAAAATGTCGCACTAGGGACCCTGAAATTTTTTTTTTACTACATTTTGCCCAGTAAGATACACTGACCCATTGTAATGCACTCCTTCTATTCTAATGTTGTATTTAACCCTTTCAACCCCACAGGCCTCTAAATAGGCTTATGAAAAGTGTAGATCCAGATGAGCCGGCTCGTAACGAGCCGTCTCATCAGGATCTGCACTTTTTTGCCAGTAATAATTATTACTATTTTTAGATAAAATTACCCATTTTGATAAATGAACTGATCCAAATGTAATTTTGTTATTAATTTATTGGTCTAAAAATATCATGGACCAGTCCATGTCAGTTACTTGGGGTTGAAAGGGTTAATGGTCAACTTGTGTATTTTAACACTATTTTGTTGGATTTTATTAAATAATTGCACGCTTTCTCATTTATTCCCAAAATTCTGATCTAGGATGAGCCCCGGGTCACCCCCATTAAGCAGCCAACATGTATTAAGCAGCCAGTTTCCAGATTCCCAATATGTTGTTTAATTATGTATATAGCCCCTATTAAGCAACCACTTGCGCTAAGTAGCCGCTTACTGTGAATACATTGGCGGCTGCTTAAGACAAGTTTGACTGTAAATTGATATTGCAATTCTAACGATGACCTGTCCAATTAAGCTACAGTCGATCTAATATGATGTAGAAATGATATAATATAGAGGAATCGCACGTCGAACACCGAGATAATTTAAATTCAGTCGATTTGAGGCAATTGGCATGACACATATGTGAAATGTATTTTATCGATATTGATTGTAAATTACTTCGAGGAGAATAATACTACAGTTAAACCTGTCTTAAGCAGCCAGCCAAGTGAATCACAGAAAGTGGCTGCTTAGCACAGGTGGCTGCTTAATAGAGGTCAAATGTATACTAAACAACATATTGGGAATCTGGAAACTGGCTGCTTAATACAGGTTGGCTGCTTAATACAAATTGGCTGCTTAATACAGGTTGGCTGTTTAATAGAGGTGACCACTAGCACAGGTTTGACTGTATAGGACTCTTGTTGTTTTTCATTCTAATCTGATACGATCCTGTATATTGATATATACGTGTACTATACGCATTGTATAAACTGTGTAATATTTGGATATATGGCGGTCAGCCCAGAGTGGGGATTTGCATCTCTCAGAGTGGTCAGCCCAGAGTGGGGATTTGCATCTCTCAGAGTGGTCAGCCCAGAGTGAGGATTTGCATCTCTCAGAGTGGTCAGCCCAGAGTGGGGATTTGCATATCTCCGAGTGGTCCACCAAGAGTGGGGATTTGCATCTCTCAGAGTGGTCAACCCAGAGTGGGGATTTGCATATCTTAGAGTGGTCCACCCAGAGTGGGGATTTGCATATCTTAGAGTGGTCCACCCAGAGTGGGGATTTGCATATCTTAGAGTGGTCCACCCAGAGTGGGGATTTGCATATCTTAGAGTGGTCCACCCAGAGTGGGGATTTGCATATCTTAGAGTGGCTCAACCTAGAGTGGGGATTTGCATATCTCCCAGAGCGGTCAGCCCAGAGCATTGGCTGGCTGCTCACCAACCGACATTTCAGAGTGAACCCATAACAAGGTTCGAACCTTCGACCTCCCGCTCCGTAGGCGGACACCTTAACCACTAGGCCACGGAGACAGTTATATAATTATAATCTTTGGCAAACCAGTGTGCAAACACCTAAACATTGTTTTTATGTTATAGTATGTGTGACTATGGACATTTATTATATTTCATGATAGCGTCGTTAAAAATAACACTTATTTTATATGACGAGGCTTTCAAGTTATATATACATCTAAATTCATTGTTTCTCACTCAAGTCATGCAGATGCAACCCGTGATAAATTTGAGGTCAGAACAAATATTTGTTATAACACATATCTCTCTATCATACCGAATTTTTGCAGTGAAGCAAATACAATTTATTTGACAAGATTGCAGATGGAATGATGGTTATATAAATTTGGAATAACATTCTGAGATGCAACAAATTATGACACTGATCTTCAGTTTTTGTTTGGTTCTTCTTATTTACTAGACATTTATGCCAAACATCATTTACTAGCCAAACACCATTTACTAGACATTTATGCCAAACACCATTTACTAGACATTAATGCCAAACATCATTTACTAGACATTAATGCCAAACATCATTTACTAGACATTAATGCCAAACATCATTTTCTAGACATTTATGCCAAGCATCATTTACTAGACATTTATGCCAAACACCATTTACTTGACATTTAGGCCAAACATCATTTACTAGACATTTATGCCAAACATCATTTACTAGCCAACCATCATTTACTAGACATTTATGCCAAACATCATTTACTAGCCAACCATCATTTACTAGACATTTATGCCAAACCATTTACTAGACATTATGCCAAACATCATTTACTAGACATTTATGCCAAACATCATTTACTAGCCAACCATCATTTACTAGACATTTATGCCAAACATCATTTACTAGCCAAACATCATTTACTAGACATTTATGCCAACCATCATTTACTAGACATTTATGCCAAACATCATTTACTAATCATTTACTAGACATTTATGCCAAACATCATTTACTTGACATTTATGCCAAACATCATTTTCTAGACATTTATGCCAAACATCATTTACTTGACATTTATGCCAAACATCATTTTCTAGACATTTATGCCAAACATCATTTACTTGACATTTATGCCAAACATCATTTTCTAGACATTTATGCCAAACATCATTTACTTGACATTTATGCCAAACATCATTTTCTAGACATTTATGCCAAACATCATTTACTTGACATTTATGCCAAACATCATTTTCTAGACATTTATGCCAAACATCATTTACTTGACATTTATGCCAAACATCATTTTCTAGACATTTATGCCAAACATCATTTACTTGACATTTATGCCAAACATCATTTTCTAGACATTTATGCCAAACATCATTTACTTGACATTTATGCCAAACATCATTTTCTAGACATTTATGCCAAACATCATTTACTTGACATTTATGCCAAACATCATTTTCTAGACAGTTATGCCAAACATCATTTACTTGACATTTATGCCAAACATCATTTACTTGACATTTATGCCAAACATCATTTACTTGACATTTATGCCAAACACCATTTACTTGACATTTATGCCATATCCTCTTTGCTAGACATGTATACCAACTAACATTTGCTAAGCATTTATGTCTAACCCCCTTTTGCTAGACATTTATGCCAAATCCTCTGCTAGAAATGTATGCCAAATCCCATTTGCTAGACATTTATGTCTACACACCCTTTTGTTAGATATTTATGCCAAATCCTTTTTGCTAGACAATTATGCCAAATCCTCTTTGCTAGACATTTATGCCAAATCCTCTTTGCTAGTCATTAAATATGCCAAATACTCTTTGCTAGACAATTGTTGGTCTGGTTCAGTGGTCTGGTATATTCCTGTGAGTTATACATGTGACCCCCTCCCCAACTCTTTCATTGAATGTCGAAGACCGTTGGGGCATTCGGTGTTACCCGTCCGAGTACCCATAAAAATGTTCAAGACTCGTATATAGACCTAATGCTATAAATGATGAATCAGGGGGGGGGGGGAGGGTACCAGCCATATTGTCACCAGAGTTATGGCCCCTAAGAATATATTTTTTAACCGCTCGATTGATTTGAGGAGATTGCGTATGGTTGAAAGCAGTGGAAGAACACAGTTTATCCTCAGGGCTGTATGCTTTGCAGTTTATAATGGTGTCAACATGTTTAGAGACATCATTTTGAAGTTATCTAAATGTGTGATGGTCTTGCACCATTTAGTGCATGGTAGCATTTTATTATTAAACTATCTTCGGTCTAAAATAATTGTTCCATAGCATTTATTACGACTTGTAATATTGTTTGATGAAATATAATTTAATCATAGTACCTAGTTGTATCCAATATGTATATAATTTATAGCAATTACAAAAACTCTTGCAAATATGTCATGTCAGCTGATTTGTATACCATTGTTACTTATCATAATTGAGGGGGCATGGGTTCAAACCATGTCTCTTTATATGAAAAGGTTGGCAGTTTCTTACAGAGGTTAGTGCACCAAGTACTGGTTAACCACTCAGATGGTGTTTCTTCATATGAAAAAGTAGCCAGTTTCTTATGCACAGGAAAGTATTGTTTGGCAATATTAAACTGAGACATTTGCATATTCCGTGAACTTACTTCATTAATAATCGGAATTCCAAAGTAAAATATGAGCTTTAGATTAAGTAATACTGACTGGATTCAAATATTAACGGTAAAAACCTGAGGCATGTCGTAGTTCACGGAAACTTAAGAAGGCTTTGGCGGAGATTAATGAGTCAGTTTAATGTTGCCAAGTAATAACATTAAATAAAAACAAATTAATTTATAATTTATTTATGCCATAAACAATCAGATATTGGCACCTGAAAGGTCGTCAAACTTCACAGGCCCGCTTGGTTTAATCATTAAGATAATCACCAAATATCATCATGTGTCTATGGACACAAGGTCCACAGGTAAAGTAGAAACCTTACCGTTGACAATTTGTACAACTGCTTACATGGTATATATACAACAAATATTTTGAATAATATATAGTTTTAATATAAAAGAAAGTGTGTATAATTTTACCTTGAACATTTATTCATAATTGATTCTAAGATTTCTGACTGTTTTTTCCCAGTTATTCATTACAATAACTTCCGCCATAGAAGGAATTAAATTTTGAATTACCTCCCTTTAAATATTAGGGAAGAACTTATATGAATAGTGAACATTGAATTACCTACTATTAATATATGTACGAGTTCACAAACTAGGACATGTCAACTGTTGCAGTATTCTATGTGAATATATGGTGTGCAAACATATTTATATGGTGTAAGACAATTGTAATTTAAGGAGTAAACCTGGTCAGTGCCGTAGCCAGAATCTGAAAATAACAGGTGACCCACCCACCAAATTAGTTTGTGGATGCTTGTCTGTGCATTCTGAAGGCAGTTTTATCAGAGTTTTCTTATACCTGTGGGGGTGTCCTAGGATAGAGGTACGAGACCTTTTGTGGCTTATGGATAACATTTCAAGTTCCTGTGACCTGTCGTTACTTGCAAAATCTACCCGAGGCGAGTGCCTCATTTGCCTCAGTGTGGCTATGCGCCTGCTGGTAATCTGTTTATAATTTATTGATTTTGTAAAGACATGCAGATGCAACCAAGTGAAAATACCGCCTCATTGGTCGAGCGGTTAAGGTCGCTGACTTGTATACCACTGTAACCTATCATCTCTGATGGTCACGGGTTCGAGCCCCGCTCAGACCGTGTCTCATTTATATGAAAAAGTTGGCAGTTTCTTATGCAGGTTGGTGCACCAATTACTGGTTATCTGGCTAGCTGCTCAAGCAAAAATGAGTAAGCTTAAATTGGGCTGGACTGTGCATAGTAGAGGAAGGCCATTCCAGAGATGGATGGGTTCGGGACTGTGGAATTAAGTAGTTCAGGTTCCTTATCGGGTGTTAGATGGTTGTGGTCAACATCGCATATCCTGTTGTTTCTGATTTGTATGGGTATATGACTGATGATGTGTCGATATTCAAGTATAGATATTATAATTATATAATGTATAATATTTAAGAAATAATAAGTATCAACCGTGGTATATCGCAGAATAACCCGAGTTTGAAGTTCTTATGCATAGAAATATATCACGAAGGCCGAACAAACATCACGTGACTTTCATTCATAAAACTTTACACGCATTGTATAAATGGAATAGCCAAAACACGATGCGCGTGCAGCATAGTTCAAGGTAGGTATATCGCAGAATAACCTGAGGTAGATTTTACTCTACAAGTATATATGTTATTAGCTGGGTCGTGTTAGAATATATAATATTCTTACTATTCTACTGTACTTTCAGACTGGTGTCTTAATGTTACCCCATGATGACTATGTCATAGAACCATTACCAAGTCACATGTCATCTCTACATCACCATCGCCATCACCATGGTAACAGTCATCATCGTAACCATGACATATCACATGACCGCGATCAGCATTTCCATGACAACTCATCACACATGTTGAAGGAATTACCAGAAGAGATAAAACTTTTCCATGACAACACAAGTGGTAACCATGGCAACAAACGTGATCATGGCAACCATGGTGATAAAACTGACAATGCAAGCAGTCTGCATGACAACAGGTTGCTAGACCGTGATATTATATCAGACAATGAAAAATTACACGGTTACCATGACGACACAGCAGGATTACATGACAGTGAGCAGTCTGGTAACCATGCCAATCAGTATTTAGGTGATAAGGAAGGGTCGAGTGATGGAGTAAACCAGGATCCTCATATCATATATAGAAGATCAGCATTACATAATCAAATACCTGACAATTATCAGACATCAAAAGGTAAGTTATAACTGAATTATATATAGCATGAATCAAGTGTATCATATATAGGAGATCAGCATTACATAATCAAATACCTGACAATTATCAGACATCAAAAGATAAGTTATAACTGAATTATATATAGCATGAATCAAGTGTATCCTATGATAATTTCAATGTAACCCATACTACCATAGATTCCCGGCCATAAGACGATCTCGGCCATAAGTCGAGGGTTAAAATTTGGCTTGAAAATGCTGATTTTAAGCGGGGTTCTTCCATAAGTCGAGGGTCCTGTGTGGACTTATTACATTCATTAGGACACTTGTTTTCTTCTCATTTTTGAATGAATCTGAGCTCTTTTGAGATATTTGGTTGACTTTATTCACAGGAACTTGAAATTTTATCCATGAGCCACCAAAGGTCTTGTACCTCTATCCTAAAAAAAGGGGGGGGTCCTAGGATAGAGGTACAAGACCTTTGGTGGCTTATAAATGGATACAATTTCAAGTTCCTGTGCTTTATTCCATTACAAATCATAAAAAAATACACCGATGCACAACAATAATTTATGAATTTTGTTTATCAGTTTTAGTGTAAATAATTCTTAGTAAATTTTTTTTTTTTATTAAATCAAACAAAACATACATAAATAAAGTTCCAACAAATAAAATAATTTTTTTTATTTGCTTGTTTCTCGTCCATAAGTCGACCTAGTACGTTTGTCACATTCCTGGAAGAGAAAAAGGTCGACTTATGGCAGGGAATATACAGTAAGTAGATCTATTGGCGGAGGTTTTATTATATTGTTATTAGATGGTACCGATGGCCAAATTATGAGGTCATGACTAATCTTTGGATCTATGACTAGTCAGAGTTAGGGAGCATAATATTATAATCATCTGTGTGCTTTACGTTTATTTATCGTCGCTACCGGTTGCCCATATGAGCGACGCCTCCTGAAGAGATTAGTTATTTTAGATTGTTGGAGGATAGTGTAATGATACAGACAGAGACCCATTCCAGAGTCTCCTCTGGTTCTTTTACGTGCACAGTGTACAGCACCGACACGAGACCTCGGTTTAAAGTCCCATCTGGAAGGCTGTTAATTTTATTAGGGTCAGACGGGGGATCGAACCTGTGATCCCTGGATTACCAGTCCACCGTTTTACCACTGCACTACATATCCGTCTGTTATGTGGTATATGCATAAACATGCGATTTATATAGCATCGGTTGTTTGTAGCAAATTTATTACTGCTTTCCTTTGATATTCAAATTAACATACACAATTAACGACAACAAAAACAAAACAAAAGTTTGTCTGCTTTATAATCATCACAGCTTAAATCCACCTTATATACAGTGAGTTTGATTGTGCTAATCTTATATTTGTCTCCAGATGTTAGTGGTGGAGGAAGACACTGGGTACCCCACTGAGCAGGCACAGGCACCCTTGTAGAACCACTGACCTTTCACAAGCCAACTTGCTCACATGAAAGAATTTGACACACCAAGTTGAATTTGAAATAGAGTGTGCATGACTGTCGAAAAGAAACTTCGGAGCATATAGTTTTTGTACTGTTTGTGTGTCTGTGTGTCTGCACCCATAAGATGGCATTTAATGGCTAAGAAAACAATTTAGATTTACTGTCTAGTGGTCTAGTGGTTATGTGTCTTTAAAATCTTTTTATGTGGCTATACATTTTGTTTATGCAGCTACAGAGCACAGGGATTCGGCACGTTTGGGGGTACTAGTATATATATTTAAGTACTAAAATATATATACTAGTACCCCCAAACGTGCCAAATCCCTGTGCTACAGAGAACAGAAGAATAGCCACTTAATATACAATTTTGGGTACGACTGTCCGTCTGTCCGTCTGTCCATCTGAGTCAATATTTCCAGGCTGGGATGTAACCTCTTCGGCTATGGCTATGGCTGTGGCTGTGGCTGTGGCTATGGATGTGGCTGTGGCTATGGCTGTGGCTATGGCTGTGGCTGTGGCTGTGAGCTTCGGGGGGCATTCCTCACCTACTGTGATATTTCTTATTTGAAATTGTGTTACAGATTTCAACCGATATGCAAGATCTAGGAATACATTCCATCGTACACGCAGGAAAAGATCGTACAGAAGTTCGGAACGTAGAGTAGAAACCTTGGTTGTTGTTGACCGAGATATGTACAGAAAACATGGCAGAGAAAATGTCACAACATACGTTCTTAGCATATTTAATATCGTAAGTACATTTTGTAGAGAGAAACGGGAATGTTGGCCATATAACGGTTTGAACCTTGTCCGGGGTTCGTTCTGATACGGACGATTGGTGAGCTGCCAGCTAGTTAAATAATGGTTACCGATTGCCTACCAGACTGGCATCTGGCATACAAGCATAGGATGTTCATAAAAAAGAGGTGGCTCATAAGTCCGAAATGGCTGGCCCTTTAAATAGGGGTGACACTTTAATAAACAAACATTTTACTTTGACTTTTTCCTTTTTATAACGACTTCATCTCGTGATTCATTTACTGCGGCGGGATTCAACTTTGCTACAAAATTTAGGGGGAAATCTTGTAGTCGTAGCATTATCGTGCTCTATATTGACATGTTTATTTTTACCATAATGCTTTCCTAGGTCTCTAAAGAAATGTAATCCGGGAGAATCCTCTGTTGTATGTGCAATGTACCACCGCGCCATTCTGCTAGACAAACCATTTTTTTAAAATTTATTTTTCGCCAAAAGAAATCGTCTTGTGTGTGTGTTTTACGTTTATTTATCGTCGCTACCGGTTGCCCATATGAGCGACGCCTCCTGAAGATATTAGTCATTTTAGATTTTGGATGATAGTGCATGATACAGACAGAGATCCATTCCAGAGTCTCCTCTGGTTCTTTTACGTGCAAGGTGTAAAGCACCGACACGAGATCTCGGTTTAACGTCACATCTGAAAGACTGTTAATTGTATTAGGGTCAGACGGGGGATCGAACCTGAAATCGTCTTTTAGATTTCATTACATATTTATGTGTTACAGTAAAATCGGTGTCAGCATAAAATATGCACGTCGTTAGAATTTTCTGCTGCATGTCCCTTTAATAGCAAAGTTCCAAGACTTACATCAGTGCATATAGAGCATATTAATCACCGCTAGGGTAAAATCCCCCTTACTGGTATGTAATTGACAATCGTAACGGCTTCAGTGGGGCTCGAACTCCAGACCTTTCGCACCTGAAGCGAACGCACATCCACTGCACTATCACGACTTCCACAGTCATTAAGTTACCACTGAGTTGTCAACTAAAGATGTTGTCCCTTATACATGCATACTGACACCCTCATAAGCCCAATTCAAAATGTTGTCATTATTTTTTATTAAACTTTATTTCTTTTACAACGATTGCGAAGCAAGTTTTAACAAACTTATATTAATCACTCTCGTTGGCGCGGATGAAAGCGTAAATGTGGTCATTCATGTGGGAGTAAACCGGAGTACACGGAGAAAACCCACCTGTCAGATCCGGCGACCACTGTGCCGTCTCACATACTTCCAGGTCCGAGGATCGAACCCTGGTTGCATTGGTGAGAAGCGAGCGCACTAACCACTGCGCCAATCGGACAGCCTAATAGTAATTGTTATTGTTATTGTTATTAATATCAATGTGTTTTATAACTTTAGGTATCGCAGCTATACCAAGATCCTACGCTAGGATACCCAATCAAGATTGTCCTTGTTGGACTTGTATTTCTGGACGGACGGGAGGTAAGTGGCTACTTATATATTATTATACTATTATATATATATATTAGGGATGTCAACGAGTACTCGAGTACTCGATCGAACGTCCGAGTATCGAATACATTTCAGATAATCGAGAACTCGGTTAAAAAAAAAAAATCAACAAATCTTTATTTTGCGTAAATACGGAGTTGCCTGTGAACAAATCGTGATCAGTGGGATTAGCGAAACTTCCGCTGTACCAAACAATGCAATATACAGTGTGTCATGGTGATTAACAATACCTGTATATCACACAGAGCCGGCCACAGTGACCGAATAATTAAGGTGTTGATTCAATTTATTTGATAAGCGGAAGTTTCATGCAAATTATTTTATCATTGGGTTCACTACTGAGGCGGGTCGTCCGATTGTATGTCGTGTGAATGACATCTTTTGTCTGGTGGTCGGAACATGTTTTGATGTTATAATTGACACTTATTTGATTACTCAATTTAGAACTTTAAGCAGCTACCCATAGCAGGGCAATACCGAAATAGTTGTTAAATAATAAATATCGTAACTTTTGCCATTAACGTTAACGCTGTTAAACTGTGAAGACCATAGTAGCTCGCCCATATGGTTCGCCGGCGGCGAGGGTAAATAAGCTCAATCATCGTGAAGAGATCTTTAGAATATAATAGTAGTATAGTAATATAAGTGAATTGTGAGAATGCCTCCACCTAAATCTGTGGTATGGAAGTACTTTGAAAGACTTGACAACACATCGAAGCAATGAATTGATTAAAAGCATGACCAATCCGATTGACGAGACAAGAAGCATAATCCACGGTAACGGTAACCGAGTACTCGAGTACTCGATCGAATACCTTTCCGAGTACTCGAGTACCAAAATCACTACTCGTTGACATCCCTAATATATATATATATATTATTATTATCAGAAACTCAATACGGCCCAATTAATGATCTCGGTATTAAAATATATTTATATGACTGACCAGGCATAATATATCAACACCTGTTCCCATGCTAAATGCAGTCAACAATAGTTTGAACACGATCGATTCGAACTTGCTCGTAATAAATTGTGAGTAACAGAGGAATTTGGGTAACTGTAATGTACATGCACGCATGGTAACTGAAAAAACGAACATTAGAGGGTACAAAAATCTTAATTTAGCACATGAAATGTAGCTCTTTCAGCGCCGAATAAATTACTACCATGTGTAAACAATATATATCTATGTTGTTTACTACTCCGACAGGTGCTTCATCTCCACTGCCTGAAGAGCAATCAGCCTGATCAGACGGCACATTCTGTTCTGTCTGATCGGGTTCTTTGCTTTTCTTTTTTGCAAAGTCGCTTTTATGCGACATTGGCGGTGAAAGAGTTAATATGAACCTTAGGCAAGGCATTTATATTCCACATTGCCTCTTGTTTCGCAATCAAGCTAAAATAAATTTGTTTTCGGTAAGTATTTACTTATAGTCTAGTTGTGAAATGAGAATTATTACAAGTATGACACCACCAGTGGGTTTTAATGGTGTTTGAACCCTCAATGTAGGAAAGAGGTAACCATAGAAGCAAGTTGCTTTCTCCTCAATCCTACATGTATTTTCTTATTGTGATCATTATACTATGTATATTCATTGAAATAAAATATTGTTTAAACTATATTGAATCAGAATCTGATATATTACTTATTTTACAAAGATTGCGAAACAAGCTTTATTAACTTATATTAATCACTCTCATTGTTGCTGATGACGTATATGTAGTCATTCATGTGGGAGGGCACTGGAATACCTGGAGAAAACCCACCCGTCAGATTTGGCAACCACCACCGTACCGTGTCATATATTTTCCGTGCTAGGATTGGACCAAGGTTGCATTGGTGAGAAGCGGGCATGCTAACCATTGTGCAAATCGTACAGTCCACTATAAGCAAGATATGATGGATTTAGTACTTAATGTTTACCAATTTTTCATTGAAGCCAGGACTGCACATCACTCACCATGCTGATAAGACGCTGAACAGTTTCTGTCAGTGGCAGGCCGGGATCCACAACGGGGGGCAGAAGTTGCATGATCATGCAGTACTACTCACTGGCAAGGATATCTGTTCCTATCAGGATGCTCCGTGCGATACCCTAGGTAGGGCCTCAGTTATGTATGAACAATGCTCTATGTGATACCCTAGGTAGGGCCTCAGCTATGTATGAACAATGCTCTATGTGATACCCTAGGTAGGGCCTCAATTATGTATGAACAATGCTCTATGCAATACCCTAGGTAGGGCCTCAGTTATGTATGAACAATGCTCTATGTGATACCCTAGGTAGGGCCTCAGTTATGTATGAACAATGCTCTATGTGATACCCTAGGTAGGGCCTCAGCTATGTATGAACAATGCTCTATGCAATACCCTAGGTAGGGCCTCAATTATGTATGAACAATGCTCTATGCAATACCCTAGGTAGGGCCTCAGTTATGTATGACTATGCTCCATGAAATGGACACGCGTTGCCTATATAACTTACTAACCATATTTTATTTGCAACTTGCAGGATTTGCTCCTATAGATGGGATGTGTGGAGAGGTACGGAGCTGCATTGTCAATGAGGACACAGGCCTATCGACTGCATTTACAATAGCGCATGAGATGGGACACAAGTAAGTAAATGAATCTTAGTATTTTATACTGGATTTATTTCCCTTTGTTTCTGGAAAGTTGTCCTCAAAGCATTCATTCGACCAATGACAGGGTTACATGTTTATGGGATGGCATTATATCAAGATGACATTGTACCAAGATGACATTATATCAAGATGAAACTGTACCAATATGACATTATACCAAGATGACACTGTACCAAGATGAAACTGTACCAAGATGACACTGTACCAAGATGACTCTGTACCAAGATGAATCTGTACCAAGATGAATCTGTACCAAGATGACACTGTACCAAGATGAATCTGTACCAAGATGAATCTGTACCAAGATGACACTGTACCAAGATGAATCTGTACCAAGATGACACTGTACCAAGATGACACTGTACCAAGATGAAACTGTACCAAGATGACTCTGTACCAAGATGACACTGTACCAAGATGAAACTGTACCAAGATGAATCTGTACCAAGATGACACTGTACCAAGACGACACTGTACCAAGATGACTGTACCAAGATGACACTGTACCAAGATGACACTGTACCAAGATGACTCTGTACCAAGATGACACTGTACCAAGATGACACTGTACCAAGATGACATTGTACCAAGTTGACACTGTACCAAGATGACACTGTACCAAGATGACATTGTACCAATATGACACTGTACCAAGATGACACTGTACCAAGATGACATTGTACCAAGATGACATTGTACCAAGATGACATTGTACCAAGATGACACTGTACCAAGATGACACTGTACCAAGATGACATTGTACCAAGATGACACTGTACCAAGATGACATTGTACCAAGATGACATTGTACCAAGATGACACTGTACCAAGATGACATTGTACCAAGATGACATTGTACCAAGATGACACTGTACCAAGATGACATTGTACCAAGATGACATTGTACCAAGATGACACTGTACCAAGATGACACTGTACCAAGATGACACTGTACCAAGATGACATTGTACCAAGATGACACTGTACCAAGATGACACTGTACCAAGATGACACTGTACCAAGATGACATTGTACCAAGATGACATTGTACCAAGATGACACTGTACCAAGATGACATTGTACCAAGATGACATTGTACCAAGATGACACTGTACCAAGATGACATTGTACCAAGATGACACTGTACCAATATGAAACTGTACCAAGATGAAACTGTACCAAGATGACACTGTACCAAGATGAAACTGTACCAAGATGACACTGTACCAAGATGACACTGTACCAAGATGACACTGTACCAAGATGACACTGTACCAAGATGACACTGTACCAAGATGACACTGTACCAAGATGACATTGTACCAAGATGACATTGTACCAAGATGAATCTGTACCAAGATGACATTGTACCAAGATGACATTGTACCAAGATGACATTGTACCAAGATGACACTGTACCAAGATGACATTGTACCAAGATGACACTGTACCAAGATGAAACTGTACCAAGATGAAACTGTACCAAGATGACACTGTACCAAGATGACACTGTACCAAGATGACATTGTACCAAGATGACACTGTACCAAGATGAAACTGTACCAAGATGAAACTGTACCAAGATGACACTGTACCAAGATGATACTGTACCAAGATGACACTGTACCAAGATGACACTGTACCAAGATGAAACTGTACCAAGATGAATCTGTACCAAGATGACACTGTACCAAGATGACACTGTACCAAGATGAAACTGTACCAAGATGACACTGTACCAAGATGACATTGTACCAAGTTGTATCTAGCTATTTTCACTGTATGAACTTTTAATAGTTTTAGACTTTATTTATTTTACAACGATTGCGAAACAAGCTTTAACAACTTATATTAATCACGCTTGTTGGCGCGGATGAAAGGTAAATGTGGGAGGAAACCGGAGTACCCGGAGAAAGCCCACCTGTCCGATCTCGCGACTACCGTACCATCTCACATACTACCTGGTCTGAGGATTGTACCAAGGTTGCATTGGTGAGAAGCGAACTTGCTAACCACTGCGCTAATCAAACTTTTAATAGAAACGATAATTTGTTGTATAGGGATGCATATAGAGTGTGTGTGTCTTTTCTTAACCCATTTAACACCAAGTAACTGACATGGACTGGTCCATGATCAGTTTTTAGACCAATAAATTAATACGAAAATTACATTTGGACCAGTTCATTTATCAAAATGGGTAATTTTGTCTAAAATAGTAATATTACTGGCAAAAAGTGCAGATCCTGATGAGACGGCTCGTCACGAGCCGGCTCATCTGGATCTACACTTTTTGTAAGCCTATTTAGAGGTCTGTGGTGTCTTTTCTCAACATGCAGAGTTTTCCCTTGCCACTATTTCAGTTTTGGAATGATGCATGATGGAGATGGCAACAACTGTAAAGATACTACAGGCTTTATCATGTCACCCACCCTGTCAGCACAAAGTGGAATATTCCACTGGTCGTCATGCAGCAGGCTGTCTATCAGGAAGTTTCTAAAGTAAGTTTATGATGTGTCATGTCACCCACCCTGTCAGCACAAAGTGGAATATTCCACTGGTCGTCATGCAGCAGACTGTCTATCAGGAAGTTTCTAAAGTAAGTTTATGATGTGTTATGTCACCCACCCTGTCAGCACAAAGTGGAATATTCCACTGGTCGTCATGCAGCAGACTGTCTATCAGGAAGTTTCTAAAGTAAGTTTATTATGTGTCATGTCACCCACCCTTCTGGCACAAAGTGGAATATTCCACTGGTCGTCATGTAGCAGACTGTCTATCAGGAAGTTTCTAAAGTAAGTTTATTATGTGTCATGTCACCCACCCTTCCGGCACAAAGTGGAATATTCCACTGGTCGTCATGCAGCAGACTGTCTATCAGGAAGTTTCTAAAGTAAGTTTATTATGTGTCATGTCACCCACCCTGTCAGCACAAAGTGGAATATTCCACTGGTCGTCATGCAGCAGACTGTCTATCAGGAAGTTTCTAAAGTAAGTTTATTATTTATCATGTCACCCACCCTGTCAGCACAAAGTGGAATATTCCACTGGTCGTCATGCAGCAGACTGTCTATCAGGAAGTTTCTAAAGTAAGTTTATTATGTGTCATGTCACCCACCCTGTCAGCACAAAGTGGAATATTCCACTGGTCGTCATGCAGCAGACTGTCTATCAGGAAGTTTCTAAAGTAAGTTTATTATGTGTCATGTCACACACCCTGTCAGCACAAAGTGGAATATTCCACTGGTCATCATGCAGCAGACTGTCTATCAGGAAGTTTCTAAAGTAAGTTTATAATGTGTCATGTCACCCACCCTTCCGGCACAAAGTGGAATATTCCACTGGTCTTTCCCTAGGAGTTTCTGGTAAATTTGGGGGTTTGCCAGAAGTAAGAAAGTAAAAAATCGGCAGAATGAAACCTGTGATAGCCATCTTTTACTTATGCGCTAGTCATCTTTTACTTATGCACTAGTCATCTTTTACTTATGCACTAGTCATCTTTTACTTATGCACTAGTCATCTTTTACTTATGCACTAGTCATCTTTTACTTATGCACTAGTCATCTTTTACTTATGCGCTAGTCATCTTTTACTTATGCACTAGTCATCTTTTACTTATGCGCTAGTCATCTTTTACTTATGCACTAGTCATCTTTTACTTATGCACTAGTCATCTTTTACTTATGCACTAGTCATCTTTTACTTATGCACTAGTCATCTTTTACTTATGCACTAGTCATCTTTTACTTATGCGCTAGTTATCGTTTACTTATGCACTAGTCATCTTTTACTTATGCACTAGTCATCTTTTACTTATGCACTAGTCATCTTTTACTTATGCACTAGTCATCTTTTACCTATGTGCTAGTCATCTTTTACTTATGCACTAGTCATCTTTTACTTATGCACTAGTCATCTTTTACTTATGCACTAGTCATCTTTTACTTATGCACTAGTCATCTTTTACTTATGCACTAGTCATCTTTTACTTATGCGCTAGTCATCTTTTACTTATGCACTAGTCATCTTTTACTTATGCGCTAGTTATCGTTTACTTATGCACTAGTCATCTTTTACTTATGCACTAGTCATCTTTTACTTATGCACTAGTCATCTTTTACTTATGCACTAGTCATCTTTTACCTATGTGCTAGTCATCTTTTACTTATGCACTAGTCATCTTTTACTTATGCACTAGTCATCTTTTACTTATGCACTAGTCATCTTTTACTTATGCACTAGTCATCTTTTACTTATGCACTAGTCATCTTTTACCTATGCACTAGTCATCTTTTACTTATGCGCTAGTCATCTTTTACTTATGCACTAGTCATCTTTTACTTATGCACTAGTCATCTTTTTACTTATGCACTAGTCATCTTTTACTTATGCACTAGTCATCTTTTTACTTATACGCTAGTCATCTTTTACTTATGCACTAGTCATCTTTTTACTTATGCACTAGTCATCTTTTTACTTATGCGCTAGTCATCTTTTACTTATGCGCTAGTCATCTTTTACTTATGCACTAGTCATCGTTTACTTATGCGCTAGTCATCATTTACTTATGCGCTAGTCATCTTTTACTTATGCACTAGTCATCTTTTACTTATGCACTAGTCATCTTTTACTTATGCACTAGTCATCTTTTACTTATGCACTAGTCATCTTTTACTTATGCACTAGTCATCTTTTACTTATGTGCTAGTCATCTTTTACTTATGCACTAGTCATCTTTTACTTATGCACTAGTCATCTTTTACTTATGCGCTAGTCATCTTTTACTTATGCGCTAGTCATCTTTTACTTATGCGCTAGTCATCTTTTACTTATGCGCTAGTCATCTTTTACTTATGCGCTAGTCATCTTTTACTTATGTGCTAGTCATCTTTTACTTATGCACTAGTCATCTTTTACTTATGCGCTAGTCATCTTTTACTTATGCGCTAGTCATCTTTTACTTATGCGCTAGTCATCTTTTACTTATGCACTAGTCATCTTTTACTTATGCGCTAGTCATCTTTTACTTATGTGCTATCTTCTATATTATACTCTGTTTCTCATCCTCCTATGTTTACATAAACAGATATATCTCTATGTTAGAATTATATAGATGTGTTTCAAGAGTAAATCAATTGTTAAAACTGTAACAAGGTGAAATTGTATTTATGTTTCTGTGTATGTAAATATGAAAAAACAAATAAACAGGTCACTCCATGGCAACAACAACAACAAAAAATTACGTTAATCTCTCCCACAACAAAGGGAGGTTATTCATATGTATCGTATAATAACTCGTTATCGTTTATGTCTCTACTTTGTTCTAATTGTCTAATTATTTATTTTGAAAACAAAATATAATTGAAACATGTCGCTATATATAAGAGTGTATTGATTTGATTTGTACTTCTCTTCAGGAGGCGTCGCTGATATGGGCAACCGGTAGCGCCGATAAATAAACGTAAAACACACAAATTTGTACTTCACAGACTGATCTGTAGTCCAGTTGTTAACACGCTGGACTTGTAATCCAGGGATCGCAGGTCTTTCAGATGGGACTTTAAACCGAGGTCTCGTGTCAGTGCTTTACACTGTGCACGTAAGAGAACCAGAGGAGACTCTGGAATGGGTCTCTGTCTGTATCATTGTACTATCCTCCAAAAATCTAAAATTACTAATCTCTTCAGGAGGCGTCGCTTATATGGGTAACCGGTAGCGACGATAAATAAGACGTAATACACACACATTTGTACTTGATTATACTTGTAGTGACGTACAGTCTCAGTGTCTGACCAGTCATTCAAGAGGAACGGCAGAACTCAAATTTCCCAACAAGCAGCCTGGTGAGATATTCGATGCGGACACCCAGTGCAAATGGCAGTTTGGTGCACACTCCAAGCAATGCACCATCATATTTGGAAGGGTAATTTGTAATTCAATGATATATTATAATAATTCTAAAAGCATAAGTCAGGTTTTCAATGTCCACCGCTAAACCGACATCACCTAGCAATTGTAAATCATACCACTGTGTCACTGTACCAACCACAAAAATGTACCAAACCCAAAATGTACCAACCACAAAATGTACCAAACCCAAAATGTACCAACCCGAAAATGTACCAACCCCAAAATGTACCAAACCCAAAATGTACCAACCACAAAATGTACCAACCCCAAAATGTACCAACCCAAAAATGTAACAACCACAAAAATATACCAACCATAAAAATATACCAACCCCAAAATGTACCAAACCCAAAATGTACCAACCACAAAATGTACCAACCCCAAAATGTACCAACCCCAAAATGTACCAACCCCAATCCAAAAATGTACCAACCCAAAAATGTACCAACCATAAAATGTACCAACCCCAGAATGTACCAACCCCAAAATGTACCAACCCCAAAATGTACCAACCCCAAAATGTACCAACCACAAAAATGTACCAACCACAAAAATGTACCAGTCACACAAAAATGTACCAAAACCCAAAATGTACCAACCCCAAAATGTACCAACCCAACAACTTATCACCCCAAAATAGGTACCAACCCCAAACATGGTTGCGCACACAATGCTGATAAAGTAATTTTCAATGCATGCTGATAATTGTAAAAGGATTCTTTTTTTTGTCTATTCAGGATCCGTGTAAAAATCTTTTCTGCCACAAGAGAGCGGGTATGTGTGAGACGAAGTTCCTGCCGGCCGCTGAGGGTACATCATGTGGTAATGGTATGGTAGGTAGGCACTGTTTGTACCTCTTCTATCTACTTCATTCAAAACTCACGGCATATAAATCAATCTGGTTATGGAGTCTTTAGTCCAGTGGTAACATGCTGGACTGGTAATCCAGGGATCGCAGGTTCGATCCCCCGTCTGACAGACGGATCTGTAGTCCAGTGGTAACACGCTGGACTGGTAATCCAGGGATCGCAGGTTCGATCCCCCGTCTGACAGACGGATCTGTAGTCCAGTGGTAACACGCTGGACTGGTAATCCAGGGATCGCAGGTTCGATCCCCCGTCTGACAGACGGATCTGTAGTCCAGTGGTAACACGCTGGACTGGTAATCCAGGGATCGCAGGTTCGATCCCCCGTCTGACAGACGGATCTGTAGTCCAGTGGTAACACGCTGGACTGGTAATCCAGGGATCGCAGGTTCGATCCCCCGTCTGACAGACGGATCTGTAGTCCAGTGGTAACACGCTGGACTGGTAATCCAGGGATCGCAGGTTCGATCCCCCGTCTGACAGACGGATCTGTAGTCCAGTGGTAACACGCTGGACTGGTAATCCAGGGATCGCAGGTTCGATCCCCCGTCTGACAGACGGATCTGTAGTCCAGTGGTAACACGCTGGACTGGTAATCCAGGGATCGCAGGTTCGATCCCCCGTCTGACAGACGGATCTGTAGTCCAGTGGTAACACGCTGGACTGGTAATCCAGGGATCGCAGGTTCGATCCCCCGTCTGACAGACGGATCTGTAGTCCAGTGGTAACACGCTGGACTGGTAATCCAGGGATCACAGGTTCGATCCCCCGTCTGACCCTAATACAATTAACAGTCTTTCAGATGGGACTTTTAACCGAATTCTCGTGTCGGTGTTTTACACCATGCACGTAAAAGAACCAGAGGAGAATCTAGAATGGGTCTTGTATATAAGAAGTGGTTGTTATATTGTGTATTGTGGTGGTTATATTGTGTATTGTGGTGGTTATATTGTGTATTGTGGTGGTTATGTTGTGTATTGTGGTGGTTATGTTGTGTATTGTGGTGGTTATATTGTGTATTGTGGTGGTTATATTGTGTATTGTGGTGGGTTATATTGTGTATTGTGGTGGTTATATTGTGTATTGTGGTGGTTATATTGTGTATTGTGGTGGTTATATTGTGTATTGTGGTGGTTATATTGTGCATTGTGGTGGTTATATTTTGTATTGTGGTGGTTATATTGTGTATTGTGGCGGTTATATTGTGTATTGTGGCGGTTATATTGTGTATTGTGGTGGTTATATTGTGTATTGTGGTGGGTTATATTGTGTATTGTGGTGGTTATATTGTGTATTGTGGTGGTTATATTGTGTATTGTGGTGGGTTATATTGTGTATTGTGGTGGTTATATTGTGTATTGTGGTGGTTATATTGTGTATTGTAGTGGTTATATTGTGTATTGTGGTGGTTATATTGTGTATGTTCCGTATTATAGCATTTTTATTGCAATTTGTAGTGGTGTCAGCAAGGTCAGTGTGTGAGCTATGGAAAGCGTGGACCGTCGCCTATCAATGGCTGGTGGACAGATTGGGGCCAGTGGTCACACTGCTCACGGTCGTGTGGTGGCGGAATCAAGACTCGTACCAGAGACTGTAATAATCCAAGGTTGGTTCTCTCTCGCAAAACACATTATATTTTTTTTGCAAACGAAAATAATGAGATAGCAATAATAGTGTAAATATAACTCTTAACCTGCCAATCACGACTAAAGTCGCTTTTGCAAGCAACATAGAGCCAGATCAGGAGGAACAGAACGTGTCGTCTTTATCAGGTTCTATGCTGTTTGCTATTTGGATATTGGAGCTGAAACACTGAATAGCAAACAACATAGATCGTGATCATATAATGGCGTTGCGCCCCGGCTGATCAGGCTCTATGCTGTTTGGAGATTGGAACTGAAACACCGAATAGCAAACAATATAGATCGTGATCGGACACGGCGTTGTGCCCCGGCTGATCTGGATCTCTGTTGTTTGCACATTCCGTTAAATTTATTCGGTAGGCTAAGCGTTAATTCATCAAAAATGAAATAATAGATGACTATCATTTTGTTTTGTAAATGACTTGTATCTGCAGTCGCGGGGCGGGGCTCATCTTTCACCTGGAAAGCTGTGACTCTAAATTCATTAAATGTTTAACAAATACTTTCAGACCACAGTATGGAGGCAAGTCATGTGACGGCAATGAAAGCATGCATAGAATGTGCAATCTTCCTGTAAGTATTAAACATTTTATACAAATTTATTATCGTTTGATTGCGAAACAAAATCTTACCCCATTAGACTAATCATTCTCGAGACCGTTAGAATCCCACTGACATGGGGCAGAGAGTCGAGACCGTTAGAATCCCACTGACATGGGGCAGAGAGTCGAGACCGTATGAATCCCACTGACATGGGGCAGAGAGTCGAGACTGGCTGAATTAATTTTTTGTATTTTGATAGAATGTAAAATATATTTGCGATGTCGAAACTGGGTAAAGAGGCGACCTTTCAGTGACCTCTCAGTGACCTCTTGATGACGTCTTATTAACCTCTCAGTGACCTCTCGGTGACCACTCAGTGACATCTTAGTGACCTCTCAGTGATGTCTTAGTGACCTCTCTGTGACCTCTCAGTGACGTCGTAGTGACCTCTCGATGACATCATAGTAACCTCTCAGTGACCTCTCGGTGACGTCTCAGTGACCTCTCGGTGACGTCTTAGTGACCTCTCGGTGATGTCTTAGTGACCTCTCGGTGATGTCTTAGTGACCTCTCAGTGACCTCTCAGTCAGTGACCTCTCAGTGACATTGTAGTGACCTCTTACTGACCTCTCGGTGACCTCTCAGTGACGTCGTAGTTACCTCTCAGTGACCTTTGATTTCAGGAATGTGAGAGCAAGGCGAAGAATTTTCGTGAGGTTCAATGTGAGCAGTTGGCTGAGGAGAATTTCCGTGGATGGAACTATCACTGGAGAACTCACCGTGAACAAACTGCTTCGGAAGGTAATCTGCAGCAATGATGCGCGCTTAATTTTAATACAAATAATTCAATGCAATATATAGCTTGTAGCAGAGATCATCTGAAAGTGGAACTGTGGTCGCCAGAATGGACAGGTGAGTTTATGACGGGTACCCCGATTTCCTCTCACACGAATGACCACTTATACACTTTAAGGATCATCTGAAAGTGGAACTGTGGTCGCCAGAATGGACAGGTGAGTTGGTGAGACTGGTACCCCGATTTCCTCTCACACGAATGACCACTTATACACTTTAAGGATCATCTGAAAGTGGAACTGTGGTCGCCAGAATGGACAGGTGAGTTTATGACGGGTACCCCGATTTCCTCTCACACGAATGACCACTTATACACTTTAAGGATCATCTGAAAGGTGAACTGTGGTCGCCAGAATGGACAGGTGAGTTTATGATGCATATCCTGGTTTCCTCGCACGCGATGACCACTTATACACTTTATACGTGCGAAAATGACTGATTAATATAAGTTGTTTGTTTTGCAATTGTTGCAAATGAAATAAATTATTATGTTTAGTTGAAGGGGTCACTAAGCGTACATGTATATTTCAGCTGAGGACCAGTGCAAGCTGTATGTGGTATAAATTATTATAGTTTAGTTGAAGGGGTCACTAAGCGTACATGTATATTTCAGCTGAGGACCAGTGCAAGCTGTATGTGGTATAAATTATTATAGTTTAGTTGAAGGGGTCACTAAGCGTACATGTATATTTCAGCTGAGGACCAGTGCATGCTGTATGGGGTATAAATTATTATAGTTTAGTTGAAGGGGTCACTAAGCGTACATGTATATTTCAGCTGAGGACCAGTGCAAGCTGTATGGGGTATAAATTATTATAGTTTAGTTGAAGGGGTCACTAAGCGTACATGTATATTTCAGCTGAGGACCAGTGCAAGCTGTATGGGGTATAAATTATTATAGTTTAGTTGAAGGGGTCACTAAGCGTACATGTATATTTCAGCTGAGGACCAGTGCAAGCTGTATGGGGTATAAATTATTATAGTTTAGTTGAAGGGGTCACTAAGCGTACATGTATATTTCAGCTGAGGACCAGTGCAAGCTGTATGTGGTATAAATTATTATAGTTTAGTTGAAGGGGTCACTAAGCGTACATGTATATTTCAGCTGAGGACCAGTGCATGCTGTATGGGGTATAAATTATTATAGTTTAGTTGAAGGGGTCACTAAGCATACATGTATATTTCAGCTGAGGACCAGTGCAAGCTGTATGGGGTATAAATTATTATAGTTTAGTTGAAGGGGTCACTAAGCGTACATGTATATTTCAGCTGAGGACCAGTGCAAGCTGTATGGGGTATAAATTATTATAGTTTAGTTGAAGGGGTCACTAAGCGTACATGTATATTTCAGCTGAGGACCAGTGCAAGCTGTATGGGGTATAAATTATTATAGTTTAGTTGAAGGGGTCACTAAGCGTACATGTATATTTCAGCTGAGGACCAGTGCATGCTGTATGGGGTATAAATTATTATAGTTTAGTTGAAGGGGTCACTAAGCGTACATGTATATTTCAGCTGAGGACCAGTGCAAGCTGTATGGGGTATAAATTATTATAGTTTAGTTGAAGGGGTCACTAAGCGTACATGTATATTTCAGCTGAGGACCAGTGCATGCTGTATGGGGTATAAATTATTATAGTTTAGTTGAAGGGGTCACTAAGCATACATGTATATTTCAGCTGAGGACCAGTGCAAGCTGTATGGGGTATAAATTATTATAGTTTAGTTGAAGGGGTCACTAAGCGTAATTATAGTTTAGTTGAAGGGGTCACTAAGCGTACATGTATATTTCAGCTGAGGACCAGTGCAAGCTGTATGGGGTATAAATTATTATAGTTTAGTTGAAGGGGTCACTAAGCGTACATGTATATTTCAGCTGAGGACCAGTGCATGCTGTATGGGGTATAAATTATTATAGTTTAGTTGAAGGGGTCACTAAGCGTACATGTATATTTCAGCTGAGGACCAGTGCAAGCTGTATGGGGTATAATTATTATAGTTTAGTTGAAGGGGTCACTAAGCGTACATGTATATTTCAGCTGAGGACCAGTGCAAGCTGTATGGGGTATAAATTATTATAGTTTAGTTGAAGGGGTCACTAAGCGTACATGTATATTTCAGCTGAGGACCAGTGCAAGCTGTATGGGGTATAAATTATTATAGTTTAGTTGAAGGGGTCACTAAGCGTACATGTATATTTCAGCTGAGGACCAGTGCAAGCTGTATGTGGTATAAATTATTATAGTTTAGTTGAAGGGGTCACTAAGCGTACATGTATATTTCAGCTGAGGACCAGTGCATGCTGTATGGGGTATAAATTATTATAGTTTAGTTGAAGGGGTCACTAAGCGTACATGTATATTTCAGCTGAGGACCAGTGCAAGCTGTATGGGGTATAAATTATTATAGTTTAGTTGAAGGGGTCACTAAGCGTACATGTATATTTCAGCTGAGGACCAGTGCAAGCTGTATGGGGTATAAATTATTATAGTTTAGTTGAAGGGGTCACTAAGCGTACATGTATATTTCAGCTGAGGACCAGTGCAAGCTGTATGGGGTATAAATTATTATAGTTTAGTTGAAGGGGTCACTAAGCGTACATGTATATTTCAGCTGAGGACCAGTGCAAGCTGTATGGGGTATAAATTATTATAGTTTAGTTGAAGGGGTCACTAAGCGTACATGTATATTTCAGCTGAGGACCAGTGCAAGCTGTATGGGTATAAATTATTATAGTTTAGTTGAAGGGGTCACTAAGCGTACATGTATATTTCAGCTGAGGACCAGTGCATGCTGTATGGGGTATAAATTATTATAGTTTAGTTGAAGGGGTCACTAAGCATACATGTATATTTCAGCTGAGGACCAGTGCAAGCTGTATGGGGTATAAATTATTATAGTTAGTTGAAGGGGTCACTAAGCGTAATTATAGTTTAGTTGAAGGGGTCACTAAGCGTACATGTATATTTCAGCTGAGGACCAGTGCAAGCTGTATGGGGTATAAATTATTATAGTTTAGTTGAAGGGGTCACTAAGCGTACATGTATATTTCAGCTGAGGACCAGTGCATGCTGTATGGGGTATAAATTATTATAGTTTAGTTGAAGGGGTCACTAAGCGTACATGTATATTTCAGCTGAGGACCAGTGCAAGCTGTATGGGGTATAAATTATTATAGTTTAGTTGAAGGGGTCACTAAGCGTACATGTATATTTCAGCTGAGGACCAGTGCATGCTGTATGGGGTATAAATTATTATAGTTTAGTTGAAGGGGTCACTAAGCGTACATGTATATTTCAGCTGAGGACCAGTGTAAGCTGTATGGGGTATAAATTATTATAGTTTAGTTGAAGGGGTCACTAAGCGTACATGTATATTTCAGCTGAGGACCAGTGTATGCTGTATGGGGTATAAATTATTATAGTTTAGTTGAAGGGGTCACTAAGCGTACACGTATATTTCAGCTGAGGACCAGTGCAAGCTGTACTGTAAGGCAGATGGGTATAATTTCTACTATGCGATGCCACAAGAGGTCACTGATGGGACGAGATGTAACGATTATACCACCGATATTTGTGTCCAGGGGAAATGTCGGGTACTTCTTTTATGAAATCTTCGTGGAAGTCGTGATAGCGCAGTGGATGCGCGTTCGCTTCAGGTGCGAAAGGTCCGGAGTTTGAGCCCCACTGGAGCTGTTACGATTGTGCCCTTAGGCAAGGCATTTAAATTCCACGTTGCCTCTTCTCTCTCCCTTGTGGCGATGGATTCCATCAGGAATGAGGTCTCGAGAGTGATTTATATAAGTTGAAATAACTTGTTTCGCAATCGAGCTAAAATAAATTTGTATAAACTATGAAATCTTCATTTTCTTTCACTGTTAAAGTCGTATTCTGTGATGTTTTTTTTACCTTAGTTAGTTAGTACAAAAACCACCCCGAAACAGTATTAATGTTTTGAATTGGCTAGATGGATGCTCACCAAGTCATGACCATTTCTTTTTTTGCAAAATAATAATAAATGAATGATAATAAATAAGGACGGTTATACAATAGTTTGCGGGGCCTCCGTTGCTGAATGGTTAATGATGTTGACTTGAAGTCACTTGCCACTCACCGCTGTAGGTTCAAATCCCACTTGGGATGTCGAATTCTTTCAAGTGAAGAAGCTATCCAGCTGGCTTATGATAGGTCGGTGGTTCTACCTGGGTGCTTGTCCGGGCCTGAAATACTGCTCAGAGGGTAGCTGGAGAGTTGCCGTATGACCTAAGCTGTTGGTGCGACTTTAAACCCCAAAAACAGTAGTCTGCTGATAAACTCGCACTTTATAATTATAGCAGAGTTTATACATCCAATTAACCCTTTCAACACCACAGACCTCTAAATAGGCTTACAAAAAGTGTAGATCCAGATGAGCCGGTTCGTGATGAGCCATCTCATAAGGATCTGAACTTTTTGCCAGTAATATTACTATTTTTAGACAAAATTACCTATTTTGTTAAATGAACTGGTCCAATTGTAATTTTCTTATTAATTTATTGGTGTAAAAATATCATGCACCAGTCCATGTCAGTTACTTGGTGTTGAATATGTTAAGTGACTGAAAAATATAGGTTTGGTGTTCCGTCCCTGGCTCATTCAACAAGTCCGGCCCCAAATAGTGACATTGCAGTGAAACGTAATAATATCGGGTTTAGTTGCCTTTGAATTGGACGCAAAATATTTAAATTCACTGAATTAAGTGTTTAACCCATTCCCTCATAGAAGCACCTCTTGGCGCCATTACCAATACAACATACATTAACCCTTTCCCTCATAGAAGCACCTCTTGGCGCCATTACCAATACAACATACATTAACCCTTTCCCTCATAGAAGCACCTCTTGGCGCCATTACCAATACAACATACATTAACCCTTTCCCTCATAGAAGCACCTCTTGGCGCCATTACCAATACAACATACATTAACCCTTTCCCTCATAGAAGCACCTCTTGGCGCCATTACCAATACAACATACATTAACCCTTTCCCTCATAGAAGCACCTCTTGGCGCCATTACCAATACAACATACATTAACCCTTTCCCTCATAGAAGCACCTCTTGGCGCCATTACCAATACAACATACATTGACCCTTTCCCTCATAGAAGCACCTCTTGGCGCCATTACCAATACAACATACATTGACCCTTTCCCTCATAGAAGCACCTCTTGGCGCCATTACCAATACAACATACATTGACCCTTTCCCTCATAGAAGCACCTCTTGGCGCCATTACCAATACAACATACATTGACCCTTTCCCTCATAGAAGCACCTCTTGGCGCCATTACCAATACAACATACATTGACCCTTTCCCTCATAGAAGCACCTCTTGGCGCCATTACCAATACAACATACATTGACCCTTTCCCTCATAGAAGCACCTCTTGGCGCCATTACCAATACAACATACATTGACCCTTTCCCTCATAGAAGCACCTCTTGGCGCCATTACCAATACAACATACATTGACCCTTTCCCTCATAGAAGCACCTCTTGGCGCCATTACCAATACAACATACATTGACCCTTTCCCTCATAGAAGCACCTCTTGGCGCCATTACCAATACAACATACATTGACCCTTTCCCTCATAGAAGCACCTCTTGGCGCCATTACCAATACGACATACATTGACAATGTAGTAGCCAAAGCAATTTTCATAATAAAGGCCAGAATCTCATGTAGTTCCAGTAATATATATGGAGGTGGGATAGATATGATGACTACTTATCCACTGCATGGTAGCTAAATGGCTGTCGTTTGTATGGAGATATAATAGTATATTAACCTAAATCTCTATGTAGTCCCAGTAATATCTATGGAGGTGGGATAGATATGGCGACTACTTATTCACTGCATGATAGCTAAATGGCTGTCGTTTGTATGGAGATATAATAGTATATTAACCTAAATCTCTATGTAGTCCCAGTAATATCTATGGAGGTGGGATAGATATGGCCACTACTTATCCACTGCATGATAGCTAAATGGCTGTCGTTTGTATGGAGATATAATAGTACATGTATATTAACCTAAATCTCTATGAAGGAAATGGTTAAATGGCTATCGTTTGTATGGAGATATAACAGTATATTAACCTAAATCTTTATGAAGGAAAGGGTTAAATGGCTGTTGTTTGTATGGAGATATAACAGTATATTAACCTAAATCTTTATGAAGGAAAGGGTTAAATGGCTGTTGTTTGTATGGAGATATAACAGTATATTAACCTAAATCTCTATGAAGGAAAGGGGTAATACATGTATTTATATTTAAAATGGCCCCTAGTTTCAGTATGCTTGTCTGTCAACTGATCCATTTACCACTTTCAGCATGTAGGTTGCGATTTCACAGTTGGATCTTCAGCCAGGAAGGACAGGTGCGGAATGTGCAGGGGAGATAATTCTACATGTAAAATTGTAGAAAATACATTCACACAGCAACCCGAGGAAAAAGGTAGGAACATATAGACAGAACAAAGAATTGAGGTGTATTTAAGCTGCACTTACAATTTATTGATTCCTTTTTGCTTTGTAAGAATTTACAGTTACCAAATAATGTCTTGAGTTTTTCTACAAAATTGATTTTTAAAATAATTATCGGTAAATTGCCCCATTCAAGTTTCATGGAACACCAAGTAAATATGTCTTTATATCCTAAATCCTCCAACAACCAGCAAGTAGCAATTTTAAATAGGTAAAACAGTTAAGTCCACCCGTTAGTCCATTTTTTATTTATTTAAGTTTATTTAAGGTCGCTACCGGTTGCCCATTTGAGCGACAGGCAGGTTACCTAACAACACCTTTCTTGGACAGGCTCCAGCAGTTAACCAGTACTTGGTGCACCAACCTCCGTAGAACTGCCAACTTTTTCATATAAAGAGAAACGATCTGAGCGAGGCTCGAACCCTTGACCCTCAATGATGATAGGATACAGTCGTATACACGTCAGCGACCTTAATACAACATGAAACAGTTGTAAGATGTGATGGTGCAGTCGTAGCGTGTTTGCTTTTCGTGCGAAAGACCCGGAGTTCGAGCCTCACTGGAGCCGTTACGATTGTGCCATTGCAAAGCATTTAGATTCGACGTTGCCTCTTCTCTCTCCCTCGTGGCGATGGATTCTATCAGGAATGAGGGCTCGAGAGTGATTAATATAAGTTGTAGGAACTAAACAGTTACTATATGTGTAACAGTTGTAGCTGTCATTAATATGCCGTCACATTCACAAATATCGGATGCTCGGGTATAAGAATAATACAGTCAAACCTGTGTTAGTGGTCACCTCTATTAAGCAGCCAACCTGTATTAAGTAGCCAGTTTCCAGATTCCCAATATGTTGTTTTATTATATATTTGACCTCTATTAAGCAGCCACCCGTGCTAAGCAGCCACTTTCTGTGATTCCCTTGGCTGGCTGCTTAAGACAGGTTTGACTGTAAATTCAAAATAACAAAATTTCAGCATACGTTGGAGTCGTATATTTACCACGCGGTTCGAGCAGTATAGTAATAGAGGAGGCCGGCATAGCGCGCAGCAACTACCTGGCACTGCGGGATGTCCACGGAACATACCATCTCAACGGTAACTGGAAGCTGGATCCAGAAGGGATCTACAACATCGCCGGCACCAAGTTTATTTATAGAAGACCATACAATTATCCCGAATCCCTGACAGCGGAAGGACCTATCTTAGACGACTTGGTTTTGGAGGTACGTCAGCTTTCTAGTGTTTTAGGTTTTTTATTATTGCAATGTAACTCATTAATTTCTCCCTGTTACCTGGCTACACATGGTTGGAGGCCTCTAGTCATACAATATAATAGAAAATGCTACGAATACATGAGTTCATAATATTATAAGCAATTAAATTTTGTGTTTTTTGTTTTACTTTTATCTAACGTCGCTACCGGTTGCCCATATGAGCGACGGGCAATTTATTTACAACACCTTTCCTGGGCAGGCTCCAGCGGTTAACCAGTAATTGGTGCACCAACCTCCGTAAGAAATGGCCAAATATTTCATATAAAGAGACACAGTCTGAGTTGGGCTCAAACCCGTGACCATTAATTGATGATAGCTAACAGTTTTATACAAGGCAGCAATCGTAACCACTCGACCACCGAGGTGGAGTTTTGTGTTGTTTATCTTCTGATAATATTTACACCACATGCTATGTGCTGAACATTGAGATAATCTAAGAAACAGAACAATAGAAATCGTGAATACTGTCCCATATTTCCATTTTTCAATAATAAATTATTCGTATTTAAAAGTACAATTTTGAAAACAATCTGTACGCAAATGAATCTGTTGTTGAAATTAATATTTGTAAATTACCTCCCCTTATGCATATTTATTGACAACGAGAACTAAATATACATCTGAATCATAGTTTTATTGTATCATGTGAAGAAAACAAGTTCGTTCCCCCAGCCCACCAATATTAACAAGATCAAAACCCACATTTTGTAAATCCCTATTTCCTCATCTTTAGCAGGTTTAGCGGATCAGTGCTTACGCTAATTCATAGCCGTTGTCTTAATATCAATTTAACCAATTAGCACATACATGTAGAGCGTCGGATTTTAGCAGGTTTTCGGTCAGCGGATCAGTGCTTACGCTAATTCATAGCCGTTGTCTTAATATCAATTTAACCAATTAGCACATACATGTAGAGCGTCGGATTTTAGCAGGTTTTCGGTCAGCGGATCAGTGCTTACGCTAATTCATAGCCGTTGTCTTAATATCAATTTAACCAATTAGCACATACATGTAGAGCGTCGGATTTTAGCAGGTTTTCGGTCAGCGGATCAGTGCTTACGCTAATTCATAGCCGTTGTCTTAATATCAATTTAACCAATTAGCACATACATGTAGAGCGTCGGATTTTAGCAGGTTTTCGGTCAGCGGATCAGTGCTTACGCTAATTCATAGCCGTTGTCTTAATATCAATTTAACCAATTAGCACATACATGTAGAGCGTCGGATTTTAGCAGGTTTTCGGTCAGCGGATCAGTGCTTACGCTAATTCATAGCCGTTGTCTTAATATCAATTTAACCAATTAGCACATACATGTAGAGCGTCGGATTTTAGCAGGTTTTCGGTCAGCGGATCAGTGCTTACGCTAATTCATAGCCGTTGTCTTAATATCAATTTAACCAATTAGCACATACATGTGGCATCCGTGGTCCAGACGTAGAGCGTCGGATTTGGAATCGATCGGTCCCGGGTTCTCGGTCAGGCAACGTATGTAGTGTCATTGAGCAAGGCACCTCACACACATTGCTTAGTACTGGTTAACCACTTAGGTTGGCTAAGCCAGCTCAGGAAAACATGTATTTGTCCCCGCAAGGGGTTTGACATTAATGGAACATACATACATGCAATTACCAAAGTATTTCTGTACTTTTAGGTGCTAATTCAGTCTGAGAATCCGGGCATTCGTTACAGTTTCACCGTACCAAGGAATCAGCGCAGCAGTCCCCCATCTCTCTATAACTTCACATGGAGTGTTATACTCACCGAGTGTAGCCAGTCATGTGCTGCAGGTAAGGGTGTCACAGAAAGTGGCTGCTTAGCACATGTAGCTGTTTAATAGAGGTCAAATGTATAATAAAGCTACATATTGGGAATCTGGAAACTGGCTGCTTAATACAGGATGGCTGCTTAATACAGGTGAACCACTAACACAGGTTTGCTTGTAATTAAATGACAGTTTTGTGTATGGTCGGCCATGTGCTTGAATTATTGGTCGTTTCATAATCTTCTTTTAGAATTTGAACCACTGCCTTACCATAGGGTCTGACATTGACCTGTAATGTGACATTGACATGTAAATTGACATTGATGTGTAATGTGACATTGACCTGTAATGTGACATTGACCTGTAATGTGACATTGACCTGTAATGTGACATTGACCTGTAATGTGACATTGACATGTAATGTGACATTGACCTGTAATGTGACATTGACATGTAAATTGACATTGATGGGTCACTTAAAATTGACTTACAACTTCACTACCTACAACTTCATTTTGACCGTAGGCGGCACACTAGTTCTGATTAAAAGCTTTTCCAGTAGTAAATTTGTTTCCAGGGGAACAAGTTGTCACGGCTCATTGTCATAGAGACCATGGAGAGGAAGTAGATCCGGCATATTGTTCAAGGGACCAGAAACCGGGGACCGGTACATATACCTGTAATACGCAACCCTGTCAGCCAAGGTGAGCTTGAGTTTTTAAGCATGTGAGTTTAATTCATTGAAGGAAGTTAAAACAGATATACCATGGGCATACCAGTATTCGGGTCACTTACGGTTTGACTGTGAATATTTTTGTTTTTGTTATTTAATTTTATTTAATGTCGCTACCGGTTTCCCATTTGAGCGACGGGCAGTTTACCTAACAACACCTTTCCTGGGCAGGATCCAGCGGTTAACCAGTACTTGGTGCACCAACCTCCGTAAGAAACTGCCAACTTTTTCACTGTGAATAACTTCTAGTCATTTTCTTTTATAGCAGATTTAAAATAAAACCCCAATTTCAATTTCAAGAAATGTGAATTCAACATGGCGTAGAAAAAAGAACCTATGTTTCGGACACCAATCAAATTTCATATATCAGAAATGTGTTTTCCGGTATTGTCACATGATTGACATGTGACTTTGTATTTTTTATATTTCTTTGCATATACCTCTGTGTAAGGGATTTTTAGGGTACACGTGAATGAGACATCAACATTTACATATTTTCGAGAAAAAAAAGTGAATAATTTTCTGTCTTTGCTCATTTTCGTGTTTGGCAGTTTTAGCGTCTACCATATAATCCAAGTACCTGCTACTGACAGCGATAACGTCATTTGCAAACAAATTCCAAAATAGGTTGTGTACGGAAATAGGGTGATTGGCGATACTTCATAAACATTGTCAAAACTGTATTTGTGTACACAATTCTTATAAATCTTCATCACAAGTTATATTCTGATCAGCTTCCTTTGCTACTAGGTGATACACTCTACTAGGTCGCTAGAATAAACAATGACTTTGTAAACTCAGTGCTAACTCTATTATTGACCCAATTTTATTCAAATTGTAGTTAACCTTTTCAACACAACAGACCTCTAAATAGGCTTACAAAAAGTGTAGATCCAGATGAGCCGGCTCGTGACGAGCCGTCTCATCAGGATCTGCACTTTTTGCCAGTGATATGAGTAGGTAGGCAACAAATGTAGAGGAAATACAATTTTCGGTGATCACTCTATGAAATAAAATGGTTTAATCCTTTTATTCCCACTTGCTGTTGTCCAGTAGTACTCTTATTCCCACTTGCTGTTGCCCAGTAGTACTTTTATTCCCACTTGCTGTAGTCCAGTAGTACTCTTATTCCCACTTCATAGGTAAATGACCATTCCAAATTTTTGGCGAATGCACAAGTTCAAATTGAGTTTGTCCGCAACAAACGCGGTGGACAAAGACTTGTTGTTGGTGGTTACAGGTTCATGGTATGTATATATATATATAGTTGCTGTCTGTCTGCGTATCTTAAACACTCTTAAACACACTGCAACACAAATCCTCTTATTCCCACACCCGTTTTTACCTACTTTTATATAAGTGGGAACAATAGGACTACACCAATAAAATCCTATCTTACACTAATAAACACAAATGTCCTCTATGTCCTTGCAAATACAAATTCTGCGTACCACACTATTGATTGGTTCTGTTGCTTATTTGTCTCCGGTCAACGCAGCTATCCATGGTCACTTCCCCCCTCCCTCCTAATTTATTGCTGGATATTGAAATATTATCTTATCCGGGTTCGATCCTCGGACTGGGAAATATGTGAGATGGTACAGTGGTCGCCAGATCGGACAGGTGGGTTTTCTCCGGGTACTCCGGTTTCCTCCCACACGAATGTTTACGCTTTCATCCGAGCCAACGAGAGTGATTAATATAACTTGTTAAAACTTGCTTCGCAATCATTGTAAAATAAATAAAGTTTTAATACAATAATATCTTGTAGATGGATGGCAGAACCGTGGAGCGTGTGTCACAAGACATGTGGTGGTGGGCGCCAGAAGCGCAGGATGTACTGCATGCAGAAACTCTCCAGCAAGGAGGAACGTAAAGTGCCCAGGAAGTACTGTGATGCTCGACACAAGCCAGCGAGGAAACGGGAATGTAACACACATGAATGTCCACCTATTTGGTACAAGGGCCCTTGGACACAGGTACATTATAATGTGCTCATAGTTTCAATAATTACCCACTTTAAGTATATTTATATACAGTCAAACCTGTGTTAAGCAGACAGCCAAGGGAATCACAGAAAGTGGCTGCTTAGCACAAGTGGCTGCTTAATAGAAGGCAAATGTATAATAAAGCATTATATCGGGAATCTGGAAACTGGCTGCTTAATGGAGGTGAGCACTAACACAGGTTTGACTGTATACACGCGTGACATTTTCAGCAGAGGAATTATGAGTTCCGCATAAGATTTGAGTTTAGAGTCATATTTATTTTAGTTCGGTTGCAAAACAAGTTCTTACAACTTATATTAATCACTCTCGAGATCTCATTCCTGATGGAATCCGTTGCCATGATGGAGAGAGAAGAGGCAATGTGGAATTTAAATGCGTTGCCTAAGGGCACAATCGTAACGGCTCCAGTGAGCCTTTTGCACCTGAAGTGAACGTGTAGCCTACTGCGTTATCACGACTTCAACGGTGTCACCCTTGGGCAGTAGAAATAGGTTTGGAGCACATATTTCCATTGCGGCATCGCCCAACAACCATTCTGCTGCTCTATGAAGCATAGTAGCATTTGCAACACATAATACACCAACTTTGTTTAGTTTATACAAATTTATTTTAGCTTGATTGCGAAACAAGTTCTTACAACTTATATTAATAACTCTCGAGACCTTATTCATGATGGAATCCATCACCACGAGGGAGAGAAGAAGAGGCAATGTGGAATTTAAATGCCTTGCCTAAGGGCACAATCATAACGGCTCCAGCAGGGCTCGAACTCGGGCCTTTCGCACCTGAAGAGAATGCGCTACCACTGCACTATCACGACTTCCAAAAGGCTGAGAAGGCTTACACATACAATACATGAATCCAATGTACAAATGTAATACAAAGTTAATTTGCTTTCTCTTACTGTAGACTTTTATTACAGTTACGACAAGTGATTGATTTATTGTTTCAAAAATATTGTGGTCTCTTTGATTTTTATAATCGCTTGTCAAGCTTTAGTTCTTTCACATGTCATATTTTGTACTGATTAACAAAATAACTATTGTTTTTAAAGGAACGGTTTGAGTACCGCTGGAGCCATTACGATTGTGCCTTTAGGCAAGGCATTTAATTCCACATTGCCTCTTCTCTCTCCCTCGTGGTGATGTATTCCATCAGGAATGAGGTCTCGAGAGTGATTAGATAAGTTGTAAGAACTTGTTTCGCAACCGATGTATGTCCAACCTATCTACCCCCCAAAATTAAGTGTGCATTTTACGTTTATTTATCGTCGCTACCGGTTGCCCATATGAGCGACGCCTCCTGAAGAGATTAGTCATTTTAGATTTTTGGAGGAGAGTGCAATGATACAGACAGAGACCCATTCCAGAGTCTCCTCTGGTTCTTTTACGTGCACGGTGTAAAGCACCGACACGAGACCTCGGTTTAATGTCCCATCTGAAAGACTGTTAATTTTATTAGGGTCAGACGGGGGATCGAACCTGTGATCCCTGGATTACCAGTCCACTGTGTTACCACTGGACTACAGAGCCGTCTGTCCAAAATTAAGAGGACCTCAGTTCTGATGGAACCCTTCACCACGTGAGAGAAGAGGCAATGTTGATTTAAGTGTTGTGTTGAAGAACATCACCACTGTGGTTCTGGCAAGGATCAATTTCCAACGTCTTGGTTAACCCATTTGATTCTGGATACATTTAATGGCTTTTGCAAACAACATAGATCCAGATCAGCCATGACGCTGCAGGATCTATGTTGTTTGCTACATAGCCAAGTGTCTTAGCAAGATCATCTGAATAGCAAACAGCATAGAGCCTGATCAGACGGCACGTTCAATAGCAACTGATCTGGCTCTATGTTCTTTGCAAATACTGTTATCCAGAATCAAATGCATTAAAATGTTTCAGTGTTCATCAAGCTGTGGTAAAGGGCTGAAGTCCAGAACCCTCGTGTGTCGCAGTAAGACGGCGGACGGTCAGGTGGTTCAGCCTGATACCATGTGTGCCACTCAGCCCAAACCCATCTCTCACAAAGGTTGTAGACAGCGGCGGTGCCCTGATCCAACTGCTAAGTGGGAGTTGACCATATGGAGTAAGGTAAGAAATTTGGGATTCTGCGGTTTATATAGTAGTGCAGTGTATACCGGTACTCATATTGCGTAGTTTCGCACATTTAGGACTATTCTTTATTGGACGTGCTGTAAGATCCACACACCTCCCCTACCACCCTGTACTTCTGACTTAGGTTTCTGTTGGTGTTGGTAAGAAATTTGGGATTCTGCGGTTTATATAGTAGTGCAGTGTACAGTCAAACCTGTGTTAGTGGTCACCTCCATTAAGCAGCCAACTGGTATTAAGCAGCCAGTTTCCAGATTCCCAATACAGTCAAACCTGTGTTAGTGATCACCTCCATTAAGCAGCCAACCTGTATTAAGCAACCAGTTTCCAGATTCCCAATACAGTTAAACCTGTGTTAGTGGTCACCTCCATTAAGCAGCCAACCTGTATTAAGCAGCCAGTTTCCAGATTCCCAATACAGTCAAACCTGTGTTAGTGGTCACCTCCATTAAGCAGCCAACCTGTATTAAGCAGCCAGTTTCCAGATTCCCAATACAGTTAAACCTGTGTTAGTGGTCACCTTCATTAAGCAGCCACCCTGTGTTAAGCAGCCAGTTTCCAGATTCCCAATACAGTTAAACCTGTGTTAGTGGTCACCTCCATTAAGCAGCCACCTGGTATTAAGCAGCCAGTTTCCAGATTCCCAATACAGTCAAACCTGTGTTAGTGGTCACCTCCATTAAGCAGCCACCTGGTATTAAGCAGCCAGTTTCCAGATTCCCAATACAGTTAAACCTGTGTTAGTGGTCACCTCCATTAAGCAGCCAACTGGTATTAAGCAGCCAGTTTCCAGATTCCCAATACAGTCAAACCTGTGTTAGTGGTCACCTCCATTAAACAGCCAACTGGTATTAAGCAGCCTGTTTCCAGATTCCCAATACAGTCAAACCTTTGTTAGTGGTCACCTCCATTAAGCAGCCAACCTGTATTAAGCAGCCAGTTTCCAGATTCCCAATACAGTCAAACCTGTGTTAGTGGTCACCTCCATTAAGCAGCCAACCTGTATTAAACAGCCAGTTTCCAGATTCCCAATACAGTCAAACCTGTGTTAGTGGTCACCTCCATTAAGCAGCCAACCTGTATTAAACAGCCAGTTTCCAGATTCCCAATACAGTCAAACCTGTGTTAGTGGTCACCTCCATTAAGCAGCCAACTGGTATTAAGCAGCCAGTTTCCAGACTCCCAATATCTTGTTTCATTATATAATTGACCTCTATTAAGCAGCAACCTGTGCTAAGCAGCCACTTTCTGTGAGTCCCTTTGCTGGCTGCTTAACACAGGTTTGACTGTATACTCATATTGCGTAGTTTCGCACATTTAGGACTATTCTTTATTGGACGTGCTGTAAGATGCACCCACCACCCCTACCACCCTGTACTTCTGACTTCAGCATCTTAGGTTTCTGTTGGTGTTGCCTCATCATTTGCTTCCGGATCACAATCCTACACTGGGAATGCAGGAACCTGTGGGTCCGCTGCAGATACTCATATTGCGTAGTTTCGCACATTTAGGACTATTCTTTGTTAGACGTGCTGTAAGATCCACCCACCACCCCTACCACCCTGTACTTCTAACTTCAGCATCTTAGGTTTCTGTTGGTGTTGCCTCATCATTTGTCCTGGATCACAATCCTACACTGGGAATGCAGGAACCTGTGGGTCCGCTGCAGCTTATTCGCGCCTATCTAATATAGCAGCAAACCTTCATATCTGGAGGCCGTTACACTATCTGCAACCTGTAGGTACGCTCCATAGAGAATGGTTACCCCAAACTGAGATTAACACAGTGAAATGTTTCCAAATTGACAAGCCACTGGACCAGAGGAAACGTTTCCATTTGATTTTCGGTTTAGAGCGGTTTTCGTGATTTCTCCAAAATTAGCACTTTCGCTATGCCACATTGTAAGTTAGCAAAGACCTGATTAATTCTAAATGTTGAAGGTAATATTTTGCAAAAATGGCCGACAATGAGAGACATTATTGGGTTTTCGATTACCTCCCTTGACAGATAAAGTCTGATTTATCCCAAAATATGTATTGGTCCTTTTAGTTGAAAGCCTTTGTTTTTACTGTTGTCGTCTAACCAGATGATGCATTAGGATAAATGTAATTTGATCAAAATCATGTTAAAAATTGAACCAATTTATACAATAAGGTATCCATTGGATATCTGTCGAGATTTAATAATTTCATAATTATAAGACGAGAATACGGATAAAAATGGAAAACATGTGGTGCAAAGGACCAACGATAAAAACAAAAGGAAACCAATTAAGAGGACCAATATACTTTTAGGAGTATTCAAGGGCAGTAACTGACTAATGTTTCTCATTGGTTGATTGAAAGGATTTGTCAGTTTTGTATAGCGCATAAATGCCAAGATAACTGCAGTGCCAAATACGTTTCAATGAGTTTTGTATTTGCGATGTCTTAAATTTGTCTTCGATTGGCGTATTCCTTTTTCCCTGCCAAAATTAAACCCACATTCAGATCGGCAAGAGGAACAGCAATAATTCGTATTACTATGGGATAGAAATCTAGTCAGTGACGTCACACAATATGACATACATATACGACATAATACTACTATCTTTTCACAAGTCTATACCTATAAACAGACGGATACGTAGTCCAGTGGTTAACACGATGGACTGGGAATCCAGGGATCACAGGCATCCATGTCTGACCCTACTAAAATTAAACAGTCTTTCAGATGGGACTTTCAACCGAGTTCTCGTGTTGGTGCTTTACACCGTGCACATAAAAGAACCAGAGGAGACTCTGTCTGTATCATTGCACTATCCTACAAAAGTCTAAAATGGCTAATCTCTTCAGGAGGCGTCGCTCATATGGGCAACAGCTAGCGACGATAAATAAACGTAAAACACAACACACACATGTATGCGTAATTTGTTCTCCAGTGTACGAGATCATGCGACAGGGGAACTCGGTCTCGGGATGTGAAATGTACGAGGAGAACTAAGTCCAACACTGTCATCATAACCAAAGGAAAACATTGTATGCATCTAGGGAAGCCAACTGAGCCGTTGTCAGAGGCATGTGAGACGGAAAAATGTCCAGAAATACCCGAGTGGTACTCGTCACCTTGGTCAAGGGTAAGTGATTCACCTCTATGTTGCCCAATGCAACCTGCTTCAACTATAGAAGCATGTCATACCATGAACGATATCAATGTAATTAGTGGACCATTAGGGTTTCTAAAAATGTCAAAACCCAAGCGGTCCAGGGATTAAATCACGGTTTGAATTTAAAAATATAATCATCTGAAAATATACAGTCGCCCATCTGCCTTGCCGGTGGCGACTATAAATAAAACTAGTCAAACCTGTGGTAACATGCTGGACTGGTAAGGAGTCGGAGGAAACCGGAGTACCCGGAGAAAACCCAACTGTCCGATCTGTCGACCACCGTACCATCTCACATACTTCCCGGTCCGAGGTTCAAACCCGGGTTGCATTGGTGAGAAGCAAGCGCACTAACCACTACGCTAATCGGACAGCCAAATTCCTTGTTTTCAAAACAATGCCATATACAGTCTCCATCCGATAGGTCGAATTCCATCAAACAGATCCAGTTATATGTAAAATGATAGTGTCTGAAACGGGACTTTGATCCGACTTCGAGATAACCGGATAATTCGACATAACCGACTTTGACATAACAGATGTGTTTTGTATTATATATTTCATATTAAATCAGTAAATTATTATTCCATTTAACATAAATTCTTTATAGACCTATGGTAAGGTTACTTTGTGGTTATGACTGTTTGGAGTGTCTTTAGCACACATATATCAAGTGCTTGAGGTTTGACTTTGTATCTACTGGTATGTTCTTTGAATTTCAGTGTTCTGCTACATGTGGTGCTGGACAGCAAACTAGACTGGTGCACTGCATGCATCGGAAACATAAAAAGCTTGCTAGTAACTGTGATCAGTCTGACAAGCCTTCAGAGACACAGACTTGTAGAGAAAAACAGTGTTCAATTCCAGGTTAGTTTCCCCCCATCCCCATAGTTCGGAGACATAATTATTATTATTATCACCTGCTGGAATTATTGCCCTCCCTTTCCACCATAGAGATTTAGGTATTTATACTATTATATCTGCATACAAACGACAGCCATTTAGCTATCATGCAGTGGATAAGTAGTTGCCATATCTATCCCACCTCCATAGATATTACTGGGACTACATAGAGATTTAGGTTAATATACTATTATATCTGCATACAAACGACAGCCATTTAGCTATCATGCAGTGAATAAGTAGTCGCCATATCTATCCCACCTCCATAGATATTACAGGGGCTACATAGAGATTTAGTTTAATATACTATTATATCTCTATAGAAATGACAGCCATTTAGCTATCATGTAGTGGATAATTAGTCGCCATATCTATCCCACCTCCATAGATATTACAGGGGCTACATAGAGATTTAGTTTAATATACTATTATATCTCTATAGAAATGACAGCCATTTAGCTATCATGTAGTGGATAAGTAGTCGCCATATCTATCCCACCTCCATAGATATTACTTGGACTACATGAGATTCTGGCTTTTATTATGAACATTGGTTTGGCTACTACATTACAATGTATGTTGTATTGGTAATGGCGTCAAGAGGTGCTTCTTTGAGGGATAGGTTAATTGACTAAGAATCCACAATGTTGTCTGTATATATATCTCAAAAAGTACTGATTATACTTTGATAAAATTTGCAATATAGATGGAAGACAATAAGAGACATCTGTAATTTTCTATTACCTCCCTTGGCAGATAAAGTCCGATTTATTCCAAAATGTGAATAGGTCATTTCAGTTAGAATCTTTTGTTTTTACTGTTGTTCCCTAATCAGATGTTGCGGTATGATAAATGTGATTATATCCAAATCGTGTTAATTAACTGATGTCATTCTTTTAGAAATAAGTACCCATTGCATATACTGTATGAGATCTGTTGAGATATAGTAATTTAAAACTCTTAAGAAGCAATAGTGGAATAACATTGCTAGCATGTTGTGCAAAGGAAACAACGATAAAAACAAAGGAAAACACTTAGTAGGACCTATCTACTTTTAGAGAGTATTCAGGGGGAGTAACTGACCGACGTCTCTCATTTGCGGACCTCATGCAATAACTTATTAATAAATTATCTCCCCATTTCTATACACATAGTAACCTTTAAAGCGACACTACATCAGTGAAGAGGAACATTTCCACAGTATTTCCCCCCCCCATATTCGCCACAGAATCTGAGTATTTTATCTAATAAGCAAACATGGTATATGTTTTTAAATGCCTTGCCTAAGGGCACAATCGTAATGGCACCAGTGCGGCTCGAACTCTAGGCCTTTTGCACCTGAAGCAAACGCGCTACCACTGCGTTATAACGACTTCCATAACGCAGTGTTACCGTGTTCGCTTCAGGTGAGAACAGCCCAACTTGCACCCAGCTGTAGCTGTTACGAATATGTCCTTGGGCAGCAGGGCACTTAAATGCCACATTGCCTCTTCTCTCTCCATCATGATTATGGATTGAATGAGGTCTTTGAGAGCGATTAATATAATGTTGTAAGAACTTGTTTCACAATCGAGCTAAAATAAATTGGTATAAACTAAGCTTTAGTGTATACTAATTTCTTTTAGCTCGATTGCGATTCAAGTTCTTACAACTTATATTAATCACTCTTGAGACCTCATTTCTGATGGAATCCATCGCCACGAGGGAGAGAGAAGAGGCAATGTGGAATTTAAATGCCTTGCCTAAGGGCACAATCGTAACGGCTTCAGCGGGGCTCGAACTAAGCTTTAAACCGATGTGAAATGTATCGGTACCATACGATAGAATTTATGAACTATGAACATTCAAAATGTACGTCAAATCTCAATGGATGCTAAATAAAACCTATGAAATATAATTCAATATATTAATTAATAAACTAAGCTTTTGCTTATTTTATCTTCAGGACCAAAGTGCTTAGATGAGTTTTCGTGGTGTCATCTAGTGCCAAAACACAACATTTGTAATCATTCTTTCTATGGGACCAAATGCTGCCTCTCGTGCCATAACAGATGATGATGGCTTATAGTTCATGTAGCTTAGTTCATGCAGGCTTAGTTCATGCAGGCTTAGTTCATGCAGGCTTAGTTCATGTAGGCTTAGTCCATGTAGGCTTAGTCCATGTAGGCTTAGTTCATGTAGGCTTAGTTCATCTAGGCTTAGTTCATCTAGGCTTAGTTCATCTAGGCTTATTTCAGACAGGTTTAGTTCATGTAGGCAAAGTTCATCTACGTTTATTTCAAACAGGCTTAGTTCATGTAGGTTTAGTTAACAAAGGCTTAGTTATCTATACTTAGTTCATGCTTATTCTTATTTCATGCAGGCTTAGTTCATGTCTGCTTAGACTATTCATGCTTAGTTAATGCAGGTTTAGTTCATACAGGCTTAGATCATACGGGTTTAGTTCATGTAAGCTTGGTTTGTGCAGGCTTAGTTCATGTTGGTTAGTTCATGCAGACTTAGATCATACATGCTTAGTTCATGTAGGCTTGGTTTGTGTAGGCTTAGTTCATGTTGGGTTAGTTCATGTTGCTTTAGTTTAATGTATGCTTTGTTCATATACAGGCATAGTTCATGTAGGCTTAGTTTGTGCATGTTTAGTTTATGTAGGCTAAGTTTGTGTGTACTGTGACTTGTATAGAATTTAACGGATGATGCCAGTTTCCATGCAGCCAAATGTGTGCTAAGGATAACCTCTGTATATAAGTCACCTGTCTATAATGTACATGGTCTTCCATCAAGCTGTTTATAATCATGTACATCTTTAACCTGATAAGAGAGGCCACCTGTATATATAGACCACTGTTAGCCATCAGTTCCATCAATGCTTAGAGACAGGTTTGATGTTATACAGCTTATTACATGTGTACGGACACGTGTACAGACATTGATATGTAGACTTGTGGGTTTGTCATATGTTATGTTATTAGAACCTGCTGATTGAAAAAAGAAGTGATTCTGTAAACAATGGTTTCTCCACCTAACTATTGTAAACATGGAAAAACTAGAAAGAATGGTCTATGCCATAGATATGAGTATGTGTGTTTTACGTTTATTTATCGTCGCTACCGGTTGCCCATATGAGCGACGCCTCCTGAAGAGATTAGTTATTTTAGATTTTGGAGGATAGTGCATGATACAGACAGAGACCGATTCCAGAATCTCCTCTGGTTCTTTTACGTGCACGGTGTAAAGCACCGACACAAGACCTTGGTTTAAAGTCCCATCTGAAAGACTGTTAATTTTATTAGGGTCAGACGGGGGATCAAACCTGTGATCCCTGGATTACCAGTCCAGCATGTTACCACTGATCCGTCTGTTAGATATGAGTATTATTGGACTGACTGTTTTATACCCATAAGCACGAGACTATATAAACTGGAACTACTTGAAAGCATAGTTTGCATAAAATTGATACAAATTTGAAATACTGGAATCCCATTGGCTGGTGCTTTCATCTAGGCTGGGATCAGGCGTTCACATATTTTGCCAGCTCGCCCATATGGTTTACCGGTGGCGAGGGTAAATAAACGGAATCATCATCACATATTTAGCCTGATCAGTCAAATAACTATATTTTAACACCAGGACCAATAATTGAGTTTCTGAAAATATCAATGTCATTTTGCCAGAAGTTGTTAAAAAGTGAAAAATCGACAGACTGGTACCCAGGCTAGCTTTCATCATACATAGCTTACCTGGCAGAAACTGGAAAAATGAAGACAACAGATGTTTCTCCATCCTAGCACGAGATAAAGATGAAATACAAGCAATGTATTGGGAGGAACCATCGAATAGGAACCATATGTTGTATAGTAGAGCATGACAAGCTTCAAAAGGAGCAGTTATGTTTATAAATGCATTACACATTTTGTTGAATGTACATAGTTTACATGTTATAATTCAAATTTATATTTATGTATATTCCTGTATATGTAAGCATACAGGGTGGTAGACAATTGATATGCCTGTATATTTAAGCATACAGGGTGGTAGACAATTGATATTCCTGTATATTTAAGCATACAGGGTGGTAGACAATTGATATGCCTGTATATTTAAGCATACAGGGTGGTAGACAATTGATATTTCTCTATATTTAAGCATACAGGGTGGTAGAAAATTGGTATTCCTCTATATTTAATCATACAGGGTGGTAGAAATTGATATTCCTCTATATTTAAGCATACAGGGAGGTAGACAATTGATATTCCTGTATATTTAAGCATACAGGGTGGTAGACAATTGATATTCCTGTATATTTAAGCATACAGGGTGGTAGACAATTGATATTCCTGTATATTTAAGCATACAGGGTGGTAGACAATTGATATTCTCTATATTTAAGCATACAGGGTGGTAGACAATTGATATTCCTCTATATTTAACATACAGGGTGGTAGAATTGATATTCCTCTATATTTAAGCATACAGGGAGGTAGACAATTGATATTCCTGTATATTTAAGCATACAGGGTGGTAGACAATTGATATTCCTCTATATTTAAGCATACAGGGTGGTAGACAATTGATATTCCTGTATATTTAAGCATACAGGGTGGTAGACAATTGATATTCCTCTATATTTAAGCATACAAGCTGGTAGACAATTGATATTCCTGTATATTTAAGCATACAAGCTGGTAGACAATTGATATTCCTCTATATTTAAGCATACAGGGTGGTAGACAATTGATATTCCTCTATATTTAAGCATACAAGCTGGTAGACCATTGATATTCCTGTATATTTAAGCATACAAGCTGGTAGACAATTGATATTCCTCTATATTTAAGCATACAGGGTGGTAGACAATTGATATTCCTGTATATTTAAGCATACAGGTGGTAGACAATTGATATTCCTCTATATTTAAGCATACAGGGTGGTAGACAATTGATATTCTTGTATATTTAAGCATACATGGTGGTAGACAATTGATATTCTTGTATATTTAAGCATACAAGCTGGTAGACAATTGATATTCCTCTATATTTAAGCATACAGGGTGGTAGACAATTGATATTCCTCTATATTTAAGCATACAAGCTGGTAGACAATTGATATTCCTGTATATTTAAGCATACAAGCTGGTAGACAATTGATATTCCTCTATATTTAAGCATACAGGGTGGTAGACAATTGATATTCCTCTATATTTAAGCATACAAGCTGGTAGACCATTGATATTCCTGTATATTTAAGCATACAAGCTGGTAGACAATTGATATTCCTCTATATTTAAGCATACATGAGGTAGACAATTGATATTCTTGTATTTAAGCATACAGGGTGGTAGACAATTGATATTCCTCTATATTTAAGCATACAGGGTGGTAGACAATTGATATTCTTGTATATTTAAGCATACATGGTGGTAGACAATTGATATTCTTGTATATTTAAGCATACAAGCTGGTAGACAATTGATATTCCTCTATATTTAAGCATACAGGGTGGTAGACAATTGATATTCCTCTATATTTAAGCATACAGGGTGGTAGACAATTGATATTCTTGTATATTTAAGCATACATGGTGGTAGACAATTGATATTCCTCTATATTTAAGCATACAGGGTGGTAGACAATTGATATTCTTGTATATTTAAGCATACAAGCTGGTAGACAATTGATATTCCTGTATATTTAAGCATACAGGGTGGTAGACAATTGATATTCCTCTATATTTAAGCATACAGGGTGGTAGACAATTGATATTCTTGTATATTTAAGCATACATGGTTGTAGACAATTGATATTCCTCTATATTTAAGCATACAGGGTGGTAGACAATTGATATTCTTGTATATTTAAGCATACAAGCTGGTAGACAATTGATATTCCTGTATATTTAAGCATACAGGGTGGTAGACAATTGATATTCCTCTATATTTAAGCATACAGGGTGGTAGACAATTGATATTCTTGTATATTTAAGCATACATGGTGGTAGACAATTGATATTCCTCTATATTTAAGCATACAGGGTGGTAGACAAATGATATTTCTGTATATTTAAGCATACAGGGTGGTAGACAATTGATATTCTTGTATATTTAAGCATACACGGTGGTAGACAATTGATATTCCTCTATAGTTAAGCATATAGGGTGGTAGACAATTGATATTCCTGTATATTTAAGCATACAGGGTGGTAGACAATTGATATCCTGTATATTTAAGCATACAGGGTGGTAGACAATTGATATTCCTCTATATTTAAGCATATAGGGTGGTAGACAATTGATATTCCTGTATATTTAAGCATACAGGGTGGTAGACAATTGATATGCCTGTATATTTAAGCATACAGGGTGGTAGACAATTGATATTTCTCTATATTTAAGCATACAGGGTGGTAGAAAATTGGTATTCCTCTATATTTAATCATACAGGGTGGTAGAAAATTGATATTCCTCTATATTTAAGCATACAGGGAGGTAGACAATTGATATTCCTGTATATTTAAGCATACAGGGTGGTAGACAATTGATATTCCTCTATATTTAAGCATACAGGGTGGTAGACAATTGATATTCCTGTATATTTAAGCATACAGGGTGGTAGACAATTGATATTCCTCTATATTTAAGCATACAAGCTGGTAGACAATTGATATTCCTGTATATTTAAGCATACACGCTGGTAGACAATTGATATTCCTCTATATTTAAGCATACAGGGTGGTAGACAATTGATATTCCTCTATATTTAAGCATACAAGCTGGTAGACCATTGATATTTCTGTATATTTAAGCATACAGGGTGGTAGACAATTGATATTCTTGTATATTTAAGCATACACGGTGGTAGACAATTGATATTCCTCTATAGTTAAGCATATAGGGTGGTAGACAATTGATATTCCTGTATATTTAAGCATACAGGGTGGTAGACAATTGATATCCTGTATATTTAAGCATACAGGGTGGTAGACAATTGATATTCCTCTATATTTAAGCATATAGGGTGGTAGACAATTGATATTCCTGTATATTTAAGCATACAGGGTGGTAGACAATTGATATGCCTGTATATTTAAGCATACAGGGTGGTAGACAATTGATATTTCTCTATATTTAAGCATACAGGGTGGTAGAAAATTGGTATTCCTCTATATTTAATCATACAGGGTGGTAGAAAATTTATATTCCTCTATATTTAAGCATACAGGGAGGTAGACAATTGATATTCCTGTATATTTAAGCATACAGGGTGGTAGACAATTGATATTCCTCTATATTTAAGCATACAGGGTGGTAGACAATTGATATTCCTGTATATTTAAGCATACAGGGTGGTAGACAATTGATATTCCTCTATATTTAAGCATACAAGCTGGTAGACAATTGATATTCCTGTATATTTAAGCATACAAGCTGGTAGACAATTGATATTCCTCTATATTTAAGCATACAGGGTGGTAGACAATTGATATTCCTCTATATTTAAGCATACAAGCTGGTAGACCATTGATATTCCTGTATATTTAAGCTTACAAGCTGGTAGACAATTGATATTCCTCTATATTTAAGCATACAGGGGTGGTAGACAATTGATATTCTTGTATATTTAAGCATACAAGCTGGTAGACAATTGATATTCCTGTATATTTAAGCATACAGGGTGGTAGACAATTGATATTCCTCTATATTTAAGCATACAGGGTGGTATACAATTGATATTCTTGTATATTTAAGCATACATGGTGGTAGACAATTGATATTCTTGTATATTTAAGCATACAAGCTGGTAGACAATTGATATTCCTCTATATTTAAGCATACAGGGTGGTAGACAATTGATATTCCTCTATATTTAAGCATACAGGGTGGTAGACAATTGATATTCTTGTATATTTAAGCATACATGGTGGTAGACAATTGATATTCCTCTATATTTAAGCATACAGGGTGGTAGACAATTGATATTCTTGTATATTTAAGCATACAAGCTGGTAGACAATTGATATTCCTGTATATTTAAGCATACAGGGTGGTAGACAATTGATATTCCTCTATATTTAAGCATACAGGGTGGTAGACAATTGATATTCTTGTATATTTAAGCATACATGGTGGTAGACAATTGATATTCCTCTATATTTAAGCATACAGGGTGGTAGACAAATGATATTTCTGTATATTTAAGCATACAGGGTGGTAGACAATTGATATTCTTGTATATTTAAGCATACACGGTGGTAGACAATTGATATTCCTCTATAGTTAAGCATATAGGGTGGTAGACAATTGATATTCCTGTATATTTAAGCATACAGGGTGGTAGACAATTGATATCCTGTATATTTAAGCATACAGGGTGGTAGACAATTGATATTCCTCTATATTTAAGCATATAGGGTGGTAGACAATTGATATTCCTGTATATTTAAGCATATAGGGTGGTAGACAATTGATATTCCTGTATATTTAAGCATACAGGGTGGTAGACAATTGATATTCCTGTATATTTAAGCATATAGGGTGGTAGACAAATTGATATTCCTGTATATTTAAGCATACAGAGTGGTAGATAAATTGATATTCTTGTATATTTAAGCATACAAGCTGGTAGACAATTGATATTCCTGTATATGTAAGCATACAAGCTGGTAGACAATTGATATTCTTGTATATTATAAAATGTTTATTCCACGATATTGTGCTGTAAGCACGATCCAAATTTAAGATACCTGGTTAGAGATCAGATGACTGAAAACAGACTTATTGGGGTCATAGTGTATATACATACACACAATGTTACTAACTATATATTGGCAGTATTATATATGAATGTATTATAACTGAATGCTTACATTTACATAAATTATTTCGATATTTATTAAACACATTTTGCATCAGTCTTCAGTCTTTATTTAGTTTTCGAAAAAACACTAAGGATGGCGTTATTAATTATGTAGATATAACACTAATTTTCACAATAATGGGTCAACATCCACGGAGTGCCCTTAGGCAAGAGATTTAAATTCCACATTGCCTCTTCTCTCTCCTTCATGGCGTCCGCCTTCGTGGTCGAGTGGTTAAGGTCGCTGACTTGTATACCACTGTAACCTATCATCACTGATGGTCACGGGTTCGAGCCTCGCTCAGGCTGTGTCTCATTTATATGAAAAAGTTGGCAGTTTCTTACGGAGGTTGGTGCACCTAAGTACTGGTTAACCGCTGGAGCCTGCCCAGGAAAGGTGTTGTTAGGTAAACTGCCCGCCGGCGATATAGCCCAAAATGGTGCTGATGCAGGCGTAAAACCGAACTATAAATATAACGTAACTCTCCTTCATGGCGATGGATTGCATCAGGAATGAGGTCTCGAGAGTGATTAATATTGTTGGAAGTTGGAAGAACAACATTTAAAAACTTTATGTTTAAGCATTAATTTGCTTGAATTAATCTTTATGTTTTAGCATTAATTTGCTTGAATTAATCTTTATGTTTTAGCATTAATTTGCTTGAATTAAACTTTATGTTTTAGCATTAATTTGCTTGAATTAAACTTTATGTTTTAGCATTAATTTGCTTGAATTAAACTTTATGTTTTAGCATTAATTTGCTTGAATTAAACTTTATGTTTAAGCATTAATTTGCTTGAATTATCGTTATTTTTACATTTATTTTAGCTCGATTGCGAAACACGTTCTTACAACTTATATTAATCACTCTCGAGACCTCATTCCTGATGGAATCCATCGCCACGAGTGAGAGAGAAGAGGCAACGTGGAATTTAAATGTCTTGCCTAAGGGCACAATCGTAACGGCTCCAGCGGGGCTCGAACTCCGCATCCTCTGCTCTATTCACGCCGTATATATGGTAACGTAGAGTACAGGTTTTGTTTGTGCGTTTGCTTTTGGGGTATAAGGTCGCACCAACACCGTATGTCACATGGTGTTTCTCCAGCTATTACTGGTGGAGGAAAACCCCAGGTGACCGTGTGCAGTATTTAATTCATATGGTATTTAATGCACAGGGTATAACCATCGACTTTCCACACGCAATCCAGCTGGATAGCTTCCTCTCTTGAAAGAATATTTTTTAAACTTTATTTATTTTACAACGATTGCGAAGTAAGTTTTAACAACATATATTAATCACTCTCGTTGGCTCGGATGAAAGCGTATATGTTGTCATTCGTGTGGGAGGAAACCGGAGTACCTGGAGAAAACCCACCTGTCCGATCTGGCGTCCATCGTACCATCTCACATACTTCCCGGTCCGAGGATCGAACCTGGGTCGCATTGGTGAGAAGCCACTGCGCTAATCGGACATCAATAATTTGACACCCCCAGTGGGATTCGAACCTGCAGTGGTGAAGCGCAACTGATTTTAAGTTAACAACCGTAACCACTCAGCCCCTCAACTATTTAATCACATTTCCATACAGTAAGCTCCGTTACTAGTCTGTATCTGTAGATGCACATTAAACACACCTATGTCATGTATTAACCCTTTCTTTCATAGATATTTAGGTTAATATACTATTATATCTCCATACAAACGACAGCCATTTAGCTATCATGCAGTGAATAAGTAGTGGCCATATCTATCCCACATCCATAGATATTACTGGGACTACATAGAGATTTAGGTTAATATACTATTATATCTCCATACAAACGACAGCCATTTAGCTATCATGCAGTGAATAAGTAGTGGCCATATCTATCCCACATCCATAGATATTACTGGGACTACATAGAGATTTAGGTTAATATACTATTATATCTCCATACAAACGACAGCCATTTAGCTATCGTGCAGTGAATAAGTAGTCGACATATCTATCCCACCTCCATAAATATTACTGGAACTACATGAGATTCTGGCCTTTATTATGAACATTGGTTTGGCTACTACTTTGTCAATGTATGTCGTATTGGTAATGGCGTCAAGAGGTGCTTCTATGAGGGAACGGGTTAATCTATCTAATTACATGAGTCTGCATCATTGTAGTTGTCAGTGAAACACAAACCTGGTTTTACATATATACATACAATATGCTAAACTCTGCACTATCTGACTTGGTTGTGAATCTATGGCTGCCAGACTAATATGTATCATTAATGTCAAACACCTAGCCATGTTTTCCTGGGCAAACTTAGGCGACCTAAACGTTTAACCAGTACTATGAATTGTGTGTGACGTGCCTTCTTGCTCAATGAGGCAACGTACGCACCCTGACTAAATATTAGTTGGGCCGGCCTACACATTCAAATCGCTAGATCCGCGCCTTCAATGTGGAATCTAGCGCATTCCATCATCATCTATGTCTTTGCCATCAACCTATTATATGCATAGCCCTGGTGCATTGTAGAGCTGGTGCATGCCCAATAGGGCATTTAAAACTTAAGCCAAAATGTGTCGTTCTGAGCGCCGGAAATAAATTCCTACCCGTCGGAATTTCAAACCATATTTTATTCGCCATAAATCACTGAAACATAAATATTATTTCTGAAGTTTAATCATATTTTATTGCATTCATCATCATAGTGCACATAATAATAATAATAATAATAATAAAGCATAATTGAATATATGACTGCAAAGCATAATATGTACATTAACATAGAATGAGGGGAAAATATTTCTGGGGAAGCAATTCAACAGCCATAAAATAGACTGGTTCCGGTTGTTTTATATTGCTAGATTTTGTACTTTGTTTATCGGGACCAAATATCAAGTCTTGATTCCATAATGAGGTACATAAACATTTTTATTTTTAATATATTAATATATATCACTATTCTTGCTATTCACTAACTAATGCCCGGACCGGTTTAACATCACTGTCTTCCGTGATTTGTCCAGTGCGTTAAGTCAATATCCGGTATGTCTTCACATTTCATCAATGGGTTTCTATTTGAAACAAAAAAGAAAGAAAACTTATTCAAACATAGTGTTTAAAAAGAACTAAGGCACTGCGTAACTTCGCATTTATCTATTCATAAGTGCATGAGTAATTATTTACGACACACATAGTTACATCCCTTGAATCCGACAAATCGTTGTCGCAAATAAACCGGAAAGTCGGTTCTAAACGATAACCCGTATATGTAGGTAGGTGGAAAAAACTTGGATTGGTGATGCCATAACTTACTTGTGTCTGATGTCAAACAGAAGCCCTGGAGTTTACAGAACTGCATGCGTTATATAAGTGGATTCTTATTTGGAACTGAGAATTTGACTTGTGCCAGCTCAGCTCATCGATTTACCATAGCACGAATATAGGTATAATACAGCGGCGTGCATCCGTATAAAGGGGTGGTATTTGGTTTCACTCTTTCAGCGCCGAATAAATTCAGAGGATGTGCAAACAACATAGATCCAGATCAGCTGCGGCGTAACGCCGCGTCTGAATCAGGATCTATGTTGTTTGATATTCGGACAGGTGCTTCAGCTCCACTGTCTGAAGAGCAATCAGCATATAGCCTGATCAGACGGCATGTTCTGTTCTGTCCGATCGGGTTCTGTACTTTTTTTACAAAGTCGCTTTTATGCGACATTGGCGGTGAAAGAGTTAATTCTGTAAATCCCGTACCTTACTCTAACCTCGTGTTGCTCCGTCTCCTATGGACATTGGTTATCGTTCAGAACCCACCAAACTGGAATCCAGGATTCAAAAACATGTTGACGACTGATATTTGGAAAACTTCGTCACTTCCCGTTACCCGATTTCCCCTATCATATAAGTGTTTTACTACAAACATTCTTGCAAACAGACGGATATGTAGGCTAGTCCAGTGGTAACACGTTGGACTGGTAATCCAGGGATCGCAGGTTCGATCCCCCGTCTGACCATAATAAAATTAACAGTCTTTCAGATGGGACATTAAACCGAGGTCTAGTGTCGGTGCTGTACACCGTGTACGCAAACGAACTAGAGGAGGCTCTGGAATGGGTCTCTGTCTGTATCATTGCACTATCCTCCAAAAATCTAAAATGACTAATCTCTTCAGGAGGCGTCACTCATATGGGTAACCGGTAGCGTTAGCAGAAGTATCTGAAATGGGACTTTGATCTGACTTCGAGATAACCGGATACTTCGACATAACCGACTTTGACATAGCGGATATAGACTGTATTTAAGTTATACATGATGCAACAACAGTATTACAGTTCCAAATGACCTGTGCTTGTTTTGGTGTTAAAAGTCGTAGCAACAGCTTGGGTGGTTATATGGCGACTCTCCAGCTAGCATTGGTGGACGAAGACCCAGGGAGCCACTCGGAGCAGTACTAGTATATCAGCATCGGACGGGAACCGGGGTAGAACCACCGACTTTTCGCTAGCTAGCTGGATAACTTTCCCTCACAGTTCTAAGGGAGTTGTGTAAAGTGTTACCGTGTTGCGTCCGGTGGTTTAAATACAGACATCTGTATTCGTGACACATTCATCGTATCGCAGAGGATTTTGGCAAAACTCACTTTCTTTATAGCCAACAGTTGGTCTGTAAAAATAGAATACATTAAGATGCAATTCTGGACGAACAGCATTTTAAATGCAGTGTGCTATATTTTGTTTGTGTTATTGAAACGAATATTTAATGTAAATATAAGTAAAGAATCGCGTGTTAATAGTTTCCATCGGGGTATGAACTAGATTGGGCGTGTTTAAAGTTAGCGTGGATGCCTTTAACATTAATGGAGGGCAAACAAATCGTATTGACGCATTTACGCATTCGCATACACTTACTCATAGCACGCATAATTATGGAATGGTATCCGTTGTCTTAGTACTATAAAAAGTTGAGCATAAAAGTAAAGAAAATCGCATCCAGGGTCGAGTGGTTAAGGTCGCTGACTTGTATACCACTGTAACATATCATTACTGATGGTCACGAGTTCGAGTCCCGCTAAGGCCGTGTCGTTTATATGAAAAAAATGGCCGTTTCTTATGGAGGTTGGTGCACCTGGAGCCTGCCCAGGAAAGGGGTTGTTAGGTAAACTGCTCTTCGCTCAAATGAGCAACCGGTAGTGACGTTAAATAAACTTAAAGAAAATAAAGAAAATCTATCTATTTACTTTTTGTAAACCCAGCATTGTCCCTTGCGTTTTCATAGTAGAATCGATCGCCAATCTTCAAATTCCTGAACTCACGGGCCAGGATACAAGCGAATGTTGGTCCCACGTGTCCACCCGGCACCACAGTCTCCTTCACACCCGCAGAATATAGATCAATATCGTCTGGGTGTCTGATCAATAAAAAGGTAAGTCATCTGAAATGTTTCTGTTCTTCGTATCTATTGTGTGTTGCTAACGTTTGCATCTATTGTTTTTTTTATATATTCTTTGTATATATATATAAATATAGTGTTGGTACACATGTGCCAGTCTAGGAGTGATTAATATAAGTATTAAAACTTGCTTCGCAATCGTTGTAAAATAAATAAAGTTTAAACTTTTTTTAAAAACAGCTGTTGAAAACTATTACCTGTAACATGACCTAAATTGGTCGGCATTTTCTGCTGAAAAGTTTCCCATAACCTTTCCGGCATTGTTAAACTCATTGACTGTTATCATGGGAAGATTGCAGTATTCACGCCACTTGTTGTAGGACGGTAGGCCATGATCTCTACCACGCTGAATGTTGATAGCGACAAGATCGAAACTGACATTCTTCTTGTCGATGAAGAGAAGGTTTCTGACGCCTTTACCGAACAAGCTGTTAAAACAAATATAGAGACGCGTATAATGCAAACATATAAAGGAGAAAAAAACCCGAGAAAGAGTTTAAACGAATTACTTGCTATCAAGTTGAATTTAGTTTTGTTAACGAGGAGCATAACAGGTTTCTAACACAACTACCGAACAAGCTGTTGAAACGGAAACTGAAGAAAAAACTGAGAAATAGTTGAAACCAATTTCTCTCTATCAAGTGGAATTTAGTTTTGCTAACGAGGAGCATAACAGGTTTCTAACACAACTACCGAACAAGCTGTTGAAACGGAAACTGAAGAGAAAAAACCGAGAAATAGTTGAAACCAATTTCTCTCTATCAAGTGGACTTTCGTTTTGTTAACGAGGAGCATAACAGGTTTCTAACACAACTACCGAACACGCTGTGGAAACGGAAACTGAAGGGAAAAAAACGAGAAATAGTTCAAACCAATTTCTCTCTATCAAGTGGAATTTAGTTTTGTTAACGAGGAGCATAACATGTTTCTAACACAACTACCGAACACGCTGTGGAAACGGAAACTGAACCAATCAAAACATCTGCGAACAAGCTACGTATACTAAGGAAGGTACAGGCGATGCAGGCTTGTTCGTGCAATGTTTGTTCATGCTAAGCAAGGTTAGATTGTAGAGTTCGTGCTATTGTTCAATAATAGGATTACATTAGAACAGAATAACTAAAGGTAATACATAAAATGCATGCATTCTAAGCGTATAAACTCTATAGATAACAAACTTATAACATCAAAGTTTCCAGGTTTGCCTGCACTGAAGCTCAAATTTGGGCTTAAGGTGAATGCAATAAAAACTGCACATCAATTGAAATGTTGTACTTAGTAACAAACAAAACAACTGAATAGATATAATGCTTCTAGTTCTAGATAGAGAGAATGCCTATTGGCCCTGAATCAAACAGATCAGATGTATAGAAATATAGTTGTTACTATTTTTAGTAATAATTCTCGATCATACAGCAGATCAAATTACTTCAAGATCCAATAATTAGTGCTTCAAAATCGAACCATAACTTAAGCTCTTTCATTGAAGATCCAATAATTAGTGCTTCATAATCGAACCATAAGCTCTTTCTTTGAAGAGCCAATAATTAGTGCTTCATAATCGAACCATAAGGTGTTTCTTTGAAGAGCCAATAATTAGTGCTTTAAAATCTAGCCATAAGCTCTTTCATTGAAGATCCAATAATTAGTGCTTCAAAATCGAACCATAAGGTGTTTCTTTGAAAGTCCAATAATTAGTGCTTCAAAATCGAACCATAAGGTGTTTCTTTGAAAGTCCAATAATTAGTGCTACAAAATCGAACCATAAGGTGTTTCTTTGAAAGTCCAATAATTAGTGCTTCAAAATCGAACCATAAGGTGTTTCTTTGAAAGTCCAATAATTAGTGCTTCAAAATCGAACCATAAGGTGTTTCTTTGAAAGTCCAATAATTAGTGCTTCAAAATCGAACCATAAGGTGTTTCTTTGAAGGTCCAATAATTAGTGCTTCAAAATCGAACCATAAGGTGTTTCTTTGAAAGTCCAATAATTAGTGCTTCAAAATCGAACCATAAGGTGTTTCTTTGAAGGTCCAATAATTAGTGCTTCAAAATCGAACCATAAGCTCTTTCTTTGAAAGTCCAATAATTATACTAGTACAAGGGACCACTATGACGTACCCGTTTGATTTAACACCGCGGTTATGAACCATCCATCTAGTTATACCATCACAGTATAAAAATGTCATATTTGGGTTGTGGTAAGTGTCTTCTACTAGAGAGACGCATTGTGGGGCGTAACCGTCGTCTAACGAGACTTGTGTGTCGGGTACATGCATGTGTCCAAACCGGAAAGCCGCGCTACTGAAAGCATTAGATGCCGTTGCATCTACGAGACTGTCGTATACACTGTTGAAAATGGACTCATTGGAAATGGACGCTCCGGCTGGTTCGAGCTTGTACGTAGACATGACGTCATTTCCTAAAATAGCTGGCAGGTAATCATTGTATACAATGTGCTGCATAACAGCTATTAGGATTTTTCTTGCTTCTTGGTAGAGTGTTTCGTCGGACCATTGAGGGTTGCACTGCTGGAGCGAGATCGCCAGTCTGTTGTGTAGCCGTACAAATACTGTATGGAGTGTTGATAGGTTCGGTATAACATTTACTCTTTTGTCTCCTGTAAGTATAAATCTTAGTTTATAATAATAATAATAATAACGACAACAACAATAATAATAACAACAACAATAATATAATAACAACAACAATAATAAGAATAACAACAACAACAACAACAATAATAATAATAATAATAAGAAGAAGAAGAACAACAACAACAGCAAAAGCAACAGCAGCAATAATAATAATAATAAAAAAAATAACAACAACAACATCGACGACAGCAACAGTTGTAGTGGTAGCGACAGCAGCAGCAGCAGCAGCAGCAGCAGCAGCAGCAGCAGCAGCAGCAGCAGCAGCAGCAGCAGCAGCAGCAGCAGCAGCAGCAGCAGCAGCAGCAGCAGCAGCAGCAGCAGCAGCAACTTATTTTAATGTGATTATAGCCACTGTTTATCAATGGGTATATACAATGAAACGGTTGAGGCAACATCAGTAGGACACAACTATTACAGTAACTTTATTTATTTTACAACGATTGCGAAATAAGCTTAGTTTATACACATTTATATTAGCTCGATTGCGAAACAAGTTCTTTCAACTTATACATGTATTAATGACTCTCGAGACCTCATTCTTGATTGAATCCATCGTCACGATGTAGAGAGAAGAGGCAATGTGGAATTTAAATGCTTTACCTAAGGGCACAATCGTAACGGCTCCAGCGGGGCTCGAACTCTGCCTTACCACGACTTCCGAAATAAGTGTTAGTAACTTATATTATATCAATCACTCTCTTTGTCGCGGATGAAGGCGTATATGCGGCCAATCGTGTGCGATGAAACCGGACATCCTCCACCATTAACACTTGGAGAGTCGTCATATGACCCAAGTCGTAGGTTGGATTTTTTAAAATTTAAGTTTATTTAACGTCGCTACCGGTTGCCCATTTGAGCGACGGGCAGTTTTACCTAACAACACCTTTCCTGGACAGGCTCCAGCGGTTAACCAGCACCAACCTCCGTAAGAAACTGCCTTCGATTTCATATAAAAGACACGGTCTTAGCCGGGGCTCGACGCCGTGACCATCAGTGATGATAGGTTACAGTGGTATACACGTCATCGACCTTAACCACTCGACCACGGATGATAGGTTACAGTGGTATACACATCAACGACCTTAACCACTCGATCACGGATGATAGGTTACAGTGGTATACACGTCATCGACCTTAACCACTCGATCACGGATGATAGGTTACAGTAGTATACACGTCAGCGACCTTAACCACTCGATCACGGATGATATGTTACAGTGGTATACACGTCATCGACCTTAACCACTCGATCACGGATGATATGTTACAGTGGTATACACGTCAACGACCGTAACCACTCGAACACGGATGATAGGTTACAGTGGTATACACGTCATCGACCTTAACCACTCGATCACGGATGATATGTTACAGTGGTATACACGTCAACGACCGTAACCTCTCGAACACGGATGATAGGTTACAGTGGTATACACGTCATCGACCTTAACCACTCGATCACGGATGATAGGTTACAGTAGTATACACGTCAGCGACCTTAACCACTCGATCACGGATGATAGGTTACAGTAGTATACACGTCAGCGACCTTAACCACTCGACCACGGATGATAGGTTACAGTGGTATACACGTCAGCGACCTTAACCACTCGACCACGGAGGCGGACTAGGTTGGAATTCGTCCGTGCCTGAAATACTGCTCACCGTGGGACTTCCTCCTCCAGCAATCGGGGAGTCGCCATATATACCGATGTATGGCCTAAGTAGTTGGTGCGAATTTAAACCAAGCCTGGGAACAGGCGTCGATATAATGTGCCTGGTCAGTCAAATAAATATATTTTAAACACCGATACCATTAATTGGGCCGTATTGAGTTTCTGATAATGTCTTTTTGTCAGAAGTTAAAAAGTGATAAATCGACAGACTGGAGCCCAGGCTAATTAAAACCCTAAATCAAACGGAGCGAACTAAAAACGTAGTGATGTCACATGCATGTCTTGCAATGAAGATGACGGAATGAATCCGTGAGGAAACAGAAGGGGCTGTTGTTGAACTAGTATTTGAATATACATGTATTATGCTACAGCGATGGGTTTAATGCAATAATTCAAGAACAATATACCTGCACTGAAACAGTATTGTTGGTTCCCGGTAATTCTGCAACTTCCTATGGCTTGTTTAGGTAATAGATTGTCTTTCTTACTCGCCTTCAACATTCCTAGAATATATTAAAAACCTTATTTGCGGCTTATTGCACATATCATATGATGTACTCCAAGATCATCATCATCAGCAGCAGCAGCTGCAACAGCAGCTTCATCCTCCTCCTCATCACTATAGCTCATCATCAGCATATCTCATCGTTAAGTTACCAACATCATCATCATCGTCATCGTCATCATCATCATCATCATCATCATCATCATCATCATCATCATCATCATCATCATCATCATCATCATCATATCTCATCGTTAAGTTACCAACATCATCATCATCATAATCATCATAATCATCATCATCAACAACACACCACGAAATAATGAATGCTCGGGACGAACTGACAGACATACGTAACAATTTAAACCAACAAAATGATAAGAACAAATGTGCAAATGTATTTCACGACACAGGCACTAGCCGTGGATCTAGGCCACACTAAAGGAGAACATACCCACCATAGCATACTGTCTTGTATCGGACAGGAGCTGAGATAGTCCATAGCTTACCGTCTAGTATCGGGCAGGAGCTGAGATAGTCCATAGCTTACCGTCTTGTATCGGGCAGGAGCTGAGATAGTCCATAGCGTACCGTCTTGTATCGGACAGGAGCTGAGATAGTACATAGCCTACCGTTTGGTATCGGACAGGAGCTGAGATAGTCCATAGCCTACCGTCTTGTATCGGACAGGAGCTGAGAAAGTCCATAGCTTACCGTCTCGTATCGGACAGGAGTTGAGCTAGTCCAGAGCTTACCGCATCGTATCGGACAGAAGTTGAGATAGTCCATAGCTTACCGCATCGTATCGGACAGGAGTTGAGATAGTCCATAGCGTACCGTCTTGTATCGGACATGAGTTGAGATAGTCCATAGCGTACCGTCTTGTATCGGACAGGAGCTGAGATAGTCCATAGCTTACCGTCTTGTATCGGACAGGAGCTGAGATAGTCCTTAGCTTACCGTCTGGTATCGGACAGGAGCTGAGATAGTCCATAGCTTACCGTCTGGTATCGGACAGGAGCTGAGATAGTCCATAGCTTACCGTCTGGTATCGGACAGGAGCTGAGATAGTACATAGCTTACCGCCTGGTATCTGACAGGAGCTGAGATAGTCCATAGCTGACCGCATCGTATCAAACAGGAGTTGAGATAGTCTATAGCTTACCGCATAGTATCAAACAGGAGTTGAGATAGTCCATAGCTTACCGCCTGGTATCTGACAGGAGTTGAGATAGTCCATAGCTTACCGCATCGTATCAAACAGGAGCTGAGATAGTCCATAGCTTACCGCCTGGTATCGGACAGGAGCTGAGATAGTCCATAGCTTGCCGTCTCGTATCGGACAGGAGCTGAGATAGTCCATAGCTTACCGTCTTGTATATTAACGATCCAGAGCTGATGTAGTTGAGACATTCGATTACTTACCGCCGGTAAAAGTTCGAAGCTGGAGACTGTGTATCTCTGTTACTCCGTATACTTGACTTGCATCTATGTAAGACGTCATTTCATTTATTTGCTCCCGTCCACCTTACAGATGTCATACAGTATATACTTGTTGAAGAAACAGTAATTGCTTACAGATGTCATACAGTATATACTTGTTGAAGAAACAGTAATTGCTTACAGATGTCATACAGTATATACTTGCTGAAGAAACAGTAATTGCTTACATATGTCATACAGTATATACTTGTTGAAGAAACAGTAATTGCTTACATATGTCATACAGTATATACTTGTTGAAGAAACAGTAATTGCTTACAGATGTCATACAGTATATACGTGTTGAAGAAACATTAATTGCTTACAGATGTCATACCGTATATACTTGTTGAAGAAACAGTAATTGCTTACAGATGTCATACAGTATACTTGTTGAAGAAACAGTAATTGCTTACATATGTCATACAGTATATACTTGCTGAAGAAACAGTAATTGCTTACAGATGTCAAACAGTATGTACTTGTTTAAGAAAAAGTAATTGCTTACATATGACATACAGTATATACTTGGTGAAGAAAAAGTAATTGCTTACAGATGTCATACAGTATATACGTGTTGAAGAAACAGTAATTGTTTACAGATGTCATACAGTATATACTTGTTGAAGAAACAGTAATTGTTTACATATGTCATACAGTATATACTTGTTGAAGAAACAGTAATTGCTTACAGATGTCATACAGTATATACTTGTTGAAGAAACAGTAATTGTTTACAGATGTCATACCGTATATACTTGCTGAAGAAACATTAATTGCTTACATATGTCAAACAGTATATACTTATGGAAGAAACAGTAATTGCTTACAGATGTCATACCGTATATACTTGTTGAAGAAACAGTAATTGCTTACATATGTCATACAGTATATACTTGTTGAAGAAAGAGTAATTGTTTACATTTGTCATACAGTATATACTTGTTGAAGAAACAGTAATTGCTTACAGATGTCATACAGTATATACTTGTTGAAGAAACATTAATTGCTTACAGATGTCATACCGTATATACTTGTTGAAGAAACAGTAATTGCTTACAGATGTCATACAGTATATACGTGTTGAAGAAACAGTAATTGCTTACAGATGTCATACCGTATATACTTGTTGAAGAAACATTAATTGCTTACAGATGTCATACAGTATACTTGTTGAAGAAACAGTAATTGCTTAAAGATGTCATACATTATATACTTGTTGAAGAAACAGTAATTGCTTACAGATGTCATACAGTATATAGTTGCTGAAGAAACAGTAATTGCTTACAGATGTCATACAGTATATACTTGTTGAAGAAACAGTAATTGCTTACAGATGTCATACAGTATATACTTGTTGAAGAAACAGTAATTGTTTACAGATGTCATACCGTATATACTTGCTGAAGAAACATTAATTGCTTACATATGTCATACAGTATATACTTATGGAAGAAACAGTAATTGCTTACATATGTCATACCGTATATACTTGTTGAAGAAACAGTAATTGCTTTCAGATGTCATACAGTATATACGTGTTGAAGAAACATTATTTGCTTACAGATGTCATACCTTATATACTTGTTGAAGAAACATTAATTGCTTACAGATGTCATACAGTATACTTGTTGAAGAAACATTAATTGCCTACAGATGTCATACAGTATATACTTGTTGAAGAAACAGTAATTGCCTTACATATGTCATACAGTATATACTTGTTGAAGAAACAGTAATTGCTTACATATGTCATACAGTATATACTTGCTGAAGAAACAGTAATTGCTTACAGATGTCATACAGTATAAACTTGCTGAAGAAACAGTAATTGCTTACAGATGTCATACAGTATATACTTGCTGAAGAAACAGTAATTGCTTACATATGTCATACAGTATATACTTGCTGAAGAAACAGTAATTGCTTACATATGTCATACAGTATACACTTGTTGAAGAAACATTAATTGATTACAGATGTCATACAGTATATACTTGTTGAAGAAACAGTAATTGCCTACATATGTCATACAGTATATACTTGTTGAAGAAACAGTAATTGCTTACAGATATCATACAGTATATACGTGTTGAAGAAACAATAATTGCTTACAGATGTCATACAGTATATACGTGTTGAAGAAACATTAATTGCTTACATATGTCATACCGTATATACTTGTTGAAGAAACATTAATTGCTTACAGATGTCATACAGTATACTTGTTGAAGAAACAGTAATTGCTTACAGATGTCATACAGTATACACTTGTTGAAGAAACATTAATTGATTACAGATGTCATACAGTATATACGTGTTGAAGAAACATTAATTGCTTACAGATGTCATACCGTATATACTTGTTGAAGAAACAGTAATTGCTTACAGATGTCATACAGTATATACGTGTTGAAGAAACATTAATTGCTTACAGATGTCATACCGTATATACTTGTTGAAGAAACAGTAATTGCTTACAGATGTCATACAAGTATATACTTGTTGAAGAAACATTAATTGCTTACAGATGTCATACAGTATATATGTGTTGAAGAAACAGTAATTGCTTACAGTTGTCATACAGTATATACTTGTTGAAGAAACATTAATTGCTTACAGATGTCATACAGTATACTGGTTAAAGAAACATTAATTGCTTACACATGTCATACAGTATATACTTGTTGAAGAAACAGTAATTGCTTACATATGTCATACAGTATATACTTGTTGAAGAAACATTAATTGCTTACAGATGTCATACCGTATATACTTGTTGAAGAAACATTAATTGCTTACATATGTCATACAGTATATACTTGTTGAAGAAACAGTAACTGCTTACAGATGTCATACCGTATATACTTGTTGAAGAAACATTAATTGCTTACATATGTCATACAGTATATACTTGTTGAAGAAACAGTAATTGCTTACAGTTGTCATACAGTATATACTTGCTGAAGAAACAGTAATTGCTTACATATGTCATACAGTATATACTTGCTGAAGAAACAGTAATTGCTTACAGATGTCAAACAGTATGTACTTGTTTAAGACAAAGTAATTGCTTACAGATGTCATACAGTATATACTTGTTGAAGAAACAGTAATTGCTTACAGATGTCATACAGTATATACTTGTTGAAGAAACAGTAATTGCTTACATATGTCATAGAGTATATACTTGTTGAAGAAACAGTAATTGCTTACAGATGTCATACAGTATATACTTGTTGAAGAAACAGTAATTGCTTACAGATGTCATACAGTATATACTTGTTGAAGAAACAGTAATTGTTTACAGATGTCATACAGTATATACTTGTTGAAGAAACAGTAATTGGTTACAGATGTCATACAGTATATACGTGTTGAAGAAACATTAATTGCTTACAGATGTCATACAGTATATACTTGTTGAAGAAACATTAATTGCTTACAGATGTCATACCGTATATACTTGTTGAAGAAACATTAATTGCTTACAGATGTCATACAGTATACTTGTTGAAGAAACAGTAATTGCTTACAGATGTCATACATTATATACTTGTTGAAGAAACAGTAATTGCTTACAGATGTCATACAGTATATACTTGCTGAAGAAACAGTAATTGCTTACAGATGTCATACAGTATATACTTATGGAAGAAACAGTAATTGCTTACAGATGTCATACCGTATATACTTGCTGAAGAAACATTAATTGCTTACATATGTCATACAGTATATACTTGTTGAAGAAACAGTAATTGCTTACAGTTGTCATACAATATATACTTGTTGAAGAAACATTAATTGCTTACAGATGTCATACAGTATACTTGTTGAAGAAACAGTAATTGCTTACATATGTCATACAGTATATACTTGTTGAAGAAACATTAATTGCTTACAGATGTCATACAGTATACTTGTTGAAGAAACAGTAATTGCTTACAGATGTCATACATTATATACTTGTTGATGAAACAGTAATTGCTTACAGATGTCATACAGTATATACGTGTTGAAGAAACAGTAATTGCTTACAGATGTCATACAGTATATACTTGTTGAAGAAACATTAATTGCTTACAGATGTCATACAGTATATACTTGTTGAAGAAACAGTAATTGCTTACAGATGTCATACAGTATATACTTGTTGAAGAAACAGTAATTGCTTACAGATGTCATACAGTATATACGTGTTGAAGAAACAGTAATTGCTTACATATGTCATACAGTATATACTTGTTGAAGAAACAGTAATTGCTTACAGATGTCATACAGTATATACTTGTTGAAGAAACAGTAATTGCTTACAGATGTCATACAGTATATACTTGTTGAAGAAACATTAATTGCTTACAGATGTCATACAGTATATACTTGTTGAAGAAACAGTAATTGCTTACAGATGTCATACAGTATATACTTGTTGAAGAAACATTAATTGCTTACAGATGTCATACAGTATACTTGTTGAAGAAACATTAATGCTTACAGATGTCATACAGTATATACTTGTTGAAGAAACATAATTGTTAAATGCATACAGTATATACTTTTGAAGAAACAGTAATTGCTTACATATGTCATACAGTATATACTTGTTGAAGAAACAGTAATTGCTTACATATGTCATACAGTATATACTTGCTGAAGAAACAGTAATTGCTTACAGATGTCAAACAGTATGTACTTGTTTAAGAAAAAGTAATTGCTTACAGATGTCATACAGTATATACTTGTTGAAGAAACAGTAATTGCTTACAGATGTCATACAGTATATACTTGTTGAAGAAACAGTAATTGCTTACATATGTCATACAGTATATACTTGTTGAAGAAACAGTAATTGCTTACAGATGTCATACAGTATATACTTGTTGAAGAAACAGTAATTGCTTACAGATGTCATACAGTATATACTTGTTGAAGAAACAGTAATTGCTTACATATGTCATACAGTATATACTTGTTGAAGAAACAGTAATTGCTTACAGATGTCATACAGTATATACTTGTTGAAGAAACATTAATTGCTTACAGATGTCATACAGTATATACTTGTTGAAGAAACATTAATTGCTTACAGATGTCATACAGTATACTTGTTGAAGAAACAGTAATTGCTTACAGATGTCATACAGTATATACTTGTTGAAGAAACAGTAATTGCTTACAGATGTCATACAGTATATACTTTGAGAAACAGTAATTGCTTACAGATGTCATACAGTATATACTGTTGAAGAAACAGTAATTGCTTACAGATGTCATACAGTATATACTTGTTGAAGAAACAGTAATTGCTTACAGATGTCATACAGTATATACTTGTTGAAGAAACAGTAATTGCTTACAGATGTCATACAGTATATACTTGTTGAAGAAACAGTAATTGCTTACAGATGTCATACAGTATATACTTGTTGAAGAAACAGTAATTGCTTACAGATGTCATACAGTATATACGTGTTGAAGAAACAGTAATTGCTTACAGATGTCATACAGTATATACTTGTTGAAGAAACATAATTGCACACAACTATACTTGTTGAAGAAACAGTAATTGCTTACATATGTCATACAGTATATACTTGTTGAAGAAACAGTAATTGCTTACAGATGTCATACAGTATATACTTGTTGAAGAAACATTAATTGCTTACAGATGTCATACAGTATATACTTGTTGAAGAAACAGTAATTGCTTACATATGTCATACAGTATATACTTGTTGAAGAAACAGTAATTGCTTACATATGTCATACAGTATATACTTGCTGAAGAAACAGTAATTGCTTACAGATGTCAAACAGTATTACTTGTTAAGAAAAGTAATTGCTTACAGATGTCATACAGTATATACTTGTTGAAGAAACAGTAATTGCTTACAGATGTCATACAGTATATACTTGTTGAAGAAACAGTAATTGCTTACAGATGTCATACAGTATATACTTGTTGAAGAAACAGTAATTGCTTACATATGTCATACAGTATATACTTGTTGAAGAAACATTAATTGCTTACAGATGTCATACAGTATATACTTGTTGAAGAAACATTAATTGCTTACAGATGTCATACAGTATATACTTGTTGAAGAAACAGTAATTGCTTACAGATGTCATACAGTATATACTTGTTGAAGAAACAGTAATTGCTTACAGATGTCATACAGTATATACTTGTTGAAGAAACATTAATTGCTTACAGATGTCATACAGTATATACTTGTTGAAGAAACAGTAATTGCTTACATATGTCATACAGTATATACTTGTTGAAGAAACAGTAATTGCTTACAGATGTCATACAGTATATACTTGTTGAAGAAACAGTAATTGCTTACAGATGTCATACAGTATATACTTGTTGAAGAAACAGTAATTGCTTACAATGTTTAACTGTGAAAAACAATGCATACAGTATATACTGTTGAAGAAACAGTAATTGCTTACATATGTCATACAGTATATACTTGTTGAAGAAACAGTAATTGCTTACAGTGTCATACAGTATATACTTGTAATTGCTTACAATGTCATACAGTATATACTTTGAAGAAACAGTAATTGCTTACAGATGTCATACAGTATATACTTGTTGAAGAAACATAATTGCTTACAGATGTCATACAGTATATACTGTTGAAGAAACATTAATTGCTTACAGATGTCATACAGTATATACTTGTTGAAGAAACATTAATTGCTTACAGATGTCATACAGTATATACTTGTTGAAGAAACAGTAATTGCTTACAGATGTCATACAGTATATACTTGTTGAAGAAACAGTAATTGCTTACATATGTCATACAGTATATACTTGTTGAAGAAACAGTAATTGCTTACAGATGTCATACAGTATATACTTGTTGAAGAAACAGTAATTGCTTACAGATGTCATACAGTATATACTTGTTGAAGAAACAGTAATTGTTTACAGATGTCATACAGTATATACTTGTTGAAGAAACAGTAATTGGTTACAGATGTCATACAGTATATACGTGTTGAAGAAACATTAATTGCTTACAGATGTCATACCGTATATACTTGTTGAAGAAACATTAATTGCTTACAGATGTCATACAGTATATACTTGTTGAAGAAACAGTAATTGCTTACAGATGTCATACATTATATACTTGTTGAAGAAACAGTAATTGCTTACAGATGTCATACAGTATATACTTGCTGAAGAAACAGTAATTGCTTACAGATGTCATACAGTATATACTTATGGAAGAAACAGTAATTGCTTACAGATGTCATACCGTATATACTTGCTGAAGAAACATTAATTGCTTACATATGTCATACAGTATATACTTGTTGAAGAAACAGTAATTGCTTACAGTTGTCATACAATATATACTTGTTGAAGAAACATTAATTGCTTACAGATGTCATACAGTATACTTGTTGAAGAAACAGTAATTGCTTACATATGTCATACAGTATATACTTGTTGAAGAAACATTAATTGCTTACAGATGTCATACAGTATACTTGTTGAAGAAACAGTAATTGCTTACAGATGTCATACATTATATACTTGTTGATGAAACAGTAATTGCTTACAGATGTCATACAGTATATACGTGTTGAAGAAACAGTAATTGCTTACAGATGTCATACAGTATATACTTGTTGAAGAAACATTAATTGCTTACAGATGTCATACAGTATATACGTGTTGAAGAAACAGTAATTGCTTACATATGTCATACAGTATATACTTGTTGAAGAAACAGTAATTGCTTACAGATGTCATACAGTATATACGTGTTGAAGAAACAGTAATTGCTTACAGATGTCATACAGTATATACGTGTTGAAGAAACAGTAATTGCTTACATATGTCATACAGTATATACTTGTCGAAGAAACAGTAATAGCTTACAGATATCATACAGTATATACTTGTTGAAGAAACATTAATTGCTTACAGATGTCATACAGTATATACTTTTGAAGAAACAGTATTGCTTACAGATGTCATACAGTATATACTTGTTGAAGAAACATTAATTGCTTACAGATGTCATACCGTATATACTTGTTGAAGAAACAGTAATTGCTTACATTTGTCATTCAGTATATACTTGTTGAAGAAACATTAATTGCTTACAGATGTCATACAGTATATACTTGTTGAAGAAACATTAATTGCTTACAGATGTCATACAGTATATACTTATTGAAGAAACAGTAATTGCTTACATATGTCATACAGTATATACTTGTTGAAGAAACAGTAACTGCTTACAGATGTCATACAGTATATACTTGTTGAAGAAACAGTAATTGCTTACAGATGTCATACAGTATATACTTGTTGAAGAAACAGTAATTGCTTACAGATGTCATACAGTATATACTTGTTGAAGAAACAGTAATTGCTTACAGATGTCATACAGTATATACTTGTTGAAGAAACAGTAATTGCTTACAGATGTCATACAGTATATACTTGTTGAAGAAACAGTAATTGCTTACAGATGTCATACAGTATATACTTGTTGAAGAAACATTAATTGCTTACAGATGTCATACAGTATATACTTGTTGAAGAAACAGTAATTGCTTACAGATGTCATACAGTATACTTGTTGAAGAAACAGTAATTGCTTACATATGTCATACAGTATATACTTGTTGAAGAAACAGTAATTGCTTACAGATGTCATACAGTATACTTGTTAAGAAAAGAATTGCTTACAGATGTCATACAGTATATACTTGTTGAAGAAACAGTAATTGCTTACAGATGTCATACAGTATATACTTGTTGAAGAAACATTAATTGCTTACAGATGTCATACAGTATATACTTGTTGAAGAAACAGTAATTGCTTACAGATGTCATACAGTATATACTTGTTGAAGAAACAGTAATTGCTTACAGATGTCATACAGTATATACTTGTTGAAGAAACAGTAATTGCTTACAGATGTCATACAGTATATACTTGTTGAAGAAACAGTAATTGCTTACAGATGTCATACAGTATATACTTGTTGAAGAAACAGTAATTGTTTACAGATGTCATACGGTATATACTTGCTGAAGAAACATTAATTGCTTACATATGTCATACAGTATATACTTATGGAAGAAACAGTAATTGCTTACAGATGTCATACCGTATATACTTGTTGAAGAAACAGTAATTGCTTACAGATGTCATACAGTATATACGTGTTGAAGAAACATTAATTGCTTACAGATGTCATACAGTATATACTTGTTGAAGAAACAGTAATTGCTTACAGATGTCATACAGTATATACTTGTTGAAGAAACAGTAATTGCTTACAGATGTCATACAGTATATACTTGTTGAAGAAACAGTAATTGCTTACAGATGTCATACAGTATATACTTGTTGAAGAAACAGTAATTGCTTACATATGTCATACAGTATATACTTGCTGAAGAAACAGTAATTGCTTACAGATGTCATACAGTATATACTTGTTGAAGAAACAGTAATTGCTTACAGATGTCATACAGTATATACTTGTTGAAGAAACATTAATTGCTTACAGATGTCATACAGTATATACTTGTTGAAGAAACAGTAATTGCTTACAGATGTCATACAGTATATACTTGTTGAAGAAACAGTAATTGCTTACAGATGTCATACAGTATATACTTGTTGAAGAAACAGTAATTGCTTACAGATGTCATACAGTATATACTTGTTGAAGAAACAGTAATTGCTTACAGATGTCATACAGTATATACTTGTTGAAGAAACAGTAATTGCTTACAGATGTCATACAGTATATACTTGTTGAAGAAACAGTAATTGCTTACAGATGTCATACAGTATATACTTGTTGAAGAAACAGTAATTGCTTACAGATGTCATACAGTATATACTTGTTGAAGAAACAGTAATTGCTTACAGATGTCATACAGTATATACTTGTTGAAGAAACAGTAATTGCTTACAGATGTCATACAGTATATACTTGTTGAAGAAACAGTAATTGCTTACAGATGTCATACAGTATATACTTGTTGAAGAAACAGTAATTGCTTACAGATGTCATACAGTATATACTTGTTGAAGAAACAGTAATTGCTTACAGATGTCATACAGTATATACGTGTTGAAGAAACAGTAATTGCTTACAGATGTCATACCGTATATACTTGTTGAAGAAACATTAATTGCTTACAGATGTCATACAGTATACTTGTTGAAGAAACAGTAATTGCTTACAGATGTCATACAGTATATACTTGTTGAAGAAACATTAATTGCTTACAGATGTCATACAGTATATACTTGTTGAAGAAACAGTAATTGCTTACAGATGTCATACAGTATATACTTGTTGAAGAAACAGTAATTGCTTACAGATGTCATACAGTATATACTTGTTGAAGAAACAGTAATTGCTTACAGATGTCATACAGTATATACTTGTTGAAGAAACAGTAATTGCTTACAGATGTCATACAGTATATACTTGTTGAAGAAACAGTAATTGCTTACAGATGTCATACAGTATATACTTGTTGAAGAAACAGTAATTGCTTACATATGTCATACAGTATATACTTGTTGAAGAAACAGTAATTGCTTACAGATGTCATACAGTATATACTTGTTGAAGAAACATTAATTGCTTACAGATGTCATACAGTATATACTTGTTGAAGAAACAGTAATTGCTTACAGATGTCATACAGTATATACGTGTTGAAGAAACAGTAATTGCTTACAGATGTCATACCGTATATACTTGTTGAAGAAACATTAATTGCTTACATATTCATACAGTATATTGTTGAAGAAACATTAATTGCTTACATATGTCATACAGTATATACTTTGAAGAAACAGTAATTGTTACAGATGTCATACAGTATATACTTGTTGAAGAAACAGTAATTGCTTACAGATGTCATACAGTATATACGTGTTGAAGAAACATTAATTGCTTACAGATGTCATACCGTATATACTTGTTGAAGAAACATTAATTGCTTACAGATGTCATACAGTATACTTGTTGAAGAAACAGTAATTGCTTACATATGTCATACAGTATATACTTGTTGAAGAAACAGTAATTGCTTACAGATGTCATACATTATATACTTGTTGAAGAAACAGTAATTGCTTACAGATGTCATACAGTATATACTTGCTGAAGAAACAGTAATTGCTTACAGATGTCATACAGTATATACTTATGGAAGAAACAGTAATTGCTTACAGATGTCATACCGTATATACTTGCTGAAGAAACATTAATTGCTTACATATGTCATACAGTATATACTTGTTGAAGAAACAGTAATTGCTTACAGTTGTCATACAATATATACTTGTTGAAGAAACATTAATTGCTTACAGATGTCATACAGTATACTTGTTGAAGAAACAGTAATTGCTTACATATGTCATACAGTATATACTTGTTGAAGAAACATTAATTGCTTACAGATGTCATACAGTATACTTGTTGAAGAAACAGTAATTGCTTACAGATGTCATACATTATATACTTGTTGATGAAACAGTAATTGCTTACAGATGTCATACAGTATATACGTGTTGAAGAAACAGTAATTGCTTACAGATGTCATACAGTATATACTTGTTGAAGAAACATTAATTGCTTACAGATGTCATACAGTATATACGTGTTGAAGAAACAGTAATTGCTTACATATGTCATACAGTATATACTTGTTGAAGAAACAGTAATTGCTTACAGATGTCATACAGTATATACTTGTTGAAGAAACAGTAATTGCTTACAGATGTCATACAGTATATACGTGTTGAAGAAACAGTAATTGCTTACATATGTCATACAGTATATACTTGTTGAAGAAACAGTAATTGCTTACAGATGTCATACAGTATATACTTGTTGAAGAAACATTAATTGCTTACAGATGTCATACAGTATATACTTGTTGAAGAAACAGTAATTGCTTACAGATGTCATACAGTATATACTTGTTGAAGAAACATTAATTGCTTACAGATGTCATACAGTATATACTTGTTGAAGAAACAGTAATTGCTTACAGATGTCATACAGTATATACTTGTTGAAGAAACATTAATTGCTTACAGATGTCATACAGTATATACTTGTTGAAGAAACAGTAATTGCTTACATATGTCATACAGTATATACTTGTTAAAGAAACAGTAATTGCTTACATATGTCATACAGTATATACTTTTGAAGAAACAGTAATTGCTTACATATGTCATACAGTATATACTTGTTGAAGAAACAGTAATTGCTTACAGATGTCATACAGTATATACTTGTTGAAGAAACAGTAATTGCTTACAGATGTCATACCGTATATACTTGTTGAAGAAACATTAATTGCTTACAGATATCATACAGTATACTTGTTGAAGAAACATTAATTGCTTACATATGTCATACAGTATATACTTATGGAAGAAACAGTAATTGATTACAGATGTCATACCGTATATACTTGTTGAAGAAACAGTAATTGCTTACAGATGTCATACAGTATATACGTGTTGAAGAAACATTAATTGCTTACAGATGTCATACAGTATATACTTGTTGAAGAAACATTAATTGCTTACAGATGTCATACAGATATACTTGTTGAAGAAACATTAATTGCTTACAGATGTCATACAGTATATACTTGTTGAAGAAACAGTAATTGCTTACAGATGTCATACAGTATATACTTGTTGAAGAAACATTAATTGCTTACAGATGTCATACAGTATATACTTGTTGAAGAAACATTAATTGCTTACAGATGTCATACAGTATATACTTGTTGAAGAAACAGTAATTGCTTACATATGTCATACAGTATATACGTGTTGAAGAAACAGTAATTGCTTACAGATG
>CM026395.1:65496039-65551936 GCA_014843695.1 Archivesica marissinica | reverse complement strand
TGAAGAAACAGTAATTGCTTACATTTGTCATACAGTATATACTTGTTGAAGAAACAGTAATTGCTTACAGATGTCATACAGTATATACTTGTTGAAGAAACATTAATTGCTTACAGATGTCATACAGTATATACTTGTTGAAGAAACAGTAATTGCTTACATATGTCATACAGTATATACTTGTTGAAGAAACAGTAATTGCTTACAGATGTCATACAGTATATACTTGTTGAAGAAACAGTAATTGCTTACAGATGTCATACAGTATATACTTGTTGAAGAAACAGTAATTGCTTACAGATGTCATACAGTATATACTTGTTGAAGAAACAGTAATTGCTTACAGATGTCATACAGTATATACTTGTTGAAGAAACAGTAATTGCTTACAGATGTCATACAGTATATACTTGTTGAAGAAACAGTAATTGCTTACAGATGTCATACAGTATATACTTGTTGAAGAAACAGTAATTGCTTACAGATGTCATACAGTATATACTTGTTGAAGAAACAGTAATTGCTTACAGATGTCATACAGTATATACTTGTTGAAGAAACAGTAATTGCTTACAGATGTCATACAGTATATACTTGTTGAAGAAACAGTAATTGCTTACAGATGTCATACAGTATATACTTGTTGAAGAAACAGTAATTGCTTACAGATGTCATACAGTATATACTTGTTGAAGAAACAGTAATTGCTTACAGATGTCATACAGTATATACTTGTTGAAGAAACAGTAATTGCTTACAGATGTCATACAGTATATACTTGTTGAAGAAACAGTAATTGCTTACAGATGTCATACAGTATATACTTGTGAAGAAACAGTAATTCTTACATATGTCATACAGTATATACTTGTTGAAGAAACAGTAATTGCTTACATATGTCATACAGTATATACTTGTTGAAGAAACAGTAATTGCTTACAGATGTCATACAGTATATACTTGTTGAAGAAACATTAATTGCTTACAGATGTCATACAGTATATACTTGTTGAAGAAACAGTAATTGCTTACAGATGTCATACAGTATATACTTGTTGAAGAAACAGTAATTGCTTACAGATGTCATACAGTATATACTTGTTGAAGAAACATTAATTGCTTACAGATGTCATACAGTATACTTGTTGAAGAAACAGTAATTGCTTACAGATGTCATACAGTATATACTTGTTGAAGAAACAGTAATTGCTTACAGATGTCATACAGTATATACTTGTTGAAGAAACAGTAATTGCTTACAGATGTCATACAGTATATACTTGTTGAAGAAACAGTAATTGCTTACAGATGTCATACAGTATATACTTGTTGAAGAAACATTAATTGCTTACAGATGTCATACAGTATATACTTGTTGAAGAAACAGTAATTGCTTACATATGTCATACAGTATATACTTGTTGAAGAAACAGTAATTGCTTACAGATGTCATACAGTATATACTTGTTGAAGAAACAGTAATTGCTTACAGATGTCATACGTATATACTTGTTGAAGAAACATTAATTGCTTACAGATGTCATACAGTATACTTGTTGAAGAAACATTAATTGCTTACAGATGTCATACAGTATATACTTGTTGAAGAAACAGTAATTGCTTACATATGTCATACAGTATATACTTGTTGAAGAAACAGTAATTGCTTACATATGTCATACAGTATATACTTGTTGAAGAAACAGTAATTGCTTACAGATGTCATACAGTATATACTTGCTGAAGAAACAGTAATTGCTTACAGATGTCAAACAGTATGTACTTGTTTAAGAAAAAGTAATTGCTTACAGATGTCATACAGTATATACTTGTTGAAGAAACAGTAATTGCTTACAGATGTCATACAGTATATACTTGTTGAAGAAACAGTAATTGCTTACATATGTCATACAGTATATACTTGTTGAAGAAACAGTAATTGCTTACAGATGTCATACAGTATATACTTGTTGAAGAAACAGTAATTGCTTACAGATGTCATACAGTATATACTTGTTGAAGAAACAGTAATTGCTTACATATGTCATACAGTATATACTTGTTGAAGAAACAGTAATTGCTTACAGATGTCATACAGTATATACTTGTTGAAGAAACAGTAATTGCTTACAGATGTCATACAGTATATACTTGTTGAAGAAACATTAATTGCTTACAGATGTCATACAGTATATACTTGTTGAAGAAACATTAATTGCTTACAGATGTCATACAGTATATACTTGTTGAAGAAACAGTAATTGCTTACAGATGTCATACAGTATATACTTGTTGAAGAAACAGTAATTGCTTACAGATGTCATACAGTATATACTTGTTGAAGAAACATTAATTGCTTACAGATGTCATACAGTATACTTGTTGAAGAAACATTAATTGCTTACAATGTCATACAGTATATACTTTGAAGAAACAGTAATTGCTTACAGATGTCATACAGTATATACTTGTTGAAGAAACAGTAATTGCTTACAGATGTCATACAGTATATACTTGTTGAAGAAACAGTAATTGCTTACAGATGTCATACAGTATATACTTGTTGAAGAAACATTAATTGCTTACATATGTCATACAGTATATACTTGTTGAAGAAACAGTAATTGCTTACAGATGTCATACAGTATATACTTGTTGAAGAAACATTAATTGCTTACAGATGTCATACAGTATACTTGTTGAAGAAACAGTAATTGCTTACATATGTCATACAGTATATACTTGTTGAAGAAACATTAATTGCTTACAGATGTCATACAGTATACTTGTTGAAGAAACAGTAATTGCTTACAGATGTCATACATTATATACTTGTTGAAGAAACAGTAATTGCTTACAGATGTCATACAGTATATACGTGTTGAAGAAACAGTAATTGCTTACAGATGTCATACAGTATATACTTGTTGAAGAAACATTAATTGCTTACAGATGTCATACAGTATATACTTGTTGAAGAAACATTAATTGCTTACAGATGTCATACAGTATATACTTGTTGAAGAAACAGTAATTGCTTACAGATGTCATACAGTATATACTTGTTGAAGAAACAGTAATTGCTTACATATGTCATACAGTATATACTTGTTGAAGAAACAGTAATTGCTTACAGATGTCATACAGTATATACTTGTTGAAGAAACATTAATTGCTTACAGATGTCATACAGTATATACTTGTTGAAGAAACAGTAATTGCTTACAGATGTCATACAGTATATACTTGTTGAAGAAACAGTAATTGCTTACAGATGTCATACAGTATATACTTGTTGAAGAAACAGTAATTGCTTACAGATGTCATACAGTATATACTTGTTGAAGAAACATTAATTGCTTACAGATGTCATACAGTATATACTTGTTGAAGAAACAGTAATTGCTTACATATGTCATACAGTATATACTTGTTGAAGAAACAGTAATTGCTTACATATGTCATACAGTATATACTTGTTGAAGAAACAGTAATTGCTTACAGATGTCATACAGTATATACTTGTTGAAGAAACAGTAATTGCTTACAGATGTCATACAGTATATACTTGTTGAAGAAACATTAATTGCTTACAGATGTCATACAGTATATACTTGTTGAAGAAACAGTAATTGCTTACAGATGTCATACAGTATATACTTGTTGAAGAAACAGTAATTGCTTACAGATGTCATACAGTATATACTTGTTGAAGAAACATTAATTGCTTACAGATGTCATACAGTATATACTTGTTGAAGAAACAGTAATTGCTTACAGATGTCATACAGTATATACTTGTTGAAGAAACAGTAATTGCTTACAGATGTCATACAGTATATACTTGTTGAAGAAACATAATTGCTTACAGATGTCATACAGTATATACTTGTTGAAGAAACAGTAATTGCTTACAGATGTCATACAGTATATACTTGTTGAAGAAACAGTAATTGCTTACAGATGTCATACAGTATATACTTGTTGAAGAAACAGTAATTGCTTACAGATGTCATACAGTATATACGTGTTGAAGAAACATTAATTGCTTACAGATGTCATACCGTATATACTTGTTGAAGAAACATTAATTGCTTACAGATGTCATACAGTATACTTGTTGAAGAAACATTAATTGCTTACATATGTCATACAGTATATACTTGTTGAAGAAACAGTAATTGCTTACATATGTCATACAGTATATACTTGTTGAAGAAACAGTAATTGCTTACAGATGTCATACAGTATATACTTGTTGAAGAAACATTAATTGCTTACATATGTCATACAGTATATACTTGTTGAAGAAACAGTAATTGCTTACAGATGTCATACAGTATATACTTGCTGAAGAAACAGTAATTGCTTACAGATGTCAAACAGTATGTACTTGTTTAAGAAAAAGTAATTGCTTACAGATGTCATACAGTATATACTTGTTGAAGAAACAGTAATTGCTTACAGATGTCATACAGTATATACTTGTTGAAGAAACAGTAATTGCTTACATATGTCATACAGTATATACTTGTTGAAGAAACAGTAATTGCTTACATATGTCATACAGTATATACTTGTTGAAGAAACAGTAATTGCTTACAGATGTCATACAGTATATACTTGTTGAAGAAACAGTAATTGCTTACAGATGTCATACAGTATATACTTGTTGAAGAAACATTAATTGCTTACATATGTCATACAGTATATACTTGTGAAGAAACAGTAATTGCTTACAATTCATACAGTATAACTTGTTGAAGAAACATTAATTGCTTACAGATGTCATACAGTATATACTTGTTGAAGAAACATTAATTGCTTACAGATGTCATACAGTATATACTTGTTGAAGAAACAGTAATTGCTTACATATGTCATACAGTATACACTTGTTGAAGAAACATTAATTGATTACAGATGTCATACAGTATATACTTGTTGAAGAAACAGTAATTGCCTACATATGTCATACAGTATATACTTGTTGAAGAAACAGTAATTGCTTACAGATGTCATACAGTATATACGTGTTGAAGAAACAATAATTGCTTACAGATGTCATACAGTATATACGTGTTGAAGAAACATTAATTGCTTACAGATGTCATACCGTATATACTTGTTGAAGAAACATTAATTGCTTACAGATGTCATACAGTATACTTGTTGAAGAAACAGTAATTGCTTACAGATGTCATACATTATATACTTGTTGAAGAAACAGTAATTGCTTACAGCTGTCATACAGTATATACTTGCTGAAGAAACAGTAATTGCTTACAGATGTCATACAGTATATACTTGTTGAAGAAACAGTAATTGCTTACAGATGTCATACAGTATATACTTGTTGAAGAAACAGTAATTGTTTACAGATGTCATACGGTATATACTTGCTGAAGAAACATTAATTGATTACATATGTCATACAGTATATACTTATGGAAGAAACAGTAATTGCTTACAGATGTCATACCGTATATACTTGTTGAAGAAACAGTAATTGCTTACAGATGTCATACAGTATATACGTGTTGAAGAAACATTAATTGCTTACAGATGTCATACCGTATATACTTGTTGAAGAAACATTAATTGCTTACATATGTCATACAGTATACTTGTTGAAGAAACATTAATTGCCTACAGATGTCATACAGTATATACTTGTTGAAGAAACAGTAATTGCCTTACATATGTCATACAGTATATACTTGTTGAAGAAACAGTAATTGCTTACATATGTCATACAGTATATACTTGTTGAAGAAACAGTAATTGCTTACAGTTGTCATACAGTATATACTTGCTGAAGAAACAGTAATTGCTTACATATGTCATACAGTATATACGTGTTGAAGAAACATTAATTGCTTACAGATGTCATACATATATACTTGTTGAAGAAACAGTAATTGCTTACAGATGTCATACAGTATATACTTGTTGAAGAAACATTAATTGCTTACAGATGTCATACCGTATATACTTGTTGAAGAAACATTAATTGCTTACAGATGTCATACAGTATATACGTGTTGAAGAAACAGTAATTGCTTACATATGTCATACAGTATATACTTGTTGAAGAAACAGTAATTGCTTACAGATGTCATACAGTATATACGTGTTGAAGAAACAGTAATTGCTTACATATGTCATACAGTATATACTTGTTGAAGAAACAGTAATAGCTTACAGATATCATACAGTATATACTTGTTGAAGAAACATTAATTGCTTACAGATGTCATACAGTATATACTTGTTGAAGAAACAGTTATTGCTTACAGATGTCATACAGTATATACTTGTTGAAGAAACATTAATTGTTTACAGATGTCATACCGTATATACTTGTTGAAGAAACAGTAATTGCTTACATTTTTCATTCAGTATATACTTGTTGAAGAAACATTAATTGCTTACAGATGTCATACAGTATATACTTGTTGAAGAAACATTAACTGCTTACAGATGTCATACCGTATACACTTGTTGAAGAAACATTAATTGCTTACAGATGTCATACAGTATATACTTATTGAAGAAACAGTAATTGCTTACATATGTCATACAGTATATACTTGTTGAAGAAACAGTAATTGCTTACAGATGTCATACAGTATATACTTGTTGAAGAAACAGTAATTGCTTACAGATGTCATACAGTATATACTTGTTGAAGAAACAGTAATTGCTTACAGATGTCATACAGTATATACTTGTTGAAGAAACAGTAATTGCTTACAGATGTCATACAGTATATACGTGTTGAAGAAACAGTAATTGCTTACAGATGTCATACAGTATATACTTGTTGAAGAAACAGTAATTGCTTACATATGTCATACAGTATATACTTGCTGAAGAAACAGTAATTGCTTACAGATGTCATACAGTATATACTTGCTGAAGAAACAGTAATTGCTTACAGATGTCATACAGTATATACTTGCTGAAGAAACAGTAATTACTTACAGATGTCATACAGTATATACTTGCTAAAGAAACAGTAATTGCTTACAGATGTCAAACAGTATATACTTGCTGAAGAAACAGTAATTGCTTACAGATGTCATACAGTATATACTTGTTGAAGAAGCAGTAATTGCTTACAGATGTCATACAGTATATACTTGCTGAAGAAACAGTAATTGCTTACATATTTCACATTTGTTGCACACAGCGGGGCCGGATCTTGTAAATTCCATGCACGAGGAGTTGCGAAAGTACATGTCCCCAGTCGGAACTTCTATAGGGAAACACGTTTTGCTGCAAATAGATAATATTATTATACAATGCACAATATATATATAGTAACAAAGACTCATACAAATTCTCTTTTTATCCAAGAACCGTCATCCAATGGAACTTGTTACCACTTGCCGCACATGAAGCAATAACAGTTGATGGCTTTAAAGCACTTATCCCTGTTTCTGCTCTCCCAACCATGATCTAAAGCATTCATTCTATGTACAAAATCTTAAACAAGCACTGTAGTATATCTGTCTTTGGACATTCACTTATTTGTTAATTAATCATTGTAAATATCATCATCTCAAAATTCACCAGTGACGACACATAATCCTCAATATTGAGGGAGTGCCGAAGTCACCAAGAAGAAGAAGAATTGCATTATATATATCCAGCGAATAATGTAGATTTTCAAAACATTTCTATTAATGCTGGTTTTATTTTATCACAAGATGAAAGGTAAGACACATACTTTATGCATACTTAGAATTATCTTGAAGTCTGTGTTTAGTACAATGGTACAATGGTAGATTTAGAGAGCATAGTAAAATATTTAGATATTTACAATGGTAGATTTAGAGAACGTAGTAAGCTTTAGATATTTAAAGGAACCTAGACAGAAATAAAAAAAGATCCTGATATTTACGATGGTAGATTTAGAGAGCATAATACGACATTTCGATATTTACACGGGTATATTTAGAGAGTTAGTAAATTATTTAAATATTTACAATTGGTATATTTTGAGAATATTGTAAGATATTTAGATATTTATACAGGTAGATTTAGAGAGTATTGTAAGATATTAAGATATTTACAATGCTAGATTTAGAGAGTATTGCAAGATATTTAGATATTTACAATGCTAGATTTAGAGAGTATTGCAAAATATTTAGATATTTACAATGCTAGATTTAGAGAGTATTGCAAGATATTTACAATGCTAGATTTAGAGAGTATTGCAAGATATTTACAATGCTAGATTTAGAGAGTATTGCAAGATATTTAGATATTTACAATGCTAGATTTATAGAGTATTGCACGATATTTAGATATTTACAATAGTAGACTTAGAGAGTATCGTAAGATATTTAGATATTTACAATAGTAGACTTAGAGAGTATTGTAACAATTTGTAAGATATTTAGATATTTACAATTGTAGGTTTGGTTTAAACATATTTATTCCACTATATACATTCACAAAACAATACATGCACACACAATCAAAGAATAGGAAAGGATCAAAACGGAAGCAGAGCTTATATAGTTTCTCTCCTTGCAGTTCAAAATACACAGTACTATTTTGGACGGTGTGGAGCTAATATATGTATACCAAATGTGCATATTGCTTAGAAATGACAGGAATATAATACCGGTAAGAAAGCAGAAGAAAGAGAAGATATTTGAGAATGTAGCGCAGGCAGACAGGGGTAAAGACATCAAGTGCACGTTTTATATACATGGGGTCTTATATGTATGGGGTTTCACTCAAAGAATCGTTTTGTATCACGAATGAAGTTATGGACATATTCAAATATTATTTTGTTGATGTCATATGTCAGGGTCTCCTCGCCATGTAGGATAGTATGCAGATTAGCAGTAGGGCATAATCTTAGCACATTGTGTAGGAAATCAATTCGAATATTAGAATAGTATGTACATTCAAAGAAAAAGTGGTAGCTGTTTTCGTTAGATCCACAGCGGCATAGTGGTGATTGAATTAAATTTTTTAAAAAGAGATGCTCGTGGAGCCCACTTGACTTGGTTCTAATTCGTGTATGTAATACTTGTAGGTATCTATCACCATAATAGAAGAACGTCGGAGTTTTTCTTTTATCTTTGTTTATATAGTTTTTAAAGGTGTTTAGAGTTGTGGCATTCCTAACGTTACTCTCTAGGTCATTCCATTCTCTTATTACGGATGGTAAAAATGAATTGTAGTATGAAGTTGTCCTGCAGTCAATTGATCGTATAGCGTCAGCATAAATTGTAGGTTTAGAGAGCATTGTAAGATATTTAGATATTTACAATGGCATATGTAGAGATTATAGTTAGATTCTTACAATGGTCCAGAAAGTATCGTCTGTTCCTTGTCACAGCATTTCATGGGGCTGGAATTATTCCCTATCAAATATAACGAATACGAATGTGTTGGTACAGGTTATATTGAACATAGGGTTGGAAGCAATATACATATTTTTGTTATATTGAATTGATTAATATGATATAAAAATAATTATGTTTTTATAATAGTGTACTATTATACCAACTATTAGAACCACCGTATGGCATTGCGGTTTGATATAATACTCGAAATGTTCCGATTTTGAAACAGCATTCGACACTATTTTTGTGTAATAATTTTTTCTTTTAAGGTTTTTCGTTATGGTCTTTGACATCAGACTACTTGTCCCGCACCGCTGTAGGTCGCTCTACCCGAGTGTCTACCGGTGTTTGACATACTGCTCGGTGGGTACCCGCGCATTTCTGGAGACACAAGCTGGATACTCATCATATGATCTAAGCTGTTGGTGCGACTTGATACCCACATAGTAAAACAAACACACGAATAGTTTATGCTTACCAATGGGCTATGCATTTTAAATCAGGCGCGGTTACAATATTTGGCGTTGGGGTGGCGTACGTTGGCTGGGGGAGGTCTGGGGTATACTCATCCAAACTATATTTACGGGAAGCATTGTGTTTGGTGCATTCGTGTGCATGTTCAGGATGTTATGCTTGTGCCATATAACAGTTGCATTATAAGTATCGAGCGAGTTAAACGTATTAAATGGGTAACAAACTATATTTACGGGAAGCATTGTGTTTGGTGCATTCGTGTGCATGTTCAGGATGTTATGCTTGTGCCATATAACAGTTGCATTATAAGTATCGAGCGAGTTAAACGTATTAAATGGGTAACAACAATAAGCCTCCAACTTTCTTTTAGATGCAATATATATTATTTCTGTTGGTCACATTTTGTATCAATATTTTTTCTAATATATTTATATGCTTATTTCCAATCATAATACCCATTGATGTACATTCTTACCACCAAGAATGCGTGCTTAGGTATCTTGTTCAACGACATCTACTATGCGTACGTGTCGTAACTGGGAACCGAACACGAATATATGGAGCGGGAATTTGAGGCTTAACACTGGACCAGGGACTACACACTAAATAGTTAAGTTATAAATATAATTTTTCATTATATGCGTCGTTACTAGAACTTGTGTGGTGACATTTCTTTGAAATAACTGTGTACATTTAGGCTGTTTGTTTGTTGTTGTTTTGGGTGGATTAAAGTCGTCCCGACAGCTGAGGACATATTGCGAGGGAAACCCCGGGTATCCTCCGGGTAGTGTTTCAGGCACAGACAAGTACCCGTGTATAACCACCGACCTTCCGCAAGTCAGCTGGCTATAGCGTCATCAATTGAACAATACAATGGTTGTTCTGCTTACCATCCATCGGTGCTGTTAATGCGATATCGTGAGATAAGAACTGTCCAAATGCCATCACTAGTATTGTGCTATGTTCGTCCGTACGTCTCGGCGCCGTAGGTGTATGGACGGTGTTGCTGATCTCTCTAGGACTGGGTAATGGGTTGCCGTCAAAGCCATACATTCTCGGTACGCCAAGACCTGCAGTGTAACATAATAGTATTCACCTCATCGTCATGTGAGTACAATTACAACATAAAACAAAACCCCAAATTTCACAACCTGAGCAGTAGCTATGTTTGCGTACACAGTCTACATCCGTTATGTCAAAGTCGGCTGTGTCGAATTCTCCGTTTATCTCGAAGTAGGATGAAAGTCCCGTTTCAGACACTATCATTTACATATAACTGGCTCTGTTTATAAGAATTTCGTTAAGTCGTACTTCGGTTATGTCGAAGGATTTTGTTCGCCGGGTCCGACGGAATTCGACATAACGGATGTATATTGTATATCACCCACAAAAGGAGACCAAGGTACATACATGTTTTCAGATTTAAATAAGTCATAATTATACATTCTGTAGTGTTCAAATCTCTTCTATGTGAAGGGCCAACCACTAATGTTGTTAGAACATGTCACCCAACCCATTTGCTAATTATGTATTTGTAATTTGATTGTATATATAGCAATATAATATTATATACATTTTTTATAAAAACAAAATTCACTTCACCATCGCTATATGTAGCAGGGAGTGAGCGGCGCTGTGACCTTCCCGTCATGCCCCATTCCGGATGGCCAATATTATTGCAAGTTCCGTCTAATGTGCGATATGGTGATATCAGCACGTCGTCTGCACATACTGTTTCTGGCAAGCAGAGATCTTGAACCACATTTCGAAACATACTCTGGTGACCACTGTCCGACTGTAGTTGCTCCAGGTTGGCATTATTCCTATAAATGTCTTCAGATAAAGCACGGAATTTCACTGTAAATGATCATTATTAATATTAAAGTGATCAACAGTCTGCAAGACGAATTTTTCACTTTTTGCTTGTTTTATAGTGTTTGTGTTTTGGTTAAAAGTAACATGTAATTTAGCGACTATCCAGCTATTCAATAGTGATTTGTAGAGGAAAATCCCACCGGGTGGCCCTATGAAGCCTATTTCAGGCAGACACGCACCCGGGTAGAACCACCGACCTGTCAGCTGGATAGCTTCCTCACATGAAATAATTCGAAACACCGAGGGAGATTCGAACCTTCAGCAGTGAGGAACACATTATTTTAAGTGAACGATCTCAACAACTCTGTCACGGACGGATGCCCATGCTCACTGCTTTATAAACGCAGCAAACACACCAATATCATAGTTGAAACCTGTAACATTTTATTTTGATTTATGCAAATTTCTCATGAACTACAAGATGGCCGCCATAGTTTCAAGATGGCCGCCAATATGTCTGCTGCAGATTAGAAAGAGATGTTTGCACCAATTTAAGCCAACATAGCAATTGACCTTTCTGCAAACGCTACTTAGGCACGCCCCCCATAGTTACAGGTGCTCGCTGTAACCACGCGAGACAAGCTATCTAACAAAATGGCGTCTAACGCAGACCTGCATCGAGTTAATCTAGATAAAATTCCGTCGAATTTCTCGGTTTTATTTCACCCAGATAAGAATATCTCGTTGAAAGCAAGGGTTTTAGGTGAATTCAGGTGATTTCGTATAATTCCCTGTTCGTCTAATGGTAGTTTCGTATACTAGTGCATTCGTATAATCACAGGTTCGTATTTTATATATATATAGTACTGCACTATACAGGCCCATTATAATAATGCTATTATTAGCTATTTAGGTAAGTAGACACAATTATGAATGGGACTATGTAGCCGTGTGTTTGCCATACCAGGAGTGATTATCTATCTAGGTTTCATGCCACTAATCAAGATTAATTAAAGTGAATAGGGGAGAATAAATAAATCATTCCGCATTTTCGATGATTCCAACGGTGGCACTTATCACAGCTAAGAGCATGCATACGGCTGGAAACGTGACGAGAGCAAAAAACGCATGGAAAAATAGACACCATGGTTGTAATGAAATTGATGTGAAGAGCATGATATTTATACATGATTCAAGGGCTTGGACATATGGCACGGCTCAGCTCTAAAGCTGATAAAACATGGGCATACAAGCCAGCATCACAAATGTTTGAGCCGACCAATCAAGGTGTGAAGAATAATATATATTCTCCAGTAATTGATTAATTTGTCAACAGCCCATCTCATAATAGACGTAGGTGTGAAGGTTATTTCTCTAAAGAACAGATATACGGATGAGGACGTGTTAAGTGTTCGTGGTAAATGCTTGCGCAGTCAACGGAAGAGTGAACAACCACATCGTGTCAACTTTGACATCAAAAGAAATGAAATATGCCACCGTCTTGAGAGACTCGACCCTATGCCTCCTAGAAGACTCGAACATTAGGCCCAAAAACTGAACACCAGTACGTTCACTGAGCTAATATGGGAATCCCACAGCTCTGCACATGCATGTGTACTATTACTACTATCTGATCCCTAGTCCACCATCCACGACAATATGTATGAACCACATGTATAATCACCACTATACTCACATATCTCTTGTGAACGGTAGATCTATTAATGCAGAATATATTTTTTCGAAATATTTTATTATGCATAAATAAATTAATTTCAACTTACTTGTGTGCAAATATATCTGTTTGCATTAATTTTGGATGTATTCAGCTGGTCGTTTGGTCGTTCACACAACTTAATCCACCTTAGACATGTTTTCCAGATTTGTCTTAGGTTTTGAAAATGGCACGAATTTAACGTCACCTATCAATCGATCTGGATATCTACATCACTGTCACACAGCCCGTAACTACATCTTTTCACCATTGTCAATGACAGACAGTATTAATTAATTTTAAATATTTTTCAAAAAATAATTTCAGATCACGATCACTCGTTATCAGATTTGATTAAAATGTTACTACATAACTCATTTATCTAACAGAACGATAAAACAATGACTCGGTGTAGTAATCAATTATATAATTATGTGCACACATTTTATAATTGACCAATTAGCACAATCAGTGCTAAATTCCGATGTGAAATACTTTGATCTTGATAGCAGTGGCCCCTATCGGGTATTATAACTCGGCGGTCTCTGTGATGTACCGTTAGTGGGTAAGTTGTTGATTGCTCCCAATAAACAGTGTGACACGCTTAAATTTGATTGCTGTGTTTGTGAGAAAAGAATGACTATATGGGGTCAGTCGGTGTTTTTATAGATGCATTGTTTTTAAAGCAGCTGTCTGGTATTTTGTGGTTCATATACACACTTTTAGATTTGTCCAAGGATTTTGAAATGGGTTGAATTTAACGTCGATCACCAGGATATCGACTAATTTTGTACTATAACTAACCCACACACCAAAGCTACACATTTTCAACATCATTAAAACAATTTTAAACCCGTATTTTCGATCAAATTCACGCCTTTTCAAATTTGTCTACTCGTTACTAGTGTGTCTAATATGCATTGTTTGTCTAACAAGATGGCGGCGATAAACCGTTGCCGGGGGTGTGCGCGAATGGTGCGATGCGATTGGCTAACGCCAGCTGTCAATCAAAATCGGCAGAAAGGTCAATTGCATTCTTTAGTGAAATGGTAATATAATATTATCATTTGAATTTATATGAGAACGACAACAATATTATTGTTTATGCTTGGCAAACGACAAGAAAAGGATTATGTATAGGATATAAGCCGAAAACGATCCAATATGTAAAATATTGGACAGTGTGAGGCGCATAGCGCCGAAGACAGTACCACTATTCTACATATTGATCTGTTTGAGGCTTATATCTTACCTAAAACACACACTTATATAACATGATCATACTAATTAAAATTGTTAATTTCGTTCATATTGAATATAATGCTCTGGCCTTTCGACAGCAGTCCAATATTAATCATAATGGACTACAAGTACAAAGGTATGACGTCATCACAGTGTTTTAAGTGTGTTTGTATATCATATATCCGAATACAAAGCGCATAAACGGATCCATGTGTTGATTGGTTACTTACTACACAGACAGGAACTCGTGCAATATTTTGTTAGAATTTTGTGTAAGATATCTTAGCGTCAAATCTTACCAACTTGCTAGCTGCTGGACAATTTCTTGAATTATAAATCCTCGTTGAGAAATCGTATATGAAGGTCTGTCCTCTGTACAGTCTGTAAGCATGATATTACAATGAGATCCAAACTATCATAGAAACGCTGCATAACACTGCGAATGAGCATCCCAATTTAGTTGAGTGCGCATGTGCGCTATATATTATTGAGGAAATTCACACGAACATGACATTAATGTTTATAATAATAATAATAATCAATAATAATAATAATAAAGACTTTTATTTAACGAGAGAACTCATTTGAACAATTAAGTCAATCTACCATAAGGCCCTCAACAAATTAAAACATGAAATAGCATAATGAAACATGTAAACAGTAACCAGTAAAACTTTCATAGGAAATAAGATATAAGCTGCAAGAACTAATACTTATATTCATGTATAATTGTAAATTATCAGTTTATTAGGTTATTGGCCTGTTCTTTGCACCATCTGGTATATAAAGCTTATACGTCATCACAATTTCAAATAATTCGCTTCTTCGAATATTACAATGTGCAGATGTGGGTGAAGTTAGCAGTGAGCAGTGTACTGTCAGTGTACTGCTGTACTGCTGGCAGTGAGCAGTGTACTACTGTACTGCTAGCAGTGAGCAGTGAGTGGTGTAATCCAGCAGTGAGTTATATATTCTAGTAGTGAGTGATGTGTATATGCCAAATTTCGGGAATAAAATAATAAACAAAAATATTTAATTTTTCCCGTACTTGCTTTTACTGGCAGTGAGCAGTAGGGGAATGTACGAGTAGTGTATTCCAGAAGTGGGTAGTGTAATCCAGCAGTGAGTGGCGTAATCTAGTAGTGGATGATGTGCAAATGCCAAATTTCGGGGGGAAATAAAAATAATAATACATTTTTAAAAATTATTTTTCATACTTGCTTTTCTGGCAGTGAGCAGTGGGGGAAATGTACAACTGTACGAGCAGTGTATTGCAACAGTGGGAAGTGTACTCCAGCAGTGAGTGGTGTATTGTAGTAGTGAATGATGTACAAATGCCAAATTTCGGGGGGGGGGGGAATAATAATTATTTAAAAAAAAAAATTTAATAAAAAGAATTTCGATGTTTTTTTTCGAAAATTGTTTACGGGTAGGTTGGGTAACCGGAAACAGGCAAATATACTCCCCCCCCGAAATATGGCATTTGCACATCATCCACTACTAGATTACGCCACTCACTGCTGGATTACACTACCCACTTCTGGAATACACTACTCGTACATTCCCACTGCTCACTGCCAGTAAAAGCAAGTACGGGAAAAAATAAATAATTTTTTTATTATTTTTTTTTCTCGAAATTGGCATATACACATCATTCACTACTAGAATACATAACTCACTGCTGGATTACACTACTCACTGCTCACTGCTAGCAGTACAGCAGTACACTGGCAGTACAATGCTCACTGCACATAACTTGTATAGAATACTACATATAATTCGCCGTGACATTAACCCTTTCAACCCCAAGTAACTGACATGGACTGGTCCATGATATTTTTAGACCAATAAATTAATAACAAAATTACATTTGGATCAGTTCATTTATCAAAATGGGTAATTTTATCTAAAAATAGTAATAATTATTACTGGCAAAAAAGTGCAGATCCTGATGAGACGGCTCGTTACGAGCCGGCTCATCTGGATCTACACTTTTTCATAAGCCTATTTAGAGGCCTGTGGGGTTGAAAGGGTTAAACAGGTTACTGTTTGAGCCATTATCATGTTGAACAAGATATATGTCGTCTGCTGATCTTCAATAAATTTCTTATTTGATTTGTTTTTTGTTGTTTTTTAGTTGGTGTTTAAAGTAGTACCAGCAGTAACGGTCATACGGCGACTCCAACTATTATTGGTGGAGCTAGATCCAGAGTGCCCCTCCGAGCGGTACTTCAAGTACCCGGTAGAACCACCGACCTACCACAAACCAGCTGGACAGCCACCTAGTATCAAATAATTCGATACTCACAAGTTACTGTAGCTTTCAATTCAATCCACTTGTCTTGATAGTTGTATTGTATGGATGTTATATGTACAGATGTTATATGTCATGTTTATCTTGATAAATAAAATAATATTATGTTTAAACCAAGTTGAGGGGCAAGTGATGTGAGGTCAAAAAGCGTAACCTCTTGACCATGGGCGCCTTTCTTATTTAGATTCATGTTTTTGGTTACAGTAGAGGCGATTCTACTGTGCTACAAGAACATATCTTTGAAGAGAAAAAAGAAAACTAGTTAACTTCATCAGACGACATTTCTTTTCCAGCGTTTCGAGGGTTAAAGGATTGTTCAATCGATATAAGCTAGAGGACATAGAAAACGCACACTTCGGATAAGTGTGTTTTTACATGAAAAACAATAACTATATAAATACATAGTTTCAAACATTTTGGAATATTTTTAGTTGTTCAGTTTGTGTTTTGTAATAAAGATGTGATATATCTGTGATGGAATCCTTCGTATTTCGTGTTCATGTAATAATAATCATATACTGTAGGTGTGCGTTTTCTATGTCCTCTAGTATAGTGTACTTATGAACATGACAGATAAACACTAATTATTTTAAATACATTAAATACCTAGCCACTGTTGCACACGAGTCTCGGCGTCCAGTCTATGTACATACAGGTTATCGAAGTTGTCATCATTGCCGCACCGACCGAGGGTTCTGCTTGTAATATAATAAGTTAACGCCGCCAAACAAACCACAATACCCTAAAATAGTCATACATCTCGAGGAATGAACACATACCCGTGCATCTTGATGTAATTACTGACTTTCTGTGACAATTCGGATAGCAAATATATCGTATAGAAGTAAATATATCGTATAGAAGTAAATATATCGTATATAAGTAAATATATCGTATAGAAGTAAATAGTAAATATATCGTATAGAAGTAAATATATCGTATAGAAGTAAATATATCGTATATAAGTCAATATATCGTATATAAGTAAATATATCGTATAGAAGTCAATATATCGTTTAGAAGTCAATATATCGTATAGAAGTAAATATATCGTATAGTAGTAAATATATTGTATAGTAGTAAATATATCGTATAGAAGTAAATATATCGTATAGAAGTAAATAGTAAATATATCGTATAGAAGTAAATATATCGTATAGAAGTAAATATATCGCATAGAAGTAAATATATCGTATAGAAGTAAATATATTGTATAGAAGTAAATATATCGTATAGAAGTAAACATATCGTATAGAAGTAAATATATCGTATAGAAGTAAATATATTGTATAGAAGTAAATATATCGTATAGAAGTAAACATATCGTATAGAAGTAAATATATCGTATAGAAGTAAATAGTAAATATTTCGTATAGAAGTAAATATATCATATAGAAGTAAATATATCGTATAGAAGTAAATATATCGTATATAAGTAAATATATCGTATAGAAGTAAATATATCGTATAGAAGTAAATAATAAATATATCGTATAGAAGTAAATATATCGTATAGAAGTAAATATATCGCATATAAGTAAATATATCGTATAGAAGTAAATATATCGTATAGAAGTAAATATATCGTATATAAGTCAATATATCGTATAGAAGTCAATATATCGTATATAAGTCAATATATCGTATAGAAGTAAACATATCGCATAGAAGTCAATATATCGTAAGTAAATATATCGTAAGTAAATATATCGTAAGTAAATATATCGTATAGAAGTAAATATATCGTAAGTAAATATATCGCATAGAAGTAAATATATCGTAAGTAAATATATCGTAAGTAAATATATCGTAAGTAAATATATCGTATAGAAGTAAATATATCGTAAGTAAATATATCGTATAGAAGTAAATATATCGTAAGTAAATATATCGTATAGAAGTAGATATATCGTAAGTAAATATATCGCATAGAAGTAAATATATCGTATAGAAGTCAATATATCGTAGAAGTAAATAACATACCAATATTACACACAAAGCCACCAAAATCTTAATCGTTTTCTTCACTCTTCCATGTTCAAGTTTTTCTCTGAAAGCAAAAATGAAAATGAAAAGACATTTGTCAGTTACTGCCCCTGAATACTTCCTAATACTATGTATGTCCTCTTAAAGGCCTGCGGTTTGACCCCGTCCAATTGTAAAGATTTATACTTTACTACCTGTTCCATGTGATTAGTGGCTTGTATCAACAATGTAGCAGTACATTCAGTATAATTTGGCGTATGTAGGTATTTTCTAACGGTTAATATGCACGATCACTCTGTGAGCTGAGAATTAGTCAAAATGAGGCCCTGACAATTTAAGTAAACGTATATTATTGATTGTAAAGAAAATTGATAGTTATGAGTATTCAAACTACATAATCCAAATCAGCCCAGGGACATAGATTACATGTTATGTAGGTGCCTCATCAGCCGTAGCGTAATCACTGAGACTGATAATTTGTATGCATGTATAATGTGCGCTATGGTTGTGATCTGTGCAATCTAATTCAAAATTCAGTTCATGTGTTGACCTAATCAAATATGTATGTATATAATATGTATGTATTTATATGAATAAACTATATGTGTTCGTTATATGGTAACCTTCATACTTCATTTAATTATATATCTACAGTATTATTCGCAAGTTTTCTGTTATATTTTAAATATTTCTCTGTGTCAGTGTGTGTTTACCGATATTGATGCTACATAATAATCACAGTGAATGCTATGAGTACATGTATAATATTATAATTATAATCTCTTGAACATACGAGTATTACACATATTCTGCCGATTTCTACAAGATGCCATTGAGTAAAATAACAATGTATGTAACTGATGAGCAGAGAAAAGAATTGCTGACTTTCTTGCAAAATAAGAACTGGGACGTAGAGATGGAAATAGAAGAAACAGCCACCGCCATGCCCGTTGCAGAGGCTGCTTACGTACCTCCCCCTATGCCTCAGCATGCTGAAGGTGTTGCTGAGTGTCCACTGTGCTTGTGTTCCCCTTGCATAATAAATGAACAGAACAAACAACTTTGGTGGCCTGCTAATAATCGTCCACCGCATAATCTAAATTCACATGAGAGAAAGCTTCTATACAGGAGGTTTTGGGCAATGCTATATAATTGTGGCGCATGGAAAGATGTCAGATATATAGAGAGAAAAGTAGCGGCTAGAAGAGGAGACTGTACTTGGCATAAGAGGGAACTGATGCCTGAATGTGTGGTACAGCAATGCAGGAACTGGCTGCCTAACCCGCGCAACCAGCCTTATTTGGGCCATAAGTGGAGTTGAATTGTTTATACCAGTTGTAAGTACTATAAAAATACAGAACTTCAATTTCAGCAATTTATAACCTCTGATATGTACGTGGGTCATAATAGATATAAGTGGTGCTCATGTATTAGATGTATACCATGCAGGGCCTCGCATGTGGCAAATACGATGTGCGTCGACCGTCAGATTTGTACCGCTATTCCTCGTGTGTTTAGTGCGTCGACCGTCAGATTTGTACCGCTATTCCTCGTGTGTTTAAGGTCAAATATAGGTCAACCTGCAGGCCTTTAAGTGGTTTCCTCTGGTTGTATCGTTATTTCCTTTGCACAACATGCTATCAAGTTCCATCCACTTTCTCATCTTGTATTAAATTAATATAATAAATATAATATCCTATAGTATATACAATGGGTACTTATCTGTAAAATAAATATTGGAATCAATTAATTAACATGATATTGATCAAATATCATGTTTCATACCGCAACATCTGGTTAGGGAACAACAGTAAACACAAAGGATTACAATTAAAAACGAAACGACGGGAGGTAATAGAAAAGCCACCAGTGTCCCACATTGGACTGTTGCTTTAAGAATCAATAGTTTTCTTTCAGTTATTTATTTGCGAATAAAACATGGTATCGAGTTACAGACGGATCTGTAGTCCAGTGGTAACACGCTGGACTGGTAATATCGATCCCCGTCTGACCCTAATCAAATTAACAGTCTTTCAGATGGGACGTTAAACCGAGGTCTCGTGTCGGTGATTTACACCGTGCACGTAAAAGAACCAGAGGAGACTCTGGAATGGGTCTCTGTCTGTATCATTGCACTATCCTCCAAATTCTAAAATGACTAATCTCTTCAGGAGGCGTCTCTCATATGGGCAACCGGTAGGGACGATAAATAAACGTAAAACACGTCCAAGGTTTCGAGTTCTGACGCGTACGAATTAACAACGTCGTAGGTCGTATGCCGAGTGGATTTGGTCAGTTTCCCTTCACCACTGTATTTTCTAATATCATTAGGGTGTCAGATTATTTCATGTGAGGACGTTGACTTGCGGGCGGTTGGTGGTTCTATTCGGGTGTCCGTCCGTGCATGAACTACTGCTCGGAGGGGCAAACGGAGTCTTCCTCCACCAATAATAGCTAGCTGGCGAGTCGCCATATGACCTGAGCTGTTGGTTGGAACGACTATAAACCATCAAAGCAAACATATTGAATTATCTACAAACACACACTATAAAATAATAGGTTATATACATTTATTTTTAGCTCGATTGCAAAACAAGTTCTTAGTTAATACAAATTTATTTTAGCTCGATTGCGAAACAAGTTCATTCAACTTATATTAATCACTCTCGAGACCTCATTCCTGATGGACTCCATCGCCACGAGGGAGAGAGAAGAGGCAATGTGGAATTTAAATGCCTTGCATAAGGGCACACACGTAACGGCTCCAGCGGGGCTCGAACTCCGGACATTTCGCACCTGAAGCGAACGCGCTACCACTGCGCTATCACAACAAGTTTTTACAACACAGAGTGGTTCGTGGAAATACAAATTTCGGTGATCACTCGATGAAATAAAATCCTATCATACACTAATATTATTAATTTATGTTTATTTATCGTCGCTACCGGTTTCCCATTTGAGCGATGGGCAGTTTACCTAACAAAACCTTTCCCGGGCAGGCTCCAGCGGTTAACCAGTACTTTGTGCACAAACCTCCATAACTGCCAACTTTTTCATATAAATGAGACACGGTCTGAGCGGGGCTCGAACCCGTCACCATCAGAGATGATAGGCTATAGTGGTATACAAGGATTACACAACTATTCTCTATTTATTGCCAAACACCCGACATAATTATAGTATTGTGACTCACTAGTGTTTTCATTGTTCAAAATCACATTATTCAAAACCACATTATTCAAATTATTTAAGTAAATGCTTGAAGAGCTGTCTTACAAAGGAATATTGATTGTTTTCGTCAAATTATGACTTGTAAATTGCACCTCATTTTGTTACATAATTACCAAATTGCTTTGTAAAATGTTGCTTTGGTTTAAAGAGGGTAGCCTGTGTGTGTTTTACGTTTATTATCGTCGCTACCGGTTGCCCATATGAGCGACGCCTCCTGAAGAGATTAGTTATTTTAGATTTTTGGAGGATAGTTCACCCAACAGGAGTGAAGAGGATTAAACCAAACTATGAACATAGAAAGCTATTATTAGCATCACTCGTGGCTAGCACGTGATAATAATGTTTTTACTGTTCATTCGGTGAAATATAATTTGATCATATACTGAGTGTTTTTACGTTTATTTATCGTCGCTACCGGTTGCCCATATGAGCGACGCCTCCTGAAGTTGATTTTGGAGGATAGTGCATGATACAGACAGAGACCCATTCCAGAATCTCCTCTGGTACTTTGATGTGCACGATGTACAGCACCGACACGAGACCTCGGTTTAACGTCCCATCTGAAAGACTGTTAATTTTATTAGGGTCAGACGGGGGATCGAACCTGCATACTGAAGATACAGTCATTCTAGCTTAAGTAGCCAGCCAAGGGACTCACGGAAAGTGGCTGCTTAGCACATGTGGCTGCTTAATAAAGTGCAAATGTATAATAAAACAGCATATTTTGAATCTGGAAATAACACAGGTTTAGTTTATTTTATACAAATTTATTTTAGCTCGATTGCGAAACAAGTTCCTGCAACTTATATTAATCACTGTCGAGACCTCATTCCTGATGGAATCCATCGCCACGAGGGAGAGAGAAGAGGCAATGTGGACTTTAAATGCCTTGCCTAAAAGCACAATCGTAACTGCTCCAGCGGGGCTCGAACTCCGGACTGTTCGCACATGAAGCGAACGCGTTATCACTGCGCTATCACGACTTCCGGTACAGTTAAAAATTGATACATCTAAGCACAAAACTGGAATGAAACAGTGACATATTTGCTTACCTTTGTGTGTGTTTTACGTTTATTTATCGTCACTACCGGTTGCCCATATGAGCGACGCCTCCTGAAGAGATTAGTCATTTTAGATGTTTGGAGGATAGTGCAATGATACAGACAGAGACCCATTCCAGCAATCTGCGATCCCTGGATTACCAGTCCAGCGTGTTACCACTGGACTACAGATCCGTCTTACCTTTGAGCTAACATATATAATTTTATATTATTTTTCACAGACATTCATTAGATATTTGTCAAATTCTAAACGTCTAATATTCACAGTAGCGGGCATAAATTATTGTTGTGTACTTGAGTTACTATTATGTACGTTATAGGCAGCATTACATCGTAATAAAGGATGTTTTGGGTAAAATATAAATACTAATGTGTGTGTGTTTACAAAAATCGAAATAGTCGTTCAGAAATGATAACATTCCAATTAATTTAAACCGTTGTATACGCGAATTTGTTTATCAACACACGTAATATAAACACGCACAGTGCGCATGCGTGAAACAACAGAGGATGTAGAAAACAACGTATATATTTTGAACATGAAATACTATCTATCTATCTTCCTCTAATGTCGAACCCCTCGCGGGGATGTAGAAATGTCCCTAAAAGACTTAGCTAACAGAGGTATGAATCAACATATCAAGTAATTTAATTAAAAAAGACAACGTGGGACAAATGGGGACGATGCATTCCGAATGTAAACAAGTGCGTGACCGATCGATTCGGAACGTCCTACTTTCGGTTTCGAGTTTGTTTTATCGCAAAAAACACTGTTTACCAAATGAACATAAGCATACAAAGTATAATGTTAGAATGTGTAGCAGCATATATAATATCTTTTATTTCATACGATGTAATGCTGCTTTAAATATGTATATGACTGTGATTTAATATCGAGGAAGTGTCGGAGAGTTTGATTTGCTAAAACTTGCTTTACAAGTCTCGCGTGTATTTAATAACACTACGCACACAACTGATATAGTGTATCACTTTAAACCAGGAAGACTTGCATTTATTCAAAACTAGTTTCGTTCCTTAGTTGTTAAAGGCAATATGGAGAAATATGACCTAGCATTTGATGCTAAAAGCATATTATAGTCTTAAAAATCTCGAATAAATCAGGTAATACTCAAAGGAAGATATGACAGCTTGAATATATTTGCTGCAATACAAGCAAACGGCGGCCATATTCCATTCGTTTCCCCATTCATTATTTTTTGATATTTTTCGAGGTTTAGTAAAATCATGGAGATATTTAAATGCTCACATGACACGGTACATGTACTTATTTTTTGGGGGCGGTGGGGGACTAATATGCTGTCCGATTAACGCAGTGGTTAGCGCACTCGCTTCTCACCAAAGCGACCAGGGTTCGATCCTCGGACCGGGAATTATGTGAGATGGTACGGTGGTCGCTAGATCGGACAGGTTAGTTTTCTCTGGGTATTCCGGTTTCCTCCCACACGAATGACCACATTTACATTTGCTCGCACATAAAGTTAGAAACAACACATTACATCTGTATATGGGTACTATTAATATTTACAATAGACAAAACTCCCCGAAAATGCAACACAATGTACACAGACGGATCTGTAGTCCAGTGGTAACACGCTGGACTGGTAATCCAGGGATCGCAGGTTCGATCCCCCGTCTGACCCTAATAAAATTAACAGTCTTTCAGATGGGACGTTAAACCGAGGTCTCGTGTCGGTGCTTTACACCGTGCACGTAAAAGAACCAGATGAGATTCTGGAATGGGTCTCTGTCTGTATCATTGCACTATCCTCCAAATTTTAAAATGACTAATCTCTTCAGGAGGCGTCTCTCATATGGGCAACCGGTAGGGACGATAAATAAACGTAAAACACGTCCAAGGTTTCGAGTTCTGACGCGTACGAATTAACAACGTCGTAGGTCGTATGCCGAGTGGATTTGGTCAGTTTCCCTTCACCACTGTATTTTCTAATATCATTAGGGTGTCAGATTATTTCATGTGAGGACGTTGACTTGCGGGCGGTTGGTGGTTCTATTCGGGTGTCCGTCCGTGCATGAACTACTGCTCGGAGGGGCAAACGGAGTCTTCCTCCACCAATAATAGCTAGCTGGCGAGTCGCCATATGACCTGAGCTGTTGGTTGGAACGACTATAAACCATCAAAGCAAACATATTGAATTATCTACAAACACACACTATAAAATAATAGGTTATATACATTTATTTTTAGCTCGATTGCAAAACAAGTTCTTAGTTAATACAAATTTATTTTAGCTCGATTGCGAAACAAGTTCATTCAACTTATATTAATCACTCTCGAGACCTCATTCCTGATGGACTCCATCGCCACGAGGGAGAGAGAAGAGGCAATGTGGAATTTAAATGCCTTGCATAAGGGCACACACGTAACGGCTCCAGCGGGGCTCGAACTCCGGACATTTCGCACCTGAAGCGAACGCGCTACCACTGCGCTATCACAACAAGTTTTTACAACACGAGTATGAGAGTGGTTCGTGGACTAATATTTTCAGGAGGCGTCGCTCATATAGGCAACCGGTAGCGACGATAAATAAACGTAAAACACACACACATCGAGAACATACAGCAATGACCCCTACGCCAACTCACACAAACTATACTCATACCATGGCTGTCCGATTAGCGCAGTGATTAGCGCGCTCGCTTCTCACCCATGCAACCCGGGTTCGATCCTCGGACCAGGAAGTATGTGAGATGGTACGGTGGTCGCCAGATCGGACAGGTGGGTTTTCTCTGGGTACTCCGGTTTCCTCCCACACGAATGACCACATATACGCTTTCATCCGCGCCAACGAGAGTGATTAATGTAAGTTGTTAGAACTTGCTTCGCAATCGTTGTAAAATAAATAAAGTTTAAACTTTAAACTAGTATGCTGAATTCAATCAAATAATCTATATATGAAACATTCGCTTGCATTGTATGTGATTATGAATGCAATTGCCAGTGATAACTCTTACGTTTTTTACTCAGATATAAGTATAAAGATGTGGTTATTTGATATGAACATATTTGCGGGCCTGTAAAGTTCTAATTTAAGAATAATATTTGTGAAAGCGATCGTCTGCATCGTCTCCCAGCCCAGTTATCTGGAGTGCAGACGGATCTGTAGTACAGTGGTTAACACGCTGGACTGGTAATCCAGGGATCGCAGGTTCGATCCCAAGTCTGACTCTAAGAAAATTAACAGTCTTTCATATGGGACATTAAACCGAGGTCTCGTGTCGGTGCTGTACACCGTGCACGTAAAAGAACCAGAGGAGATTATGGAATGGGTCTCTGTCTGTATCATTGCACTATCCTCCAAACATTTAAAATGACTAATAACTCCAGGAGGCGTCGCTCATATGGGCAACCTGTAGCGACGATAAATAAACGTAAATAAACACACACTACCAAATCACGAATCATGCATATCCCTGACCATGTCACAATTGTATGCACGTATTAGATAATCACCATGCCACCTTTATATCGCATTGTTTTGCGCCAAGGGTATTTTATTGACTCTGTGATACCGATTGTCTACTCCTTCAAAGAATAGATTTATTCAAATATTATTGATTTAAAAAAAATCGCAGAGGCCTCGATTATTTGAACACGTATTTAGATACTCGGACGTTCGATCGAGTTCTCGAATACTCGGACACACGAGTACTCGATGACATCCCTAATATATATACAGTGTTGTATTTAGGCATGGGCCGGCTGTACCATGGCACAGGGCCCCCAACCACATAGATGTCACGCAATATAATGAATAAGAAAAACATTAAATAAAAATTATATGTTTTTAACTTTTATTAAAAAGTTTAGTTTAAACTTCATTTATTTTACAACGATTGTAAAGTAAGTTTTAACAACTTATATTAATCACTCTCGTTTGTGCGGATGAAAGCGTAATTGTGCTCATTCGTGTGGGAGGATACCGGAGTACCCGGAGAAAACCCATAATATTATGTCCGATCTGGCGACCACTGTACCATCTCACATTATTCCCGGTCCGAGGATTGAACCCGGGTTGCATAGGTGAGAAGCGAGCGCGCTAACCACTGCGCTAATCGAACAGCCCAAATGCTTTTTTTATCAAACATCGCACAAGCTCCCCGAGTCCCTATAAACTAGTGTCTATTCTGTCTGATAAAATATCTGAATCTCAATTTGAATGCAACCCTATAGGGCAGCAGACAAAACTCCCCGAAAATGCAACACAATGTACACAGACGGATCTGTAGTCCAGTGGTAACTACAGCAAGTTTATTATTAGCAACACCATATTCCACGCAAATTAATGTTAAAATATTCAACAAAGTATTTTATGGCATACTTTGTTTGTGTCATTAAAACATTGGAAAAGAAACAATTTCCCAGCTGACTATATGTCCACGTTCCCCCGCTAAAATGCAGGATATGCCATTGTTGGGGTAATTTAGTAGTGATAGCTCGATATATTTCATAAAGTCACATTACTATATGGGGAAGGGGTGCCCTCCTGGCCCAGGATACACACACCCTAAATACGCCTCTGTATATATAGACATATCCGTGCAGGGTGGGGAATGGGCAGACATATATATATATATGCAAGCACATATAGACATAGACGTATACATAGTGTATTAAATTCCAATAGACGTTCAAGCCCATGAGGACATACATACATATTACATACATATACAGTTAGCGAACAGTGCAACATAATTATATACAAATCAATGTGAGCTCCCACAATCATAGCCATGTACATTTATTTCTATGTGTAAATACGTGCAATATGTATATGATGTGTGTCTTATAATTAAAGCAAAACAGTTCTTTATTTCTAACACGGAGAGAGTCAAAAGACGCAACAAAACACAAACACAAAACCAAACATATACAATTTAAGTTGTAGCATATATTAATATAAAAAAATGTAATTGTGCCTACACAGACGGATCTGTAGTCCAGTGGTAACACGCTGGACTGGTAATCCAGGGATCGCAGGTTCGATCCCAGTCTGAACCTAATAAAATTAACAGTCTTTCAGATGGGACGTTAAACCGAGGTCTCGTGTCGGTGCTTTACACCGTGCACGTAAAAGAACCAGATGAGACTCTGGAACGGGTCTCTCTCTGTATCATTGCACTATCCTCCAACATCTAAAATGACTAATCTTTTCAGGAGGCGTCGCTCATATAGGTAACCGGTAACGACGATAAATAAACGTAAAACACGCACATTGTGCCTACACTTGTGTAAATGTTGCAAAGTTGTAGAACATGGCCGATCAGTAAACCCTTCGTAACCATATTCATTACTAAATGTTTAAGTACTATAAATTTAATTTTACATGTGGTTATTGAATAAATAAATATTAATAATAATCAATTAACTCTAAAATAATAATAGAGAAAGTTATGATGATACTTACTCTGTAACATCGTATCGCTGACCCGTGAAGAATAAACAGCACACTTTCCGTAAATTGTCTTTGAAGACCATTGTCAAAATATTTATTGAAACATTTTATTTTCTCACCTCACAGAATATTTGATATTATCAAATAACTGAGCACTGAATATATTTTATTAACTACCAAAGTAATGAAACGATGCGTTAATTATATCTTACGACCAAGTTTAAATATTATGATCACTTCCCTGTAGAGATGTGTATTATCCAGCCAAGGGTATTTTAGTAATTTCAACAGAATAAAATTTAATATGTTTAGTCACGCATGCACAGTTTGTAATCAAACATCAAATAATCTTCCAGGTTCATTCCGCAATGCATACATATACCAAGCACGAGCAATCACAGACAACCATGATGAACCACCCAGTGTTAAATGTTGCCCTATATCACACTAAACTCTAGTATTCGAATCATCTCCAGAATCTAAGGGGTTCGTCCTTGAACCGAGGCCGCCGTTCAAATTTCACGAAAGTGCGTCGGTATTTGTTTGCGTAATCCTAGTAACAGATAAAAACGGAGACACGCACGAAACCTTTTCCTTGACAGAGGGAACACACTTATTTATTTTACAACATATTGAAACTATTAACGTCCAACAATTTCAGAAACAAATAATAATGATAATATGTACACGTATGGATGGTGCGCATTCCTGGTGCGCATTCCCAGCGTCTCATCCAATGTAACTACACAATTTCTAGAGACATTGACAATGAGTATCATTGTGTTTTAATATGTCCGTGTTACTCAGATTTCAGGAAATAAACTCATTAATAAATACTATTAAATGAGAATAAGCATTTATAAAATGTGTATTTTAATGAACAGTGATAATAGAAAGGTGTTATTAAACGTGTCTCCTTTTCTTAAGAATGCTTTAAAAAAACACACCAACTAGAATGTTCATCCTCTAGAGAGTTAACTAGAATACAGTAGCACTACGACAGATTTATTGATCGCTTGTTTATTTGTATATACTTGTATGCATATAGTATGACTATGTACGTATGTATACATCATGGCGTTATGTTCTGTTCTGTGCCTAGGCTATCTGTACGTATGTATACGTCATGGCGTTATGTTCGGTTCTGTTCCTAGGCTATCTGTACGTATGTATATGTCATGGTGTTATGTTCTGTTCTGTTCCTATGCTATATGTACGTATGTATACGTCATGGCGTTATGTTCTGTTCTGTTCCTATGCTATCTGTACGTATGTATATGTCATGGTGTTATGTTATGTTCTGTTCCTAGGCTATCTGTACGTATGTATACGCCATGGCGTTATGTTCCGTTCCTAGGCTATCTGTACGTATGTATACGTCATGGCGTTATGTCCGTTCTTAGGCTATCTGTACGTATGTATATGTCATGGTGTTATGTTCTGTTCTGTTCCTATGCTATCTGTACGTATGTATACGTCATGGCGCTATGTTCTGTTCTGTTCCTAGGCTATCTGTACGTATGTATATGTCATGGTGTTATGTTCTGTTCCGTTCCTAGGCTATCTGTACGTATGTATACGCCATGGCGTTATGTTCCGTTCCTAGGCTATCTGTACGTATGTATACGTCATGGCGTTATGTTCCGTTCCTAGGCTATATGTACGTATGTATACGTCATGGCGCTATGTTCTGTTCTGTTCCTAGGCTATCTGTACGTATGTATACGTCATGGCGTTATGTTCGGTTCCTATGCTATCTGTACGTATGTATACGTCATGGCATTATGTTCTGTTCGGTTCCTAGGCTATATGTACGTATGTATATGTCATGGTGTTATGTTCTGTTCTGTTACTAGGCTATCTGTACGTATGTATACGTCATGGCGTTATGTTCCGTTCCTAGGCTATCTGTACGTATGTATACGTCATGGCGTTATGCTCTGTTCAGTTCCTAGGCTATCTATACGTATGTATATGTCATGGTGTTATGTTCTGTTCTGTTCCTAGGCTATCTGTACGTATGTATACGTCATGGCGTTATGTTCTGTTCGGTTCCTAGGCTATCTGTACGTATGTATACGTCATGGCGTTATGTTCTGTTCTGTTCCTATGCTATCTGTACGTATGTATACGTCATGGCGTTATGTTCGGCTCCTAGGCTATCTGTACGTATGTATACGTCATGGCGTTATGTTCTGTTCTGTTCCTAGGCTATCTGTACGTATGTATACGTCATGGCGTTATGTTCTGTTCTGTTCCTAGGATATCTGTACGTATGTATACGTCATGGCGCTATGTTCTGTTCTGTTCCTAGGCTATCTGTACGTATATATATGTCATGGTGTTATGTTCTGTTCCGTTCCTAGGCTATCTGTACGTATGCATACGCCATGGCGTTATGTTCCGTTCCTAGGCTATCTGTACGTATGTATACGTCATGGCGTTATGTTCCGTTCCTAGGCTATCTGTACGTATGTATACGTCATGGCGCTATGTTCTGTTCTGTTCCTAGGCTATCTGTACGTATGTATACGTCATGGCGTTATGTTCGGTTCCTAGGCTATCTGTACGTATGTATGCGTCATGGCGTTATGTTCTGTTCGGTTCCTAGGCTATATGTACGTATGTATATGTCATGGTGTTATGTTCCGTTCTGTTACTAGGCTATCTGTACGTATGTATACGTCATGGCGTTATGTTCCGTTCCTAGGCTATCTGTACGTATGTATACGTCATGGCGTTATGTTCTGTTCAGTTCCTAGGCTATCTGTACGTATGTATATGTCATGGTGTTATGTTCTGTTCTGTTCCTAGGCTATCTGTACGTATGTATACGTCATGGCGTTATGTTCTGTTCGGTTCCTAGGCTATCTGTACGTATGTATACGTCATGGCGTTATGTTCTGTTCTGTTCCTATGCTATCTGTACGTATGTATACGTCATGGCGTTATGTTCGGCTCCTAGGCTATCTGTACGTATGTATACGTCATGGCGTTATGTTCTGTTCTGTTCCTAGGATATCTGTACGTATGTATACGTCATGGCGCTATGTTCTGTTCTGTTCCTAGGCTATATGTACGTATGTATACGTCATGGCGTTATGTTCGGTTCCTAGGCTATCTGTACGTATGTATACGTCATGGCGTTATGTTCTGTTCTGTTCCTATGCTATCTGTACGTATGTATACGTCATGGCGTTATGTTCTGTTCTGTTCCTAGGCTATCTGTACGTATGTATACGTCATGGCGTTATGTTCTGTTCTTTTCCTAGGCTATCTGTACGTATGTATACGTCATGGCGTTATGTTCTGTTCTGTTCCTATGCTATCTGTACGTATGTATACGTCATGGCGTTATGTTCTGTTCCTATGCTATCTGTACGTATGTATACGTCATGGCGTTATGTTCTGTTCCTATGCTCTCTGTATGTATGTATACGTCATGGCGTTATGTTCTGTTCTTTTCCTAGGATATCTGTACGTATGTATACGTCATGGCGCTATGTTCTGTTCTGTTCCTATGCTATCTGTACGTATGTATACGTCATGGCGTTATGTTCGGTTCCTAGGCTATCTGTACGTATGTATACGTCATTGCGTTATGTTCTGTTCTGTTCCTATGCTATCTGTACGTATGTATACGTCATGGCGCTATGTTCTGTTCTGTTCCTAGGCTATCTGTACGTATGTATACGTCATGGCGTTATGTTCTGTTCTGTTCCTAGGCTATCTGTACGTATGTATACGTCATGGCGTTATGTTCTGTTCTGTTCCTAGGCTATCTGTACGTATGTATACGTCATGGCGTTATGTTCTGTTCTAGGCTATTGTACGTATGTATACGTCATGGCGTATGTCTGTTCGTTCTAGGTTCATGCTATCTGTACGTATGTATACGTCATGGCGTTATGTTCGGCTCCTAGGCTATCTGTACGTATGTATACGTCATGGCGTTATGTTCTGTTCTGTTCCTAGGCTATCTGTACGTATTTATATGTCATGGTGTTATGTTCTGTTCTGTAGGCTATCTGTACGTATGTATACGTCATGGCGTTATGTTCTGTTCTGTTCCTAGGCTATATGTACGTATGTATACGTCATGGCGTTATGTTCTGTTCTGTTCATAGGCTATCTGTACGTATGTATACGTCATGGCGTTATGTTCGGCTCCTAGGCTATCTGTACGTATGTATACGTCATGGCGTTATGTTCTGTTCTGTTCCTAGGCTATCTGTACGTATTTATATGTCATGGTGTTATGTTCTGTTCTGTAGGCTATCTGTACGTATGTATACGTCATGGCGTTATGTTCTGTTCTGTTCCTAGGCTATCTGTACGTATGTATACGTCATGGCGTTATGTTATTATATTCAATTCAATTATTCTTTATTAACTCAGATCATTTACATGACATATGAGTATACATGTAATTAGTTAACAGATGCTGTGACACGGGTTGATAAATAAATAATAAAGAGTACAGTAGAGAAAAGAGTCAACTTTGGAGATGGGAAAAGAGCGTGAAATTCTATTATTTTGTATTTTATATATAGTTATAGTATATAGTTCTCCTCTAGCCCATCCACAGACGAATATGTAGTCCAGTGGTAACCCGCTGGACTGGTAATCCAGGGATCGCAGGTTCGATCCCCCTTCTGACCCTAATAAAATTAACAGTCTTTCAGATGGCACTTTCAACCGAGGTCTCGTGTGGGTGCTTTATATAAAGCTTTATATCTCTCCCACCTCCATATTACTGGGACTACATGAGATTCTGGCCTGCATTATGAACATTGGTTTGGCTACTACATTGTCAATGTATGTCGTATTGGTAATGGCGTCAAGAGGTGCTTCTATGAGGGATAGGGTTAAAGCGTACACTTGTATTCAAGTGATACTGTTTCATTAACAACGGTGTACACAATAACATATTCCTTTAATGACACCTCCAAACAAGTGGAAGTCCTGGTAGCGCAATGGTAGCGCACTCGCTTCGCACACATTTGTAGCCCATTCTCTCTCCCTCGTAGGAACTTGTTTCGCAATCGAGCTTAAATAAATGTATATAAACTGATGACCAAAAAACCTGATTAATCGTTATTTACTCAAAAACTTTCTCTGATTAATCGACTAAGCATTTCAGACCGATTAGCAAGACTAGAGCAAACGTGTATCTTGTTGTACCTCATTAGCCATGATATTACCGGCACCGTTGAGAAAGTGCGTCACTGGTAATGAATGACTGAAATCGGAAAGTGAAAAGGCTTGTTAATGTAAGATATAGCAGAAAGGAAGAAACAAGCGGTGCAGTCGTATTGACTCGATAATGAGCCGTAAATAACGAAACAAGAACATTAATTAATGGTATCTGTGCTGCACGCAATTCCAAAACCATGTTATTTTCCTGACGAGCAGAATTGTGTAAAATTTACAGTAATGGAAATAAATTGTATTGGTTATGTCATAAAGTGCGTGAGCTTGTAGTATGGTTTGTTTGTTTGTTGGTTTCTGCATAAAGTGCGTGAGCTTGTGGTATGGTTTGTTTGTTGGTTTGCTTGTTTCTGGGGGATTAAAGTCACACCAGCTGAGGTCATACGGCGACTCTCCATCTATTAATGGTGGAGGGAAAGCTCGGGTACCCCTTCAATCAATAGTTTAGGCACATATGGGTACACTGGTAGAATCACCGACCTAATGCAAGCCAGCTGGATTGCTTCCTCACTTGAAAGAATTCGACATCCGCAGTGGGATTCGATCTTTTGTAAAGGTGAGTATCTAGAGAAATTAAACTTTATTTATTTTACAACTATTGCGAAGCAAGTTTTAACAACTTATATTAATAACTCTCGTTGGCTCGGAGAAAACCCACCTGTCCGATCTGGCGATCATCGTACCATCTCACATACTTCCCGGTCCGAGGATCGAACCCGGGTTGCATTGGTGAGAAGCGAGCGCGCTAACCACTGCCCTAATCGGACAGCCTAGAGAATATTTAACTGATGTTGACTGGAGGAATTAGTATACTATATATGTTGAAGAGTCCTGGATATCCTTACCGCAAGGTGAAATCACAGCATTGCTTCATACTTTATATAACTGAACAGAAACCTAATAAGTTTAAATCTAGACCAAAATGGATGGACCAGTCTGCATAAGGCATGTGAAGAAGAAGTACCACGCCTGGAATAAATTCACATTCTGTCGGAGTTATCAACCTTATGAATAGAAGGTAGTATAGTATGCTAAAAGGAAACACGAGAAGTGTGTTGCTAACGTCTATCCCACCCCACCCTATTCCAAATCCCAACTTTGACCTGGACAGAGCATTGTTTTTAGTAGTGCACAATCTAACCCAAAATCATTTTCGGGATACACAAAGGAGCAAACAGTGACAAGGTGCTGTATAAGGAATATGGAAGATAGTGATGTAAATACAATTAGATAGTGATATAAATACAATTAGATAGTGATGTAAATACAATTAGATAGTGATATAAATACAATTAGATAGTGATGTAAATACAATTAGATAGTGATATAAATACAATTACATAGTGATATAAATACAATTAGATAGTGATATAAATACAATTAGATAGTGATGTAAATACACTTAGATAATGATGTAAATACAATTAGATAGTGATGTAAATACACTTAGATAGTGATGTAAATACACTTAGATAGTGATGTAAATACACTTAGATAGTGATATAAATACACTTAGATAGTGATGTAAATACACTTAGATAGTGATATAAATACACTTAGATAGTGATATAAATACAATTAGATAGTGATATAAATACACTTAGATAGTGATATAAATACACTTAGATAGTGATATAAATACAATTAGATAGTGATATAAATACACTTAGATAGTGATATAAATACAATTAGATAGTGATATAAATACACTTAGATAGTGATATAAATACAATTAGATAGTGATATAAATACACTTAGATAGTGATATAAATACAATTAGATAGTGATATAAATACACTTAGATAGTGATATAAATACACTTAGATAGTGATATAAATACAATTAGATTGTGATATAAATACACTTAGATAGTGATATAAATACAATTAGATAGTGATATAAATACAATTAGATAGTGATATAAATACACTTAGATAGTGATATAAATACAATTAGATAGTGATATAAATACAATTAGATAGTGATATAAATACAATACATAGTTCCCGTGTGACGTCATCATTCCTACTGTGGCTGCCATTTTGAATGGCAAAGTTGATCAGATATTATATATAATATATAGTAGCGTACTTTTGTTTTCTTCATAAAATATTTATTTTTCATCCCATCACCATGGTTCATACATTGTTAGAAAGCTCTCAATGGACATATTTTTTGTATCATTTCACAAATTTCGTATCAATGACGAATACATAATAATTTTCCCTTATATTAATATTTCAACTGTGAAAATAGACTTTCAAAAATAGGTGCAAGTTAAGTTCTTATAATTTATAATCCATACATCATTGTCAAAAAATAAATTAATATTTAAAAAGTACATTTCAATACCTTTAAATTCATACCAAATTTTATATTAAGAAACCAAAATTAATAAAGTTATTGCAATTAAAGAATTACTAGTAAAATCATGAAATTGCCATTAATAAAACTTGCCAGTCAAAATGGCTGCCAAGATAAGGCCTTATCAGTGTTTTTGACTGCTGTGGGAACTATGTATTAAATAGTGATATAAATACACTTAGATAGTGATATAAATACACTTAGATAGTGATATAAATACAATTACATAGTGATATAAATACACTTAGATAGTGATATAAATACAATTAGATAGTGATGTAAATACAATTACATAGTGATATAAATACAATTACATAGTGATATAAATACAATTAGATAGTGATATAGATATAATTACATAGTGATATAAATACAATTAGATAGTATTATAAATACAATTAGATAGTGATATAAATACAATTAGATAGTGATATAGATATAATTACATAGTGATATAAATACAATTAGATAGTATTATAAATACAATTAGATAGTCACCGTTAGTGATAATAAATACAATTAGATAGTGATGTAAATACAATTACATAGTGATATAAATACACTTAGATAGTGATATAGATATAATTACATAGTGATATAAATACACTTAGATAGTGATATAAATACAATTAGATAGTGATAATAAATACAATTAGATAGTGATATAAATACAATTAGATAGTGATGTAAATACAACTACATAGTGATATAAATACAATTAGATAGTGATGTAAATACAATTAGATAGTGATGTAAATACAATTAGATAGTGCTATAAATACAATTAGATAGTGATATAAATAAAATTAGATAGTGATGTAAATACAATTACATAGTGTTATAAATACAATTAGATAGTGATATAAATACAATTAGATAGTGATATAGATATAATTACATAGTGATATAAATACAATTAGATAGTGATATAAATACAATTAGATAGTGATATAAATACAATTAGATAGTGATATAGATATAATTACATAGTGATATAAATACACTTAGATAGTGATATAAATACACTTAGATAGTGATATAAATGCAATTAGATAGTGATATAAATACAATTAGATAGTGATATAAATACAATTAGATAGTGATATAAATACAATTAGATAGTGATATAAATACAATTAGATAGTGATATAAATACAATTAGATAGTGATATAAATACAATTAGATAGTGATGTAAATACAATTAGATAGTGATGTAAATACAATTAGATAGTGCTATAAATACAATTAGATAGTGATAATAAATACAATTAGATAGTGATATAAATACAATTAGATAGTGATATATATAATTAAATAGTGATATAAATACACTTAGATAGTGATATAAATGCAATTAGATAGTGATATGAATGCAATTAGATAGTGATATAAATACAATTATATAGTGATATAAATACAATTAGATAGTGATATAAATACAATTATATAGTGATGCAAATACAATTAGATAGTGATGTAAATACAATTACATAGTGATATAAATACAATTAGATAGTGATGGAAATACAATTAGATAGTGATGTAAATACAATTATATAGTGCTATTAATACAATTAGATAGTGATATAAATAAAATTAGATAGTGATGTAAATACAATTACATAGTGATATAAATACAATTAGATAGTGATATAAATACAATTAGATAGTGATATAGATATAATTACATAGTGATATAAATACAATTAGATAGTATTATAAATACAATTAGATAGTGATATAAATACAATTAGATAGTGATATAGATATAATTACATAGTGATATAAATACAATTAGATAGTATTATAAATACAATTAGATAGTGATGTAAATACAATTACATAGTGATATAAATACACTTAGATAGTGATATAGATATAATTACATTGTGATATAAATACACTTAGATAGTGATATAAATACAATTAGATAGTGATAATAAATACAATTAGATAGTGATATAAATACAATTAGATAGTGATGTAAATACAATTACATAGTGATATAAATACAATTAGATAGTGATGTAAATACAATTAGATAGTGATGTAAATACAATTAGATAGTGCTATAAATACAATTAGATAGTGATATAAATAAAATTAGATAGTGATGTATATACAATTACATAGTGATATAAATACAATTAGATAGTGATATAAATACAATTAGATAGTGATATAGATATAATTACATAGTGATATAAATACAATTAGATAGTATTATAAATACAATTAGATAGTGATATAAATACAATTAGATAGTGATATAGATATAATTACATAGTGATATAAATACACTTAGATAGTGATATAGATATAATTACATAGTGATATAAATACACTTAGATAGTGATATAAATACAATTAGATAGTGATACTAAATACAATTAGATAGTGATGTAAATACAATTAGATAGTGCTATAAATACAATTAGATAGTGATATAAATAAAATTAGATAGTGATGTAAATACAATTACATAGTGATATAAATACAATTAGATAGTGATATAAATACAATTAGATAGTGATATAGATATAATTACATAGTGATATAAATACAATTAGATAGTGATGTAAATACAATTAGATAGTGATATAAATACAATTAGATAGTGATATAAATATAATTACAGAGGACAGCGGAGGTAATTAATTAGGATTGTACGTCCGTATTGAGGATGTCACATCATTACGTGATGTTACTGACAGGTTTGGACCAGATTCTTACCTCCAAACCTTGAGAGCCGGATAATTGTCGTCCAAAATTTTGAAAGTTTAGGAATGTGCCAATGAATTATATTTTCCACTTGCCATATTTAGTTAATCAGCAGAGAAGGAGAAGACCTCTATAAGCTATAGATTTCGGTTCTAATCCTTTTTCATACATGTATGTAAATATTTGTGTAAATGGTACATTTGTATATGTTGTATCATTGTTTGAAATAAACTATGTTTAAGCTAACACTAATCAGCAGAATAAGAACAGGTCCGGAAAGATAGCAAACGCTTCCTGTATCGTTATGCTATTTTGTTTTGTTTTTTGTTTTTCGTTAGCGTACCACATTCCGCTACATTCATAAGTAACTAAACAGCGTCCCTTTTTTTAAGATTCAACACCCATAGCCATGACTGAATGTGTGTCCATTTGTGTGTTTTACGTTTATTTATCGTCGCTACCGGTTGCCCATATGAGCGACGCCTCCTGAAGAGATTAGTCATTTTAGATTTTTGGAGGATAGTGCAATGATACAGACAGAGACCCATTCCAGAGTATCCTCTAGTTCATTTACGTGCACGGTGTACAGCACCGACACGAGACATCGGTTTAAAGTCCCACCAGAAAGACATGTGGTTACTATAATTGTTAGTATATGCAACCTGTGTATTAACAAATAAAGTTATGTTCTGTTCTGTTCAGTTCTGTTTAAGAAAGTGGATATTTCTGACACAGGGAATTATCGGCCAGTGTCATTGACATTAATTATTTGTAAAATGTTAGGAAAATGTGTACGAGAGACAGACACTATTCTTGGACATAGGAAACATATAATAAACATTTTTCTGTTGAAGTACTATTCTGCAGTTACGTACTGTACTGGACGACTGGACGACTGGACACGTGTTCATGATTTAAGCTACCAAACCGACTCGATTTACGTTGACTTTCAGATGGTGCTGCATCAGCTACTTTTGCTCAAATTTGACTGGTATGGTATTAAGGATAGACTACTACAATGGATAGAAGATTGATCAAGAATAAAAACTAAAGGGTTGTATTAAATAGGGTTCGATATTGGGTCCACGTTTGTTCATTATTTATATCAACGATGTGCCAGAACTTATCCAAGGAACGTATGCTGCAGAAGACACAAAGATATATCAAGTTATACGTTCACACGCGGATCAGATTAAGCTACATGTGGACTTGTATTCACTTTGCCGCTGCAGTAAAGATTGGCTTCACCGTTTAAATGTGAACAATTGTAAAATGTGCTTATTGAGAAGCTGTGTTAGCCCACATCCTGGCATTTTCAATTATTACTCGTTAACGTTAAGGTTATAAGTAAGTAAGTAAGTTTTTTATTAAAGTGACATGTGCACATTTCAACAAATATATATAGCAAATATTAAACAACAAGAAGACGCACCCGGCCCCGTGGGCCTATAAATCACCTAATAATATGCATTCAATAATAATTATATAGTGTGACATATAGTTATACATGTATATAGCAATTCTTGGAATAATTTATAGATTGTTACCTTTTGTGGGGTTTCCTGAATCATTGAATGGTTACCTTCATACATGTCTTCTTCCACATTTTGTTTCGTTATAACACGACATGTAGGGTTGTGTTCTTAACGTGAGCCGCAAATGCACACATCTATATGTTGTTAATATTAATATTTATTGCATACGTTACTATAAATAGTAACAAATATTTATTGCATACGTTACTATAAATAGTAACAAATATTTATTGCATACGTTACTATAAATAGTAACAAATGTAATGGTACAAAAGCAAATGATGTGGTCGACGCGGGCAATATATTTCGATTTTCGGCTCTGTCGGGCCAATATCGGATATTGGCACGCGCTGAGAACGAATCACGAGCACGTGTCACAGGTAGCAACAACATAGAAACCACATTGTGTAAACATGGCCGCCGAAGCAACACTAAAGTCGTTGTCTGACAGATTGTTGTCTCTTGAGGGTAAAATGGCTGAGCGAAATAAGAAAATAACAGCAGAAGAAACATACGGCTATGTATGCAATAAAGAAGTTATTAAACGGCTGCGGTGGGCCATTTGTGGATATTGGCGCACCTATCCGATATTGGCTCGAGGGCCGTTAGGCTATCTCCATAGGGTGCGCCAATATCCACAAATGGCCCACCTCCGCGGCTTAATAACCTCTCTATATATATATAAAATTATATATATATATATATATATATTAATACAATAAAACAACGAATACTTGATATGTATCATCAACAGTGGTATTCACCACTCAATAACTCTACTCGTCTTGAAACGTATAACTTGTTTAAACATGAATTTCAGTTAGAAAACTATCTTGACATTATACTAGAACCTAAATTTAGAATATCTTTAACCAAATTCCGGACCTCATCCCATGACCTAGCAATAGAATGAGGGCGTTACACAAACGTACCACGGAATGAACGTATCTGTATACATTGTAATTATAGAATGATTGAAAGCGAGTATCATTTTCTTCTTATTTGTCCTACATTTAGAAATTTAAGAACAAATATCTGAAACGCTACTATTATACTTTTTAGACACCACAACCATCTAATGTATGCTCTTCTGAAAATGTATCAATGTCGTTCCATTGTACATTGTTTATATATGTATTCTTTGCTATAAGTATGTTGTCATATTTAATGCAATAAATATATTGAATTGAATTGAATATGCTGAAAATGAAACTTGAAATAAGTGCACGTTTACAGGCGGCATGTATATTTCCTATACACTATTTATCTGCTTCTATGTTAGAAATTGCATTATATGTTAGTATGGTGTTAATACTGTCTCTTCGCGGAAAGATAACATGATGATGTGTGTATCTATGAATGATCTCGCCATCTTTTCCATGCTGCTGTTCTTAATTATATTCATTATTTGTAGTGCTGCTTTGCAGATTTCCATAAATTCGTGCAACAACTGTCGGATAACAATCTATTGACTAGTATGCATAATGGCTTGCACATTGTAGATGATGTTTCTTTTTACCATTTATTACTGATCTCGTCCGGTCCATTTGGCTTTGTTAACAGGACGTGATTTAAGGATCTATGATTTATGGTTCACAGCCAACAATGTATGCTATCTAGAATGTCATCAGTTTGTTTACATCATAGGCGGAATGGCGATTTGTGAGTCGTCAACAGTTGATATTGAAGTAAATTAACTATTTAAGAACAGAACAGAACAGCACAGAAAGGATCTACACAAATCACCGTTCCACTATCTGATGCATACACACTGTCTACATTGCCACACGTTAAATCTCTAGTAGCCAATGGCGGTATAACATTACATTTTATTTTTTCCACTAGCATCTTTACACTTTTCCAATCGAGCTAAAATGAATGTGTATAAACTAAACCACTTTTCCAATATTGAAGGGGATTGGTTGATTGTAGTTCGTTAATTGATGTATCACGATTATTGAAAGATTGTCCATTGTCATGCTTCTTTGAGTGTTCGTTAATTGATGTATCACGATTATTGAAAGATTGTCCATTGTCATGCTTCTTTGAGTTGTTTATCTTGTTACGATATTTCTTATATATATTCCAATCTGAAATGGTATTACTTTTAATCGAGTTATCTTTTTGTCGATCTATTTTGAGCGATAAACGTCGAAAAATAGAATAATACCATGTATTGTCATTAGGTGGGGGTAGTAACTAAATTGCAGACCGGTCTGTAGTCCAGTGGTAACACGCTGGACTGGTAATCCAGGGGTCGCAGGTTCCATCCCCGTTTGACCCTAATCAAATTAACAGTCTTTCAGATGCGACATTAAACAGCGGTCTTGTGTCGGTGCTTTACACCGTACCGTGCACGTAAAAGAACCAGATGAGACTCTGGAATGGGTCTCTGTCTGTATCAATGCACAATCTTACAAAAATCTAAAATGACTAATATCTTCAGGAGGCGTCGCTCATATGGGCAACCGGTAGCGACGATAAATAAACGTAAAACACACTCGCTGTAGAGTAACGAATGTGGCAACAAATCTTACAAATTATTGCAGTAAGTGTACTATTAATTTAAAACACTGTCGTGACGTCATTCCTTTGTTATTAATATTGGACTGCTTTCAAAAGGCCAGAGTATTACATGTATATACATCAAATCATATGCGTAAATGTACGAAATTAACAATTATAATTAGTAAGATATTGATATATAAGTGTGTGTTTTGAGTACGTTATAAGCCTCAAACGGATCCAATATGTAAAATATAGGTACTATATTCGGCGCACGTACCTCACACAGTCCAATATTTTACATATTGGATGGTTTTCGGCTTATATCCTATACAAAAATATAGGGGGGGGGGGGAAACCAGCTCTACTGTGTTTACAACTTGAAACTTGTTATTTGATGTCTATAAAATTTTGCAAAATTTGGGCATTCCAAAATGCTAATGGCAACTATTCTAGTGGACCATTTTTTTACAAAGTGCCTGTGAGAGGATCTAATTCCGTAATGAATTACGACCCAACCCTAACAAGGATGGAAGTCGTAATAGCGCAGTGGATGCGCGTTCGCTTCAGGTGCGAACGGTCCGGAGTTCGAGCCCCGCTGGAGCCGTTACGATTGTGCCCTTAGGCAAGGCATTTAAATTCCACGTTGCCTCTTCTCTCTCCCTCGTGGCGATGGATTCCATCAGGAATGAGGTCTCGAGAGTGATTAATATAAGTTGAAATAACTTGTTTCTCAATCGAGCTAAAATAAATTTGTATAAGCTAACAAGGCGGTTGTTTAGAAATTAAGTATTGCTATTTGGGGAGTGTTGAGGAAGCAATTCGATCTGATTTTGAGTCAAATGACACTAACATAAGTTATAATATCTAAATAAGTGGTTAGGACCATACTAACTAAGACATTATCAAAAACGTTTAATGTTGTTAAAACTTGTGGCCCAAACCATTTGTATTATCATGCTATATTCCTGTACATGTATTGTATGTTATAATAGTATCTACCGTCTCCGTGGCCTAGTGGTTAAGGCGTCCGCCTACGGAGCGGGATGTATAATGTTCGTTCTGGTATGACCGGTTGGTGAGCCGCCAGCTAGTTAAATAATGGTTACCGATTGCCTACCAGCCTGGCGCCTGGCATACAAGCATAGGATTCGGGAAGTACTGATGTTCATAAAATGAGGTGTCTCATAAGTCAGAAATAGGCTGGCCCTTTAAATACGGGTGACAATATAATAAACAAACACCTTTATCATGCTCAATGTAACACAACTATTTACATATTGTTTCAACGTAGATTTTTATTATACAGCAAATATATATAATGCAATGTCACGTGATACATGATAGAATGAAATATTACAACAGTACAATATTTTACAATTGCGTGAACCGTATCCTTATATTATTACGTTTATTTATCGTCGCTACCGGTTGCCCATATGAGCGATGGACAGTTTACCATCCAGCTTTCCTGGGCAACCAGTAATTGGTGCTCCAACCTCCGTAAGAAACTTTTTCATATAAAGAGACACTGTCTGAGAGGCGCTCGAACCCGTGGCCATCAATGATGATAGGTTACAGTGGTATACAAGTCAGCGACCGTAACCACTCAACCACGGAGTGGGCTACAGCATCCTCTTCAGAGAGTTCCGTTTCCATTGATTTACCGCTATTAGATGTATCAGTCAACTGAACAACACATGTTCATCTGTGACGTATACACAAGCCACACAAGTTGATAAGTGGTGCACAGACGGATCTGTAGTCCAGTGGTAACACGCTGGATTGGTAATCCAGGGATCGCAGGTTCGATCCCCCGTCTGACCTTAATAAAATTAACAGTCTTTCAGATGGGACGTTAAACCGAGGTCTAGTGTCGGTGCTTTACACCGTGCACGTAAAAGAACCAGCGGAGATTCTGGAATGGGTCTCTGCCTGTATATTGCACTATCCTCCAAAAATCTAAAATGGCTAATTTCTTCAGGAGGCGTCGCTCATATGGGCAAACGGTAGCGACGATAAATACACGTAAAACACACACAAAGGTGGTGCCCTCATCTCTCAATATCACTCGTCGTGGTGAAAGCAATCCGTTAAAAGCAACGTATGCTGGGACTCATAAATGTTTGAATGTGAAATAGTTGACCAAGCACGCAAACTGTATGGATATCCAGTAACTTAGGTGAACAGGCAATTCAAGGAAATAAAGATGTTAAAACGATAAATACACATTAGACCAGAACCACAGATGACAGAAAGCTGAACCAACCTGTCGCATATATTTTGAAATACTATCAAGATTCAAATACACACCACCTCGTAGGTAATTCAATTTCATAACTAAACAAGCTAACATTCTGTTTTAACATAATGAAAGTACAAGAGTAATTCTAGTCGATTTCAGATATTTGGCAAGATAGGTGATATCGACCGTTTTAGTCCATATGTCTAAATATAGGATTTTACACTCGTGGTAATTTCATACCATATTTTATGAAATGAGATTTGGAATTTCAAAAAAGAGTTTCATAAAATATGGTATGAAATCACCAGGAGTGTAAAATCCATTTTTATCACATTACCATGGTAACAATACCATAGCGTGCTTGTTTTAATAAATAACGTTGTTACTTTCATTTTGGCGCCACGTGTCAGGGCAAATTGCCATGACGTATTAGCAGCGTTACATTTAAGTTTTAAACAGCGTTATACTTGCGTAAATACTTCTATTAAAGTTTGTCGTACCATTAACGTTATGCACCAATTCAAATAGAAATATGCATACTATAAAGATTAATTTACAAATTATAAGGATTATTCTCTCAACCAATCAGAATCCTTCCAGGTGTTTTTACACGTGTGCACATATAAGAAATTATGAGATGGTGCTATTACACTGAATAGAAGTCGTGATAGCTCAGTGGCGAAAGGCCCGGAGTTCGAGCCCCGCTGGAGCCGTTACGATTGTGTCCTTAGGCAAGGCATTTAAATTCCACATGCCTCTTCTCTCTCCCTCGTGGCGATGGATTCCATCAGGAATGAGGTCTCGTGAGTGATTAGTATAAGTTATAAGAACTTGTTTCGCAATCGAGCTAAAATAAATTTGTATAAACTAAACTATTACACTGAATACAAGCAAAGTCATGTGATACATATCATAAAAATTAATGTTAATTGCATTGAAGTTCATTCCATGGTCATTAACGGTGACGTTGATTATTTTACGCCACGACACAAACATGTCGTTCAGTTGTGCCTAAACCTTTGAACACGCATTGATATATTTAGAAACATTGTCATCAGTTTTGAAATCAAACTAAAACAGTGTAAAGAATATAAAAGTCAATCAAAACCACGCAATAAGAAATAGAAGTTCACCGACTTGTATCCCGCAATTTATGATGAGTCTACCGCCACCACAAGACAAAAACATTTTTGTTTTAAAATTCGTAATTCAAAAAATAAATTGTTAAAAAATGCGTATTTCAGAATATTGCTGCAGAATAGCGGCGCATATTTGTGCTATTTTAAACTAAACATGGTGGGCTACTTGCTCTAGAGTGTAGACTAGTGTGTGTAGATATCACTTGTATGGACTTTATATACTCGTATTCTATAACTGATGACTTTAAATGCGGATTGATGATGTCACAATGCCCACAAATAATTATATTACGCAAAAGCAAATATCTTACCCTGAAGCAAAATGTCTTGTGATGAAAATAGCGACTGTCTCAGCCTAGAAACACTGCTATAATATTATCAGAATAATAATAGTAATAATAATAATATAATATAATAATAATAATAATAATAACAGTAATAATTATAATCGCATTATACTAGAAGCTGAATTAATTATTTAGATCAATCATAGGGATATGTCACGTGGTATTGGCGTTGTCATGGCGACTACATAAGCATCATCAATACATATACGTGCACGTGGTATTCGCTATTTGCAAACGAATAAAGCCTTGATGATTGGATTATATGTTCGTTTGCAATATATATGTCGCTAAAACATAAGGTTGTATACAAATGTTTCTGCACGAAAAGGATAAATGGCTCACAGAAACGTTGTTTTTCCTCCCGTTTTATTGACGATTGGGAAGAGAGCATTGGGCATGCCCGATCCTTGTACAATACCATATTTATGTGTAGTCACATCGACCAAAGGACGTGTTTAATAGTGGTTTAATAGTGCCACCAATCGCTAAACACGTCCAGTAATGACGTACACGTGCAGACGCAAATATTCCACAACGTCGAAACAGTGATAGCGTTCAGACAACTATTTTCCATTGCCTCTTCTCTCTTCCATGGCGATGGATTCAATCAGGAATGAGGTCTCGGGGATGATTAATGCAAGTTGAAACAACTTGTTTCGCAATCGAGCTAAAATAATTTTGCATGAACTAACTATTTTCCAAAAGGACGTACAATTATCATCATACACTGCAATATAGTCAGTGCATTTTTAATACTTTGAAATGTAAGCGTGTGCGATGTTTTTTTTTGATTCACGAAACACAGATCCAGGTCAGATGTCACAAACTACATTTCTTTCCTGCGTTTGCTTAGAGCAATAACGTTCTCCATTAAAATCCATATTCATATTAACTCTTTCATCGCCAATGTCGCGTAAAGGCGCTTAGCAAACAGCCGAGAAGCCGATGAGACAGAACAGAACGTGCCGTCTGATCAGGCTATATGCTGATTGCTGAAGCACCTGTCCGAATAGCAAACACCATAGATCCAGAGCAGACGCAGCGTAACGTTGCGCTGCGGCTGATCTGGATCTATATTGGTTGCGCATTGCTTTGAATTTTTTCGGCGCTGAAAGAGTTAAGCATACATCCACTGATAAATAACGATATTTGCATTTAGAGGAAAACTGAAAAATCGACAATACGTTCAAATACTGAACATTACTTTTGTGTAAAACCGACCATTACAAATCTTAAATCGTCACTTAGAAATAGTATGTCCACATAGGCACAGTGGCTAATCGTAGTCTTCAAATGTGTTTTCACTTCTTAGGTCGACCCTTTCTGCTTAATCTACGATACAGTTTGCCAAGAATTCCACCACCACCTTGTTTATCTCGTCGCCGCATTTCCAGTTCTGTGTAACCTTTTGGTGATGGGTGAAGGTCAGGGTTCAACTTGTGACGTATCTGTTTCAAAATGGAGACTAAGAGCTCGTCAATGTGATGGTTTAGCGCTGCCGATGTTTCATACGGCAGACAATCATATGTTCGTGATATTGACTCGACATCTGTAGATATAGATACATATCAATATTTAGTATTAATCCATTTATGACCAATTAACAAAGTATCAATATTTATCCATTACAAAGTGAAGCATGTTTGGTATAATGGTCACTAATATCAATAAACATTGGTCGTCGACTTAAACTCACTTGCCAGGTGGTTAAGGTCGTCGACTTAAACTCACTTGCCGGGCGGTTAAGGCCGTCGACTTAAACTCACTTGCCGGGCGGTTAAGGCCGTCGACTACAACTCACTTGCCGGGCGGTTAAGGTCGTCGACTACAACTCACTTGCCGGGCGGTTAAGGCCGTCGACTACAACTCACTTGCCGGGCGGTTAAGGCCGTCGACTACAACTCACTTGCCGGGTGTTTAAGGCTGTCGACTACAAGTCACGTGTCCAGTAGTTAAGGCATTCGACCTCAACTCACTTATCATGTGGTTAAGGCAGTCGACTACAACTCACGTGCCCAGTAGTTAAGGTCTTCGACCTCAACTCACGTGCCGTGTGGCTAAGGCCATCGACTACAAAGTGGTTACGGTCGTTGACTACAAATCACGTGCTGAGTGGTTATGGTCGATAGCTTCAAATCACCTGCCCTACACGTGAGGTTTCAAATTCTTTGATGTGAGGAAACTACCCAGCTAGCTAGTAGATGTCCGTTGTGTATCCTGGTGCCTGTCGGTGTATGAACTACTGCTCGGAGGATCTTCCTACACCGAAGGCAGCTGGAGGGAAATATGAGCTTAATGGAGCTACGGCCTAGCTAGTAGTATAAATCAAACAGTGCAAACATTATCATTTGAATTAAAATTCACCCAGTTTAGACAATAATTGTAGACTTGCTTTAGTCAAACTTTACCCCATTCGGACATGATCATTGAGACGGGAATTGAGGTCAATCCTCAACGGAAGAGCGATATTTGGTTCCTCACTTACAGTGCCAAACAAATAGATGGGTCAGTAGTCAAGTGGTAAACACGTTGGACTGCGATTCCAGGGGTCGCAGGTTCAATCCCCCGTCTAACCTAATAATATTAACAGACTTTTCGTTGGGTTTAAAACCAAGGTCTCGTGTCGGTGCTTTACACCGTGCACGTACAAGAACCAGAGGATACTCTGGAATGAGTCTCTGTCTGTATCACTGCACTATCCTCCAAAATCTAAAATGACTAATCCCTTCAGGAGGCGGCGCTCATATGGGCAACCGGTAGCGACGATAAATAAACACACACACAACAAAGAGAGACAGTAAACCATGTCTCATCATTGGGGTCAAATACATGCAATCATAACTGTTTCAAATGCTTTAAAACATATAAAGATTTCTAATTACACAATAATTTTTCTAATTTCATTAACTTGACAATTAAAGTCGTGATAGCACAGTGGATCCGCGTTCGCTTCAGGTGCGAAAGGTTCGGAGTTTGAGCCCTGCTGGAGCCGTTACGATTAGGCAAGGCATTTAAATTCCACGTTGCCTTTTCTCTCTCCCTCGTGGCGATGGATTTCATCAGGAATGAGGTCTCAAGAGTGATTAATATAAGTTGTAAGAACTTGATTCGCAATCGAGCTAAAATAAATTTGTATAAACTAACGTATGCACATTAACAGCGGTACTTAGGCCTACCGTATCGCCTAGTATATGTCCTGTGAATCATAAATGACTGCTGTTATGAATCAAGTGTTGTTGTTTCTGTTTTATAAATATAGGAGACTGTCCAAGGTTTGGTATTATAAGTATAGGAGACGGTCCAAGGTTTGGTATTATAAGTATAGGAGACGGTCCAAGGTTTGGTATTATAAGTATAGGAGATGGTCCAAGGTTTGGTATTATAAGTATAGGAGACGGTCCAAGGTTTGGTATTATAAGTATAGGAGACGGTCCAAGGTTTGGTATTATAAGTATAGGAGACGGTCCAAGGTTTGGTATTATAAGTATAGGAGACGGTCCAGGTTTGGTATTATAAGCATAGGAGACGGTCCAAGGTTTGGTATTATAAGTATAGGAGACGGTCCAAGGTTTGGTATTATAAGTATAGGACACGGTCCAAGGTTTGGTATTATAAGTATAGGAGACGGTCCAAGGTTTGGTATTATAAGCATAGGACACGGTCCAAGGTTTGGTATTATAAGTATAGGAGACGGTCCAAGGTTTGGTATTATAAGTATAGGAGACGGTCCAAGGTCTGGTATTATAAGTATAGGAGACGGTCCAAGGTCTGGTATTATAAGTATAGGAGACGGTCCAAGGTTTGGTATTATAAGTATAGGAGACGGTCCAAGGTTTGGTATTATAAGCATAGGACACGGTCCAAGGTTGAAGAGAATATTATTTACTTCTTCCGCTAGTGAATTTATAGCACGGTATGTCGAGGAAGCTACTATTTCTTCGTTTGTTTTTTAATATACTCGTATAACACGAATCAATTTTGAATTAAATTTTTTTTTAAAAATTCCAAAATAAATACCTTCTTTCTTTACTTTTCGTTTCCTGACCAGGTCTATTTTATTACCGACAAGGATGATGGGTCTGTCGGTACCAAGGTCATGCCGTAGCTTATACAAACTCTGGACGGCAGCGTCAAACGTGATTCTGTCAATGACGGAATATACAACAACATAAGCATCGGCGGTCAGTTCTATCTCGTTATCTGCAGTGTCCTGTTGGAATACAGTAAAACATGTGTTAGTGGTCACCTCCATTAAGCAGCCAACCTGTATTAAGCAGCCAGTTTCCAGATTTCCCAATTTACTGTTTTATTATACATTTAACTTATATTAAGTAGCCACCTGTACTAAGCAGCCACTTTCTGTGATTCCCTTGGCTGGCTGCTTAAGACAGGTTTGACTGTATAAGCAAATTATACATACATATATAGCCATGAGCCGGGTTCCAATCCAGCACAGCTATGCTTACATAGCATACAGTCTACATCCGTTATGTTGAATTCCGTCGGACTAAAAAATTACTTCGACATAGCCGAAGTTTGACTTAACGAAATTCGATATAAACAGATCCAGTTATATGTAAAATGATAGTGTCTGAAACGGGTCTTTGATCCGACATCGAGATAACCGGATAATTCGACATAACCGAGTTTGACATAGCGGATGTAGACTGCCGTTGTATTTCACATATAGGGCCCCCCTGGTATTGACCAAGCTACCCTCCATAGCGGATGTAGACTGCAGTTGTATTTCACATATAGGGCCCCTGGTATTGACCAAGCTACCCTCCATAGCGGATGTAGACTGCAGTTGTATTTCACATATAGGGCCCCTGGTATTGACCAAGCTACCCTCCATAGCGGATGTAGACTGCAGTTGTATTTCACATACAGTGACCCTGGTATTGACCAAGCTACCCTCCATAGCGGATGTAGACTGTAGTTGTATTTCACATATAGTGTTCCTACGCATATAGTGACCCTGGTATTGACCAAGCTACCCTCCATAGCGGATGTAGACTGTAGTTGTATTTCACATATAGGGTTCCTACGCATATAGTGACCCTGGTATTGACCAAGCTACCCTCCATAGCGGATGTAGACTGTAGTTGTATTTCACATATAGGGTTCCTACGCATATAGTGACCCTGGTATTGACCAAGCTACCCTCCATAGCGGATGTAGACTGTAGTTGTATTTCACATATAGGGTTCCTACGCATATAGTGACCCTGGTATTGACCAAGCTACCCTCCATAGCGGATGTAGACTGTAGTTGTATTTCACATATAGGGTTCCTACGCATATAGTGACCCTGGTATTGACCAAGCTACCCTCCATAGCGGATGTAGACTGTAGTTGTATTTCACATATAGGGTTCCTACGCATATAGTGACCCTGGTATTGACCAAGCTACCCTCCATAGCGGATGTAGACTGTAGTTGTATTTCACATATAGGGTTCCTACGCATATAGTGACCCTGGTATTGACCAAGCTACCCTCCATAGCGGATGTAGACTGTAGTTGTATTTCACATATAGGGTTCCTACGCACATAGTGACCGTGGTATTGACCAAGCTACCCTCCATGTATGGTTTGATTTGGTAGAATTTGCTTAAATGTTAGATATTCTTACAGTTGGTTTATACGATTTGCTTAATGGTATTTGTGTTTTATACAAATTTAGCTTAGCTCGATTGTGTGTGTGGATTACGTTTAGTTATCGTCGCTACCGGTTGCCCATATGAGCGACGCCTCTTGAAGAGATTAATCATTTTAGATTTTTTGGAGGATAGTGCAATGATACAGACATAGACCCATTCCAGAGTCTCCTCTGGTTCTTTTACGTGCACGGTGTAAAGCACCGACACGAGACCTCGGTTTAAAATTACATTATTCGATTGCGAAGCAGGTTCCCACAAGTTATACTAATCACTCTCGAGACCTCATTCCTTATGGAATCCATCGCCACGAGAGAGAAGGGGCAATGTGGAATTTAAATGCCTTGACTAAGGATACAAGCATAACGGCTACAGCAGGGTACGGTTAACGGTATTTATTGATTTAAACTTTATTTATTTTACAATGATTGCGAAGCAAGTTTTAACAACTTATATTAATCACTCTCGTTGGCGCGGATGATAGCGTAAATGTGGTCATTCGTGTGGGAGGAAACCGAAGTACCCGGAGAAAACCCACCTGTCCGATCTGGCGACAACCGTGCCATCTCACATACTTCTCGGTCCGAGGATCGAACTCGGGTTGCATTGGTGAGAAGCGAGCGGGCTAACCACTGTGCTAATCGGACATCCATTGTTTCTTTTAACAAATCTATCTAGAGCCACATACATTAACCGCATATAATCAATGAACAAATATAATTTACATCAACTTTGTGGAATTTGGCTTATGGATGTTGCCTGTTGCCCACCAAAGTTGGCAACATTCCTGAACATGGGAATGAGATGAATTGTGTTAAGGGTTCACTTTATATTGATCTATTGACCCACAGGCCAACAATTTACAAACATGGCAGACGTCCGTGTGACGGTAATACATACACGCCACAGATGTGGTTACATTTCTACTATGGATGCAGGACAAGAACCGATAACATGTTTTGGTCTAGTTGTCAACGTGACCTCGTGTTTGTGTTGTTTGACTTTAAATCCCCCCTCCCCCCGTTAACGCTGTAGGCTGTATGTTCGAATCGCACTGGAGTTGTCGAATTCTTTTATGCGAGGAAGCTATCCAGGTGACCCGTATGTCCGTCCGTTCCTGAAATACTGCTCGAAGGGCCATCCAGGGTCTTCCTCCACCAATAACAGCTGGAGAGTCACCATATGACCTAAGTTGTGTGTGCAACTTTAAGCACCAAAAACAAACACTCTAGTAGGCCTATAATAGATATGTTCACAAATAAATAATAATAATAATAATAAAGACTTTATTTAACGCGAGTACTCATTTAACAAAAGTTAATCTACCATGAGGCCCTCAACATATATACAATCAAATGCAATCAAAAGATAGCACTATAAGTGAGAACTGCACATTGGAATAATATAGTAATGTAAAAGCTGAAAAATAGAGAAACTATATTTAATATTTAATGGAATATGATGATATATGGAATTGGCTAGCAGAGTAGAAAATGGGAATGAGACAATTAATGATACTAGATCTATCTAACAATGTGCAGATTTGACTTGTAGTGGTATCTTCAAAATATGTATGAAATCAACTTAAAGACAGCAATACGTTTGAACTATTAAACTTACATCCCAAGGGAGAGCATCGATAAATTCCATGGTAAATTCCTCGCCATCTAACTGGATAGTTAATTTTCTTTCTATGTCATCAGCTGAAATATAGACGAAACATATCATGTCATTGTACAAATATATCCCTAAATTCTATAACGATACATATAGGATACCGTAGCCTGGGTTCCAGTCTGTCGATTTTTCACTAATATATTTCTGGCAAAATCAGAAACTCAATACGGCCCAATCCGTGGTCCAATGGTAGAGCGTCGGATTTGGAATCGAACGGTCCAGGTTCGATACTCAGTCAGGCCACGTATGTAGTGTCATTGAGCAAGGCACCTCACACACATTGCTTAGTACTGGTTAACCGCTATGGTCGGCTAAGCATGCCAAGGAAAACATTTCTAGGTCCCCGCAAGGGTTTTGACATTAATGGTACATACATACATACATACAACAACATACATACATACATACATACATACTACATACATACATACATACATACATACATACATACATACATACTACATACATACATACATACATACATACATACATACATACATACATACATACATACATACATACATACATACATACATACATACATACATACATACATACATACATACATACATACATACATACATACATACATACATACATACATACATACATACATACATACATACATACATACATACAACTACATACATACATACATACATACATACATACCTACATACATACATACTACATACATACATACATACATAACATACATACATACATACATACCTACATACATACATACATACATACATACATACTACATACATACATACATACATACATACATACATACATACATACATACATACATACATACATACATACATACATACATACATACATACATACATACATACATACATCATACCATACATACATACATACATACATCATACATACATACATACATACATACATCATATACCATACATACATACATACATACATACATACATACATACATACATACATACATCATACCATACATACATACATACATACATCAATACATACATACATACATACATACTACATACATACATACATACATACATACATACATAATACATCATACATACATACATACATACATACATACATACATACATACATACATACATACATACATACATACATACTACATACATACATACATACATACATACATACATACATACATACATACATACATACATACATACATACATACATACATACATACATACATACATACATACATACATACATACATACATACATACATACATACATACATACATACATACATACATACATACATACATACATACATACATACATACATACATACATACATACATACAACATACATACATACATACATACATACTACATACATACATACATACATACCATACATACATACATACATACATACATACATACATACATACATACATACATACATACATACATACATACATACATACATACATACATACATACATACATACATACATACATACCATACATACATACATACATACCATACATACATACATACATACCATACATACATACCATACATACATACATACATACCATACATACATACATACATACCATACATACATACATACATACCATACATACATACATACATACCATACATACATACATACATACCATACATACATACATACATACCATACATACATACATACATACCATACATACATACATACATACATACCATACATACATACATACATACCATACATACATACATACATACCATACATACATACATACATACCATACATACATACATACATACCATACATACATACATACATACCATACATAC
>CM026395.1:65427978-65492978 GCA_014843695.1 Archivesica marissinica | reverse complement strand
GCGATGGATTCCATCAGGAATGAGGTCTCGAGAGTGATTTATATAAGTTGAAATAACTTGTTTCGCAATCGAGCTAAAATAAATTTGTATAAACTAAATACATACATACAATTAATGATCCCGGTTTTAAAATATATTTATAAGACTGACACGGCCAAAAAAAATATATTCCAGGCTCTCAGGCTCCCAGGCTCCCAGGCTCCCAGGCTCCCAGGCTCCCAGGCTCCCAGGCTCCCAGGCTCCCAGGCTAAGGATACGCACACTTATCAGTAGTTCAATACATACTGCACCATGTGGCAGGAGTTTGGGATAAATCGGCAAAGGCTAGCGTTAGCGCCCGTTGACTTCTTTGTGTGTTTTACGCTTATCTATCGTCGCTACCGGTTGCCCATATGAGTGACGCCTCCTGAAGAGATTAGTCTTTTTAGATTTTGGAGGATAGTGCAATGATACAGACAGAGACCCATTCCAGAGTCTCCTCTGGTTCTTTTACGTGCACGGTGTAAAGCACCGACACGAGATCTCGGTTTAACGTCCAATCTGAAAGACTGTTAATTTTATTAGGGTCAGACGCGGGATCGAACCTGCGATCCCTGGATTACCAGTCCAGTTTGTTGCCTCGACTTCTTTACACAAATATGCATGCTTATAACTGAAAAACGATGCAAGACAGACATATAGTTTCACCTATAGGAAATCTCATATGACCTTCAAATTAAACCATGACCTCTGTTTCAAGGTCAAATTAAGGTCATGTGAAATCAAGCGCTTTGTGGGGATATGAATCTCTCCGAGTGCTATTCTCTAGTTTTCACTAAGCTACAATCAATTGTTCACCGCGTCATGTCGACATATCGACTTAGATTAGAAGTCAAGGTCGCACTTTGAGATTGAGGTCAAAGGCTAGACAAGACTATGCTCTTAGCATGCTTAATACACTGCTTTCCATTATTACCAAACATGAGTCTCAATTATCTATACTGTAGAACACTATTTATTCGCGAGATTCTATATTTCGCTAATTTTCGCGACCTAAGTTGATCGCTGAAGAATCGTGAATTATAATACAGAGATATATTCGTAAATACGTAAATTGTATCAACATTTTGAAAGTCAATGCAATTATAAGCGATCTACATAAACGGTCTCCTTCATTTTTTCCCCGATACATCGTGGATGCGTGAATTTAAGATTCCGCGAAATAATTGAAAATGTTCAAAATCGTGAAAGTCGCGAAATAAAGTGTTCGCGAAATAATAGTATTTTACAGTATATAGTTTATGCTCACCGCGCAATCGTATTACTAGTATCTGATATATTATCCTGTATCAAATCAGTGTATTTGGGTTCATCACATTCAGTGGGAGCTCTATTTTATGTTTGGATTTAATTTCTACTGTGAAGCTCTCTGATAGCTATTCCTGACCAGGATTCCGTTTGCACTCCTATCTGATTTGTGAGCCAATCAGGAAGAAAAACATTGGAAGAGATAATACAGTGTGTATTGTTTTATGTTTGAGATGAAACAGAATGCTACACCTTTCGTGGGAAAACATCTCAACCTCAACAGATATTGTAAGTTTAGCTGTACCTCCATAGCATTTGTTTTTCTGCTGCCGTTTTTCAAAGTTTAGATATACATGTACATCAATAGCATTTGTGATCTACTTTCTGTTATGTAAGTCTAACTGTTTATCAACAGTATTTGTATTTTCCACTGGCGGTTTGGTACGTCACTTGCAAGCAGAAATGCTGTTTTCTCCCATGCACAATTCGGACATTATATATTATATTATGATCAATCTTTTAATCAGATTTAGTATATTTGGTGCTGAGATACAATGACATGTAAATTACATAATTATGTATAATCCATGTTTAGAATTCCCCTTCCCGCAGCGGCGATGTCGTTTTAGCAAATGGCCTAGTAGTAAGTAATCCGGTCACTGCCTTCTGTATAGCGGGAACAATCACCACAACGCTGATTAAGAATATCCTTCATATGGACCAGTGTGGGACAAGGATATTCCACCCTCGTGGTCTGAATATGTCGACAGAAAGGTTGTATATACGTAAATAGGCAGAAGTGCATCCGCATCCGAATGTAGTCCCAATAACCAATAGTTCATTTTCCTTTTTTTGGAAAAATGCATTTTCATGACAGGCAGTGTATAGGTTTTGTGTTTTTTGAGAAATTATGTGACTTGAGAAGACTTCAGACTAGTTGATGTGTAGAAAAGGTGTGGTATAAGAATTCAGGCCATTGCAAACTGAATGTTGGTATACTGTATTATTTGGCGGAGGAATATAATGTGTAAACACAGTGACGTTATTCACAGATGCATGAGAACTGGCTGTGGAAACATTATAATTGGAAGAGTTTTGCTCTTTTAGAGTTTCATTTGAATACCTCTTCACAGTGGATATGGTATCAGAAGAAATGAAAGATTGGAAATATAAATGAATGTATGTATGTTTTTACTTTTTACTATATATTTAATAGGCAATTAATTTTTGTTTTACAACCGAAACTCGGCTCTGCCACGAGGGCGGAATATCCTTGTCCCACACCTATGCATATGATGGATACCTTTTCATACACTACTAGCCAGGACACACGCTCTATTGCCAAATCGGTTAATCCTTGAATCTGAGATGAACATTTCAACCTTTCTTCCAGTTGAACCAATCGTTGTTTCATTGATTTCCGGTCAGACGGTGTTACTGATATAGTGGTCTGCGATTGGTTGAAAAAGTGTAGATAAGCCCTTGATACATGAACTGACTGGCTGAGTAGGTATTGTCAGAAATAGTGAAAATGACTTCTAAATATTAAAATACAATATATGAGCTTCATTTTGGAATATTTAAAAATATTTGCAGACTATTTGGTGACAAATAAACAGCATATTATAAATGCAGGTGTCAGTGCAACATTCACCACCAAATTACCTTCAGAGTAGGGGGTGGATGCCTTTAGTGGGAAATTAAAAAAATGCAATTGCTCAACCCCATTGAAATTTGACATTTTCCTGTGGCTCAAAGGCCATTCTGTTGAAAACTACTGTCTTTTGTGCCAAACTATTTTGGGGGGAAATCTAATGGCACTGTGTGTTATAATGGCGGCCTATAGAAATTGCAATAGCTGTGTCTGACTTTCATTGAACAGGCTGTGCTCGCCAAAACGGATGCAAAATAGACTAATAATCTAGCGAAAATGGCAGAAAAAGACAATACGTTATGTTCTTCATTCGAATTTGTTCAGATTTACATATTAATTAAATGTCTGCTTCTGATTTTAGCAAAGCGAATAATTCCGAGAGGCTATCATTATTAAAATCACCTATATCACTACACAATGTGATGGCCACGTGAGAGCTAAATACAACTGTCAGGTGGAGCTAAGGATAAGGCAATTCCTGCTGGAAACATGTGGTATGCGGGAAACAAGTGGCCTTCAACGCACCACGCTGGTGACAGGTTTAGTATGTTAACAACTTTCACTATAAGAACAACTGTAATTTATATTATATGTTTACATATGTAATTGTTAATTACAACATGAAAAAATAAACGGACTACTCCTCGTAGCTGACAAAAAAACAAAAAACGTTCACTATAAGAACTTGAGCTGTTGTAGAGTTGAATCACATACCCGGTTAACTGACCCACACTACTGTAGCAACATAAAGTAAAGTATTTGTTTATTATAGTGTCACCCCTATTGAAAGTGCCAGAAAGGGCCAACCATTTCTGACATATGAGACACCTCTTATGGACATCAGTACTTTCCCGAATCCTATCCTTGAAGGTTATGCGCCTGGCTGATAAGCAATCGGTAACCATTATTTAATTAGATGGCGGCTCACCGACCGGCCATATCAGAATGAACCCCTGATAGGTTCGAACATTCGACTTCCCACTCAGTAGGCGGACGTCGTAACTGTTACGTCACAGAGACGGTGTAATTACTTTATTTCCAGCAATATCCTTTAATCTTTTCGAAATACAAATTCAACTTGAGATGTACATAGCTCTTGATTACAATGCATAAGAAGCAGTGAGTGAGTGAGTGAAGTGAGTGAAGTGAGTGGTGAGTGAGTGAAGTGAGTGGTGAGTGAAGTGAGTGGTGAGTGAGTGAATGAATGAAGTGAGTGAGTGAAGTGAGTGAGTGAGTTAAATAAATTCTTTTATTTAGAGAGAGGGGAACCCATTTAGCAAGGCTAATCTTCCATGTGGACCTCTTAGGCAATGATCTAGGCGGAATTGAAAACGTATTCCGTTATTTTCAAGAACTTAACAAACTTATATTCCAAACCGAATTGGAGTTATATGAAAAATAAATTACAATTGGACAAACACGTCTTTATTGCTATTGCCCCCCCCCCCCCACCCTGCAATGTTTCCGTATCATTTAATTTGGAATATAAACTCACAATAAAAAATATCAACTAGTTTATCAGGAGAATCCAAGTGATCTTTCCCATCCAGGCGAATAAGTTTCAGAATTGGAGATTGTTTTATCCGAAGTGTAGACGATCAAATTAGGGATTAAATTGATTAGATCTCTTTTGAATTATGTCAATCGAATTACCCTGCAAATAACTCTTTCACCGCCAATGTTGCATAAAAGCGACTTTGCAAAAAAGAAAAGCAAAGAACCCTATCAGACAGAACAAGCAAAGAACCATATCAGACAGAACAAGCAAAGAACCGTATCAGACAGATCAAGCAAAGAACCGTATCAGACAGATCAGGCAAAGAACCGTATCAGACAGAACACGCAAAGAACCCTATCAGACAGAACAAGGAAAGAACCCTATCAGACAGAACAAGCAAAGAACCGTATCAGACAGAACAAGCAAAGAACCCTATCAGACAGAACAAGCAAAGAACCATATCAGACAGAACAAGCAAAGAACCGTATCAGACAGAACAAGCAAAGAACCCTATCAGACAGAACAAGCAAAGAACCCTATCAGACAGAACAAGGAAAGAACCCTATCAGACAGAACAAGCAAAGAACCGTATCAGACAGAACAAGCAAAGAACCCTATCAGACAGAACAAGCAAAGAACCATATCAGACAGAACAAGCAAAGAACCCTATCAGACAGAACAAGCAAAGATCCCTATCAGACAGAACAAGCAAAGAACCCTATCAGACAGAACAAGCAAAGAACCCTATCAGACAGAACAAGCAAAGAACCCTATCAGACAGAACAGGCAAAGAACCCTATCAGACAGAACAAGCAAAGAACCCTATCAGACAGATCAAGCAAAGAACCCTATCAGACTGATCAAGCAAAGAACCCTATCAGACAGAACAAGCAAAGAACCCTATCAGACAGAACAAGCAAAGATCCGTATCAGACAGAACAAGCAAAGAACCGTATCAGACAGAACAAGCAAAGAACCCTATCAGACAGAACAGGCAAAGAACCCTATCAGACAGAACAGGCAAAGAACCCTATCAGACAGAACAAGCAAAGAACCATTTCAGACAGAACAAGCAAAGAACCCTATCAGACAGAACAAGCAAAGAACCATTTCAGACAGAACAAGCAAAGAACCCTATCAGACAGAACAAGCAAAGAACCATTTCAGACAGAACAAGCAAAGAACCCTATCAGACAGAACAAGCAAAGAACCATTTCAGACAGAACAAGCAAAGAACCCTATCAGACAGAACAAGCAAAGAACCATTTCAGACAGAACAAGCAAAGAACCCTATCAGACAGAACAAGCAAAGAACCATTTCAGACAGAACAAGCAAAGAACCCTATCAGACAGAACAAGCAAAGAACCATTTCAGACAGAACAAGCAAAGAACCCTATCAGACAGAACAAGCAAAGAACCATTTCAGACAGAACAAGCAAAGAACCCTATCAGACAGAACAAGCAAATAACACTATCATACAGAACAAGCAAATAACCGTATCAGACAGAACAAGCAAAGAACCCTATCAGACAGAACAAGCAAAGAACCCTATCAGACAGAACAAGCAAATAACCATATCAGACAGAACAAGCAAATAACCCTATCAGACAGAACAAGCAAAGAACCCTATCAGACAGAACAAGCAAATAACCCTATCAGACAGAACAAGCAAAGAACCCTATCAGACAGAACAAGCAAATAACCCTATCAGACAGAACAAGCAAAGAACCGTATCAGACAGAACAAGCAAAGATCCGTATCAGACAGAACAAGCAAATAACCCTATCAGACAGAACAAGCAAATAACCCTATCAGACAGAACAAGCAAAGAACCCTATCAGACAGAACAAGCAAAGAACCGTATCAGACAGAACAAGCAAATAACCCTATCAGACAGAACAAGCAAAGAACCCTATCAGACAGAACAAGCAAAGAACCGTATCAGACAGAACAAGCAAAGAACCCTATCAGACAGAACAAGCAAAGAACCCTATCAGACAGAACAAGCAAAGAACCCGATTAGACAGATCAAGCAAAGAACCCGATCAGACAGATCAAGCAAAGAACCCGATCAGACAGATCAAGCAAAGAACCCTATCAGACAGAACAAGCAAAGAACCCGATCAGACAGAACAAGCAAAGAACCGTATCAGACAGAACAAGCAAAGAGCCCTATCAGACAGAACAGAACGTGCCGTCTGATCAGGCTATATGCTGATTGCTCTTGAAACAGTGGAGATGAAGCACCTGTCGGAGTAGAAAACAACATAGAGCTATGTTGTTTACACACGGTAGTAATTTATTCGGCGCTGAAAGAGATAAACAGCACGTTCGTTATAGAAACTTTAATGAGGATACAGGGAATAACCAAGCATTACTAAAGTTAACACAGTGGTTAGCACGCTCCTATCTCACCAATGCAACCCGGGTTCGATTCTCGGTTCGGGGAATTATGCGAGATGGTATTGTTGTAGGCATCCTGGGGGTGGGGAATCTCCGGGGATGGGAGAATCTGAAGAGAATAGTCATTTTAGATTTTTGGATGATAGTGCAATGATACAGTCAGAGACCCATTCCAGAATCTCATCTGGTTCTTTTACGCGCACGGTGTAAAGCACCGACACGAGACCTCGTTAAAAGTCCCATCTTAAAGACTGAACTGAACTGCCGCAGTGAAGATTAAAGTCCCAATCGAATGACTTGACTGAACTACCGCAGTGAAGATTAAAGTCCCATCTGAAAGACTGGACTGAACTGCCGCAGTGACGATTAAAGTCCTATCTGAAAGACTGGACTGAACTGCCGCAGTGACGATTAAAGTCCTATCTAAAAGACTGGACTGAACTGCCGCAGTGAAGATTAAAGTCCTATCTGAAAGACTGGACTGAACTGCCGCAATGAAAAGAGTAGGACTTGTGTAGTGTTAAGAGTGCATGTCTATTTCAAATGATTCGAATAACTCGGCAACATTTATTTGTATTTTCATATGATGAAGTGATTAAATTATTAATTGATTATCATTACCGCGCGGAATGTTAATTTGCAAAACAAATGCAAATAGAAACAGAAACAACATTTGAGAGATTCCAGTACTATTAAACCACAATTTGTTATTATTCAGCATGTTTAATGTAAAGCGCAGTTGTTAGCGCGCTCGCTTCTCACCAATGCAACCCGGGTTCGATCCTCGAACCAGGAAGTATGTGAGATGGTACGGTTGTCACCAGATCGGACAGGTGGGTTTTCTCCGGGTACTCCGGTTTCCTACAACACGAATAACCACATATGCGCTTTCATCCGCGCCAACGAGAGTGATTAATATAAGTAACGTAAAATAAATAAAGTTTAAACTTTAAGCATTTTTTTCTTGGTACCAACTGTTAAGATCGTGGCAAATGTTAGTGACTTATAAAGACGACAGGTGGCTCCCATCCGAGAATTGATTCAGGCCCTGGAATGTATCCGGTTAGAAGCATTGACCCATACTTATATGCAAGCCTACTGATAAGTGTTCTCCATTAGGACTCTAGCACATCACAGACGGATCTGTAGTCCAGTGGTAACACGCTGGACTGGTAATCCAGGGATCGCAGGTTCGATTCCCCGTCTGACCCTAATAAAATTAACAGTCTTTCATGTGGGACTTTAAACCGAGGTCTCGTGTCGGTGCTGTACACCGTGCACGTAAAAGAACCAGATGAGACTCTAGAATGGGTCTCTCTCTCTGTATCATTGCACTATCCTCCAAACATCTAAAATGACTAATCTCTTCAGGAGGCGTCGCTGATATGGGCAACCGGTAGCGACGATAAATAAACGTAAAACACACACACTCTAGCACACATAGTGTACCCACATAGTTGTATTTGTATACTGCAGTGTGTCAAAGAACTGGTGTTATAAACATTCCAATTGACAGTGTATACGCATCTAGTCCTGCCACGGACTTCGTTTTAGGTGGGTCAAAACAACCTATACAATCTGTACATATGCATATGACCATATAGATCGCTACACGATCGCTACACGAAGTGAGCCTAATAGCCATCGGGATTATATACAAATAACGTAATTTTGGGATTATTAAAACATGGTAATATAAATATAAAATGGTACTCATCTTCCATACCATTGTTATTACAACATAAACATTATCATTCATGTCTAGCCAATTGAAATTCTAAGAGAATGAGATGATAATCCAATCTTTATTTCCTCAGATCTCAAAGAAATATTTAGCAACTCCAAGTAATCTTCATGGCAGAAAAGGTTCATAAACTGCCTATAATAGAACTGAAACAAAAACACATTGAACGATTCATGCCTATGCCCAACTGCTTCAGCAATCAATTTACCTACTAAAAAGTTATAAATGCTTGGAATAATTTTTCCCACACCAATAATTACATAAACCAAGTTTATAATGTTCGTAACGTCGGACAGGTGAATCATTATAAGTTAACTCCCGTATGTCTAATATAATGCTTTGTAGAATAGAGAAAACAGTGTGCTAGGTTTCACAAGTAATTCAAACAATATGTATTTCGGGAACGCAACACTCTGTCTGTGCTCATGCGTTGTTATTCACATATTACTGACTCACACTTTACTCACTTACACTCCACTCACTCACTCACTCACTCACTCACTCACTCACTCACTCACTCACTCACTCACTCACTCACTCACTCACTCACTCACTCACGCTCTCACTCACCCACATTATAGCTCACCCACCCACTCACTCACTCACTCACGCTCTCACTCACTCACTCACTCACTCACTCACTCACGCTATCACTCACTCACATTCTAGCTCACCCACTCACTCACTTACATTTCACTCACTCACTCAAATTCTAGCTCACTCACTCACTCATTCACTCATTCACTCTCTCACTCAATTTATAGCTCACTTACTCACTCACACTTCACTCACTCACACTTCACTCACTCACTCACTCACTTATATTTCACTCACTCTCTCACTCGTTTTCTAGCTCACTCACTCACTCATTCATTCATTAACTCACTCTCTCACTGAATTTCTAGCTCACGTACTCACTCTCTCACTCACTGTCCAGCTCACTCACTCACTCACTCATTCATACATTCACTCACTCCACATACACACACTCAATCACTCTCATTCAACCAATCACTCACCAATCACTAAATTTATCAATCACTCATCAATCACTAAATTTATCAATCACTCATCAATCAATCACTGAATTTATCACTCACTAAATCACACTCACTCACTAATCTCAGATATCAGTTGTGAAGTGTTCTCACATCTGGTTCCAAATTTGTTTACTGGACATGAATCAGTCGATACAGTTTCCGGGAATTATTCTAACTATCCTGGTAAATAAATCCTGTTCTGGAAGATAAGTTTACTCCTGCTGAAGTAACTCGTATTAGTTTATATCACTTTATGTGATGATCAGTAAATGTTCAGCTTATTAGTTACATAGGTGTGGACAGGTTGGGTTCAAGAGATAGTATTTAATTTCGGTAATACAATGTTATCAGATGTGTATTTTATAAGCAGGTTGTCACTGTTATAATGTAATTTATGTATTGGTCGAATCATCTCCGTAAGGTGGAAGTGGTGAGAGCGCAGTGGTAGTGCGTTCGCTTCAGTTGCGAAAACGTAAATGTTGTTGTTCTCGTTGTCTAAGATCTGCCCAAACAACATGTTTAGTGTTATCTTCCCGCGCAGATAGACGACATGACATTTTCTGGAAATGTCCCGTATGTTAAATGCAAGTGGAAGTCGCAATAGCGCAGTTGTAACGCGTTCGCTTCAGGTGCGAAAGTTCGCGCCCAGCTGTAACCGTTACGATTGTGCCCTTAGGCAAGGCATTTAAATTCTACACATGTTTCTTCTCTCGCCCTCGTGGCGATGGATTCCATCCGGAATGAGGTCTCGACAGTGATTAATACAAGTTGTTAGAACTTGTTTCGCAATCGATCTAAAATAAATTTGTATAAACTAAGGAGGGGAGCCAAAGACATTGTCTGCAAAGCGAAAATGTATGCATACTGCCGGTACACCGGCCAGTTACTTCCCCTGAATACAAGACTTGTCCTCTTAATTGGCTACCTCGGTTTTTATCGTTGTTATCGTTGCACAGCATGCTATTAATTTTCATCTCGGATTTCTCATTTTATAATTATTAAAGTACTTTATCTCGACAGATATCCTACAGTAGGCCTATATACAATGATTACTTATCTTAAAACAAAATGTTATCAATTAATGAACACTATTTTGATAAAATCACATTTATCATATGACAACGTCTGAGTAGGGAATAACAACAAACACAAAAGATTCCAACTAAATTAACGAATATAAATTCGAGATAAATCGGACTTTATCTGACAAGGGAGGTAATAAAAAAGCATGCGTTGTCGCTCATTAAATTAATGTCTGGCGCTTAGTTAAGACTTGTACTTTCGTATATTGCAGTAAGATAATGAAATATAATTAAGCAACTGATATTATATTCCGTACTATCTGCTCGGAGGAGTACCGGACCCGGGAACATACTTCACCAATAATGGCTGGAGAGTCGACATATTGTTGTTGAGACTCCAACACAAATACTAGTAAACAAACAAATCGTAGGTCTGTGAAGTTGGCTAGTAGATGATAGTTGGTTATTCGAACATGTTTGAATAACCAACTACAAACTACCATCTACAAGCCAACTTCACAGACCTACAAAAGGTCCGTATTTCAGCACTTAAATCCATTTGATATTTTAGCTCGATTGCGAAACAAGTTCTAACAACTTATATTGATCACTCTAGAGACCTCATTCCTGGAATCCATCGCCACGAGGGAGAGAGAAGAGGCAACGTGGAATTTAAATGCCGCTTGCCTAAGGGAACAATCGTAACGGCTGTCTTCTGTATGATGTCATAGCCCCCTCCGTAGAAAGTCTAAACTAATAATAAACTTCTAATAAAAACCCCTGTCAATAATATGTGTGCATAGGTAAAATAATAAAATAAAATATAAAGTTTTATTTTTCTCAGTTAATACGCAGACTGTGGCAATGTGCAGTTTACTTATACTTTAGCTCGTTTAGAAATAGAACAGTTATATTATGTATGACAGAATGGTACACACATTACGTAGCATAAAATGTTGACGCTCCGGCATGTTTAGCTAGCTAGGCATGTTTAGCTAGCAGCTAGGGCATGTCTAGCTAGCTAGGCATGTTTAGCTAGCTAAGTTATACATTTGCAGTGAATACTATTCTACACTGAACCATAGTCATGCATAGGTTTATCATTGTTATATATGTATAAGTATGTTAGTTTATACTTTATTTATTTTACAACGATTGCGAAGCAAGTTTTAACAACTTATATTAATCACTCTCGTTTGCGCGGATGAACGCGTATATGTGGTCATTCATGTAGGAGGAAACCGGAGTACCCGGAGAAAACCCACCTGTCCGATCTGGCGACCACCGTACCATCTCACATACGTTCCGGTCCGAATTATGTTAGTAATAGTATGAGCCTCATGTACAGTGTACGACAAAAAATTTAAGGACTTGGTTGCCCACTGGGCATCCAGAATTTTGATCTGGTTGCCCAGGATTTTGACGTGTTTGTCCAGTATTTTTCTCTGTGGCCTTAATGTGACTAGCTGATGTTTCGTGCTTCTTAAGCGGGTCCACCCTCATGTTCCTGCTGCCAGTAAAGAGGTGACTGCTTGTCGGCCAAACTTGGGTTATCTGTGCACGAGAAACAGTGCATAACACCACAAGCACTATCAGGCTTGCCATTATCTTCGTCTGTATATCGCAGCCAAGGAAATGTTACTTTCCATGATGCCTGGAATCTCCGAACACGGGTATTTTTGTCATACTCCTTGTCCGTAAAATTGGGGCGTTTCGTCACTTTAGAATTAGATGATGATGCAGAACGTTTTTCTGAAGACGAAGGAGACTGCGTTGGTGTTGGTGAATCCACTGACCGGATAATGAAACGATCCATCGTAACTAATCGAAAGTAACATTTATTTAATTCAAAATTCACTAAAGAACTGCGCTAAACCTAAATTTAAATAACTAAATTTATAAACATCAAGTTCACAACACAATGCTCCATCAACGCGCAAAATCAGCATCGGAAATAATAAAAGTAATTGAAATGGTCTGGATTTCGCAGTTTGTTGTGCTCGCCATTTTTTGTTTTACCGTTGGTTCTCGGCATTCGGCAAACACTGCAATTAAAAGCTGGTACACATTGACAAACTGTTTCCCGGCCACTATATGATATACCTCTGTAATCGGGAACCGGCATAATACGTCATCAATTAAAATACGCGGAGCATAGAAATATTGACCGCGGAGTCAACATTTTTGGCTTAGCGAAATATTTGTTTTATAATATTTAACGGGATTTTCCGGGCAACTATTTTGGCATTTTTGGGGTTGCCCGGTGGGCAACTGCTTTTCAAACTTAGTTGCCCGCCGAGATATTTCAGTTGCCCGCGGGCTCCGGGCATAGGATTTGTCGTACATTGCTCATGTATTGCATTGATTGTAATACCTCATGTATGCATGTATGTCATGAAATGAGAGAATACTAGATATTTCACTTGACATGACTAGACTTCTGCAATAATTGCTCCGGTGCACTACCGGGGGCGCCTATAATTTCATGCTTATTAAATAATAGTGTTCGAGTAATACACAATTTAGGTGGAATCGTCTCTGCAGTATGCAATCATCATTAAGCACTTGATACTACGTATCCTGTAATACCACGAAGCTTAACTAAATGCTATATAATGTTAGGTAAGCTTTGTTAATCAATTTACCTTTCATTTACCTCGCATCTGCTGCTCCGGTTCCTTTGTTGTATTTACAGTGGTATACATTTCAAAGGATCTTATATCGATAGTATCGCACTCACTGTATATTTTGTTTTTTTAGGTTCAGCAAAGTACCATAATTTGAGGTCGTATATTTGGTGTTTAGGTTCAGCGCATACCCTAATTTGAGGTCGTACGTTTGTTTTTGAGGTTATGGCGTAAATGTGGTCATTCGTGTGCGAGGAAACCGGAGTACTCGGAGAAAACCCACCCGTCCGATCTGGCGACCACCGTACCATCTCACATACTTCCCGGTCCGAGGATCGAAGCCGGTTTGCATTGGTGAGAAGCGACAATGTCGAAACAAAAATATGGATTACAATAACAAAGGTGAATTCACTATGATTAATATCAACCGGCTTCACTACAGTTTAAATATGCGTTTACTTAGAATGTGCTGCACACCGAGATAGTGTACGGAGCGGATGATTAAATATTGTGATTATTGTCTTATATTTTCATTTTTAATAATAAATTATTTTACGGTAAAAAAGTAAAATTTGGACAATTTGGCCACAAACGAACCTGCTTTTGTGAAATTACGATTTATAAATTACCTTACTTTACGGGTATTTATCACCAATCACCAATTTGCATATGAATCAATAGTATTATTTTTCCAACTAATGACACAACAACTCTTAAAGCAGCATTACATCGTAATAAAGGAAGTTTTGGGGGAAATATAAATACTAATGTGTGTGTGTTTACAAAAATCGAAATAGTCGCTCAGAAACGATAAAATACCAATAAATTTAAACCGTCGTATACGCGAATTTGTTTATCAACACACGAACTGTAAATACGCACGGCGCGCGTGCGTGAAACAACAGAGGATGTAGAAAACAACGTATATATTTTGAACATGAACGACTATCTATCTATCTTCCTCTAATGTCGAACCCCTCGCGGGGATGTAGAAATATCCCTAAAAGACTTAGCTAACATAGGTATGAATCAACATATTAAGTAATTTAATTAAAAAAGACAACGTGGGACAAATGGGGACGATGCATTCCGAATGTAAACAAGTGCGGACGATGCGTTCCGGTTGTAAACAACTGCGTGACCGATCGACTCGGAAAGTACTACTTTCGGTTTCAAGTTTGTTTTATCGCAAAAAAACACTGTTTACCAAATGAACATAAGCATACAAAGTATAATGTTAGAATGTGTAACAGCATTGCCACCCATACGTAATTTTTCAAATATATTGTATTTCATACGATGTAATGCTGCTTTAAGCGACTTTAAAATGCACTTTCAAACTATGATCACAATGTAGCATTCTCAATTTAATGGCGGAGGTATTAGAGAATGTATAAAAAGCCACAGGGAGCTGATTACATCGGCGTTTATCTCACACGTTGTAACTTGCGAATCTATTTTGGAAGATATATTTTCTACAAATGTTGATGTTACCTCACATACTCCTATTGTTTATATATAAACGCCAATATGAGATAGGCTTTGTTCCATGAATTATCTCCCTTTGATATGTGCGCACGGCTTACCCTGGAGAATTATCGTACACAGTCAGTATGTTGTGGTGGAGAAGACCACCCACGTTTCCTGGGTAGACACCGGTACACAATTCTCCAACCTCCGCAAGCGACTGACAACTTTCTCACATGTCATCATTTGTTCCTGATAAGGTGCGAACACTGGTAATCCAGGGGTCGCAGGTTCGATCTCCCCGTCTGACCCTAATAAAATTAACAGTCTTTCAGATGGGACGTTAAACCGAGGTCTCGTGTCGGTGCTTTACACCGTGCACGTATAAGAACCAGAGGAGATTCTGGAATGGGTCTCTCTCAGTATCATTGCACTATCCTCCACAAATCTAAAATGACTTCTCTCTTCAGGAGGCGTCGCTCATATGGGCAACCGGTAGCGACGATAAATAAACGTAAAACACAGGTGCGAACACACAGTAGCGATGAAAAGTGAGTTCCAATGACGACGACCTCGACCACTCGATATATGCATTCTATTAGTTTATACAAATTTATTTTAGTTCGATTGCGAAAGAAGTTTTTTCAACTTATATTAATCACTCTCGAGACCTCATTCCTGATGGAATCCATCGCGATGAAGGAGTGAGAAGAGGCAATGTGGAATTTAAATGTCTTGCCTAAGGGCACAATCGTAACGGCTCCAGTGGGGCTCGAACTCCGGACCTTTCGCACCCATTCTATTGGTCTGCTTTAACTATTGTGCTACTTTAGATAGGTGCATGGGGGCGGGCCCCAATGACTGAGTGGTTACGGTTTATGTCTTCAAATCACCTGTCACTCACCACTGTATGTTCGAATCCCACTGGGGATGTCGAATTCGTGCATGTGAGGAATCTATCCAGCTGACTTGCCGAAGGTCGGTGGTTCTACCCGGATACCCACAATGCCTAACGTACTGCTTGCAAATAATAATAATTCATAGCAGACGTATAATTCATAGCAGACGTATACTTCATAGCAGACGTATAATTCATAGCAGACGTATAATTCATAGCAGACGTATAATTCATAGCAGACGTATAATGCATAGCAGACGTATAATGTATAGCATCATAGCAGACGTATAATTCATAGCAGACGTATACTTCATAGCAGACGTATAATTCATAGCAGACGTATAATGCATAGCAGACGTATAATGCATAGCAGACGTATAATTCATAGCATCATAGCAGACATATAATGCATAGCAGACGTATAATTCATAGCAGACGCATAATTCATAGCAGACGTATACTTCATAGCAGACCGTATAATTCATAGCAGACGTATAATTCATAGCAGACGTATAATTCATAGCAGACGTATAATTCATAGCAGACGTATAATTCATAGCAGACGTATAATGCATAGCAGACGTATAATGCATAGCAGACGTATAATTCATAGCATCATAGCAGACGTATAATTCATAGCATCATAGCAGACGTATAATTCATAGCAGACGTATAATGCATAGCAGACGTATAATGCATAGCAGACGTATAATTCATAGCAGACGTATAATTCATAGCAGACGTATAATTCATAGCAGACGTATAATGCATAGCAGACGTATAATGCATAGCAGACGTATAATTCATAGCATCATAGCAGACGTATAATGCATAGCAGACGTATAATTCATAGCAGACGTATAATTCATAGCAGACGTATAATGCATAGCAGACGTATAATTCATAGCAGACGTATAATTCATAGCATCATATCAGACGTATAATGCATAGCAGACGTATAATTCATAGCAGACGTATACTTCATAGCAGACGTATAATGCATAGCAGACGTATAATGCATAGCAGACGTATAATTCATAGCAGACGTATAATTCATAGCATCATAGCAGACGTATAATGCATAGCAGACGTATAATTCATAGCAGACGTATAATTCATAGCAGACGTATAAAGCATAGCAGACGTATAATGCATAGCAGACGTATAATGCATAGCAGACGTATAATTCATAGCAGACGTATAATTCATAGCATCATAGCAGACGTATAATGCATAGCAGACGTATAATTCATAGCATCATAGCAGACGTATAATGCATAGCAGACGTATAATTCATAGCAGACGTATAATGCATAGCAGACGTATAATTCATAGCAGCCGTATAATGCATAGCAGACGTATAATGCAGACGTATAAATCATAGCTGACCGTAGCTGTTTGATGCCACAGTAACCCCCCCAAACAAACAACCAAACCAACCAACAAACAAACACACACAACCAATGAGGTGCCTGTATTTTTATTATTAGACGTTCCGTTCCATCTCTCATAAATGATGTAGAAAATCAAATAAAGAGAAGCCACTACCTAATTACTAGTGATAAGAACGTATCCAGTTTCAAATAGCAGACAGTTATTATGGGTAATCAGTTACTAGGTGAATCCATGTTTACCCCCCCCCCACACTCCACCCACCCACTGTCTACAGCTGCAATTACGAATTATTCCACTTAATAATAATCTCTAACGCAAACCACACACAGTCACACCAATATCCTACAACATTGACTGTGTGGTTATGGTTAATCAATGTAATGAACAACTTAACAGAAGCGGCATGTCTGATTGAGCCGTATTTGCATTGCGCTAATCCTGCCAATCAGTACACAATTCGAGCATACATTCCAGGATATTTTACAATACACACATTGAAATATAAAACAAATTTGAAGTTAGGAGCAAATCAAATGAAAGAGGAATTCAGCAACAACGGTATGCCTGATATCCCTTGGTCTGACTTTCCATTAGTCTTGTCACTCAGACAAGTCTGCTATGCTTCGAGTTCGCAGAAGTAATTGCCTCGTATTTCGACGAAAGTTACGATGCCTGACTGTATTGTATGTAAAAAATCAAGGCATAATTATATGACGAAGGAAATCAGGCAATGTATCGTCACTCTTGTAATCTCGATGTTCACAAAATTGGAACCAACCTTCTACTATATTACGTATAGCCGTGTTCGTTCCTCCGTCTGCTGCACCTGGAGTACTCCAATCAATCAATTAATTTTATTATGGTCAGACGGGGGATCGAACCTGTGATCCATGGATTACCAGTCCAGTGTGTTACCACTGGACTACAGATCCGTGAGATATAGTCCCATCCGAAAATCCTGTTAATAGCGCAGGTTTCTATCCACCGTCTGACACTAATACATTAACAGTCTTTCAGATGGGACGTTAAACCGAGGTCTCGTGTCGGTGCTTTACACCATACACGTACAAGAACCATAGGAGACTCTGAAATGGGGCTCTGTCTGTATCATTGCACTATCCTTCAAAATCTAAAATGACTAATCTCTTCAGGAAGCGTCGCTCATATGGGCAACCGGTAACGACGATAAATAAAAGTAAAACACACACACACAGTTAATATCATTAGGTTGAGACGGGATTCGCAGTTCAATGATTTAATCACTTAGACCATGGACCAACTTTCCTGTCGTTTTCTTGGCTTTGATCAAAATTCATTGCTGTAGTTTGATATAAAGTATGGATTGGATGAACTCCAACTTTGTGTTCCGTTTCTGAATAATACTTTTTACAAATTAAAACGCCACGACTACGATCACGGATTGAATGGCATCATTAGAAGATAGAAAAACACACCTTGCTCTGTGTTAGATTGCCGCGATCATTTGTCGTGGTTGATAGGTGTTATCTAGCAGACGAATACTCAGTGTGTTCTATTACATAATAATCCGGTGAATCAATCAATCCCCATCTACCTTCACTCGATAATATAATTTCATTCATTATAAAAATGAATTAATGAACTGAATAAACCTTAAAAAAATGCAGACAGGGTCTATGTTCCTGGGCCCCGTTTTATCAACGGTCGTAAGTCAGTCTTAGTTAAGATTATTGCTTAACACAACAAAGTCGCAGCTAAGATATCGTAAATAAAGTCTTAACTGTACGACTGGTTCGATATATTGTTGATAAAACGGGGCCCTGATGCACATTTCCCATAGGTCAACAGTCAATATTTATTATTTATTATTCATATTCACAGACATTTGACAGCTAACAGTCAATCGAACTAAAACTAAAGTTGTTATATTTTCCAAAGGCAGACCAACCATCTGTATATTCATTTATTTTCAAAGATGAGCAATTGGAAATTGTTTCGGAATTCAAATACTTGGGAATCATCTTTAGCAGAAGTGGATCTTGTCTCAAAGTAAGAAAGCATCTTGTTCTGCAAACGACCACTGTTGCAAGCCTGGAGGTTATAAAACTTTTCTCCAATCTCAGACTCGGTCTCAAGCTTCTGATTGGTTCAGTTAAGTGTAAATATCAGATTCAACCAATCATACCACTTGAGTTTGAGATTGAGATTTGAGAAAAGTTTTATAACCTCCGACCCTCTGCAGGGCAATGTATTCTTTAATAAGAAACATAAATAGACTGAACCTACCTATATTGATTTACAAATAGATATGATTAATGAAACAATAAAACCCATCCTATTATGTGGTGCTGATACATGGGGATATGGTAATATTGACGTTCTAGAACGAGTCCAACTTACATTTTTGAAACATATATTAAAAATGAAACGATCAACACCAAACTACATGGTATACTGGGAAACTGGCTGTATGGCATTTTCGGTTGATATTGGAATAAGAATTATTTCATTCTGGACGAAAATATATCAATGTGACAATCCTAGATCTAGTAAACGATCGTGTATAATATACAAAACAGTGTTAAGCTCAATAAATAATCTTAAAGATCGGTTGTTGAACAAACAATTGCCATGGATACATGCAGTGAAACATGTTCTTTTAAAACGCGGACTCTCCGGTATCTGGGATACACAATCATTTCCGAATGACAACTGGCTAAAGCAATCTGTTAAGCAGAAACTAAAAGACCTTTTCATTAACGAATTGTTTTCTTTGATCGATAATTCCAGCAAAGGCGCCACGTATAGAATATTTAAGAAAGCTTTTGAATTTGAAAAGTATCTAATACATACACCTACTTCATACCTGTACTATGTAACTCGTTTCAGGGCATGAAATCATAGACTGCCTATAGGAACTGGGAACTGGGCCAGAATACCAGAACATACACGTTTTTGTACTTAACGTCAAAACGAAATAGACGACGAATTTCACTACTTATTTCAGTGGAAATCATTTGAAAATGGCAGGCACTTGTACCTTATATCTTTCTACTACAGAAGGTCAAACACTTTCAAAATGGACCAATTACTGAATACCACAAACCGACTGGAATATATCAACCTCTGTAAGCAATTTTGGGGTCATTTCAAGAAAAACAAATCTGTTGTATCTCAAAATGATATATCAGTTGAAGATTTTATGAAATATTTCGAACATTTGTCAAATAATATATTCGAGTCTCATAATGAAGAATCTAAGACTTTCTGTAACGAACATGATTTTAATTCTAGTGATTGTAGATTTGAGGATTTGAATGTACCCATTACATGTGAAGAGATACGGAAAGCTGCAAAGTCGCTTAGGTCAAATAAAGCTACAGGTTTAGATTGTCTTCTTAATGAATATTTCATTGAATCTATAGATATTTTGTGTTCACATATTTGTGATATTTTTAATGCGATTTTAGAATCTGGCTTTTTCCCAGATAAATGGACTGAAGGAGTTATTGTTCCTGTATTTAAAAAGGGAGATCCCAAACTAGTTAATAACTACAGGGGTATCACTTTAGTCAGTTGTTTGTCCAAACTGTTTACTTCAGTACTAAATACTAGAATTGAAACATTTTGTAACAATTATGCAGTAATTTCTGATTGCCAATTTGGGTTCAGAAAAGGAAAATCGACTGTTGATGCAATTTTCATTCTACAGTCTGTTATACAACATTATCTTAATAATAATAAGCGTCTGTATGTAGGGTTCATTGATTTAAAATCCTGTTTTGATAGTATTTGTAGAAATTCTTTATGGTTGAAAATGTATAAATGTGGCATTCAAGGTAAGGTATTACGTATTATTAGAGATATGTATGATAAAGTTAAATCATGTGTTAGATGTTGTAATTCATATTCCGATTTCTTCCAGTATGCAGTGGGCTTGCGCCAAGGGGAGGTAATTTCGCCAATTTTGTTCTCACTTTTCGTTGAAGACCTAGAGTTACATTTGCAAGACAATTTAAATTCAGGATTACTAATAGATGACATTGTATTAATATTATTACTGTTCGCCGATGATATGGCAATTTTTGGAAAAACTCCTGAAGATCTGCAGAAGAGTCTTGATCTACTATATACATACTGTAATCATTGGGGATTAGAAGTTAATATTATGAAAACTAAAATAGTTGTTTTTAGAAAAAGAGGTATCACCTTTGATAGAGAGAGATGGTTATATAATGGACAGCCATTAGAAGTTGTAGATTGTTTTAACTATCTTGGTACAATATTCAGCTATACAGGTAATTTCTCATTAAACCAGGAACATCTTATTGGTAAGGCTTTAAAAGCTTTAAATATTTTATTGTATAATTGTAAAGAATTTGACCTCAAACCTAAGTTATTATGTCAGTTATTTGACTCCTTTGTCGGATCTATTTTGTCATATTCTTCAGAAGTATGGGGTCACACAAAATCTAAAGATATTGAACGTATACACATGCAATTTTGTAAAAGGATATTGAATGTTAGAATTAGTACATGTAATGCAAGTATATATGGTGAATTAGGTCGATACCCACTTTATGTTAACAGATATGTTAGAATAATAAAATATTGGTGTAAAATAATAAATACTGACAACATAATTTTACGAACAATTTATAAACAATGTGTCGATGATTATTATAATGGTTTGAAAAATTGGGTCACGAATGTCAAAGATATGTTAGATGTATATGGTTTGTCTGAATATTTCATTAATACTAATAAGATAGATTGTAAAATGTTTCCTAAATTGTTTAAGCAAAGAGTTGTAGATAGTTACATACAAAATTGGCATACGTCTGTTGAAAATAGTGTAGTATTGGACCTTTATAGAAATTGTAAAACAACACTTGCATATGAAAGTTATCTAGATTTATTGCCTAAGAATTTGAGGTTTTTCATTACTAGAATTAGAGTATCTGCACATGTATTAAGAATTCAAACTGGACGATATGGTCAAAACAGAATACCACGTAATGAGAGATATTGTTTATGTTGTAACACTTTGGATATTGAAGACGAATACCATTTCATTTTAATATGTCCATGCTTTGAAGATATAAGAAAGAAATATATCAAAAGATACCATCAGTATCGTCCCTCTATGTTCAAATTTATTGAACTGGTAACCTCGATCAAAAAAGTTGATATATTAAACTTGGCGAAATATATAAAAGAAGCCATTGTACTAAGAAGTACTATTGTAACTGCTAACAATTAATTATGTTCATCCTCTATTCCGTAAATTGAATCATCATTATTATAATACTACATGTCAATCGATTTATGTGAATATATGAATGTAAAATCTATTGTATTACGTGACCAATATGTAATTGTATATTTGTATGTTTATGACGATGTACCATGTACAAGTCTTAAAATAAACATATGTTCTGTTCTGTTCTGTTCTGTAAATTTATTAAAATAGTTTTATGTATGATTAAGTAAAGTTCACAATAATGGAATTACATCATCTTATATGTACATGTATGTCCCTAATACGGACTGTTCGATTGTCAACCTGATAGTATAATGTAATTAATCGTTGTGTGTTAATATGTGTGTGTGTATGTGTGCGTGCGTGCGCGCGCGTGCGTGCGTGCGTGCGTGAGTGCGTGAGTGCTGACAGGTCCACTACTAACTATATAGTATTGTTTCAATATACTGAGTGTACACAATATCTACCAACCAGTGCTGAAACTTTCCTTACGTTGTTTTTGCTATTTTAAGGGAATGTTACCAGCAGTGTTCGTGTATACTGAATGCAAGCCCGTGTACTTGTGTTCGGTAAACATTTCAACATGGCCAAACTGTCCTTATATTTCGTTTTCATAAGGGGCTTGTGTCGGTTGTTGTTTGTGTTTCTTCTGGGTATTTTTATATCTTATAATAGGTTTAAGATGTACATCATGTGTGTATGATATGTAGTACAATACACGCTTGCTAATGTAATTTGTCATTACTTACCCACTGATTATTTGGACAATCCTCACTTTTTGTCTGCACGTTCAAAAATCCACGCAAATTATTAAAATACACACACAAATGATAACGAAACTGGACATGCTTAGAGCCGCAATATACGTTTGCTCAGAATGTGCTGTACATCGAGATATTCCCATTTCCCAACAATAAGTAACTGAGATTTTAAGTAAATTGTTGACGTTGTTCCCACAAATGATTTTTAGGAAATGACCATCTGTTAATTACCTCCCTTTATGAATAGTCATTTATCAATAATTACTTTGTAACTGGTAGTTGACCAAAGCCAACACCTTGATCCACCCCAAAGGAGGTATTTTTTTTATAGTTTTCCATTAGAAACAAGATAGTTTAAAAGGTTTATCTAGCCATACAAACCTTCTCAAAATATAATTAAAAGTGTGGATCACCACCTTTGATACGTTACCATCTAGTATTTAGATACTAAATATTTCTAATTTACGCCATTGATAAAAGTGTATACAGATAGATCTGTAGTCCAGTTGTAACACGCTGGACTGATAATCCAGGGATCGCAGGTTCGATCCCCCGTCTGACCCTAATAAAGTTAACAGTCTTTCAAATGGGGACGTTAATCCGAGATCTCGTGGCGGTGCTTTACATCGTGCACGTAAAAGAACCAGAGGAGACTCTGGAATGGGTCTCTGTCTGTATCATGCACTACCCTCTATGAATCTAAAATGACTAATCTCTTCAGGAGGCGTCGCTCATATGGGCAACCGGTAGCGATAATAAATAAACGTAAAACACACATTGACACAATAAAAATGCTTGACTCTCCTTGGATCCACAAATCTATTAAGTTTCTTGTACCAATGAAAAGAAAGACAAGTGTTCATTTGACGATCTCCTCTAGTATACTGCACCTGAAAATCGAATAATTCTCTATCTCACCAATAATAGTATTGTTTGGCAATATTAAACTGAGACATTTGCATATTCCGTGAACTTACTTCGTTAATAATCGGATTTCCGAAGTAAACTATGAGCTTTAGATTATGGTACACTTACTTACTGACTTGGTTCAAATATTAACGGTAAAACCTAACACATGTCCTGGTCGTAGTTCACGGAAACTTACGAAGGCTTTGGCGGAGATTAATGCGTCTCAGTTTAATGTTGCCAAGTAATACTATAATGTTTATTATTTGCAACATATCATGTTATTCAAGCCTCGTAAATACTTGTTATCGTAAGCCTCATTCTTTCATGTATGCACGTGAAATGAGAGAATAAAATGTGTTTTGACTTTACTTGACTTGACACGCACATGCTTGTAACAAACATAATGTGGCGAGGAATAAATATAAACAATTTACAAAGTAAAAGAGAAATGCAATAACAATTAACGGCCATCTCTGCTTCCTATTTATTGTGTACACAGATCACACCTGTCTCGGTGTATATTTTCACGGCCTTTATGTAAACATACACACGATTTTGGATACTGTTTATAAAGATACGTTAAAACGTAGATTGTTTGCCAAAATGTGCACATTTTATTCTTGTGTTTTACGTGTATTTATCATCGCTACCGGTTGCCCATATGAGCGACGCCTCCTGAAGAGATTAGTCATTTTAGATTTTGGAGGAAAGTGCATGATACAGACAGAAACCCATTCCAGAGTCTCCTCTGGCTCTTTTACGTGCACGGTGTACGGCAGCGACACGAGACCTCGGTTTAACGTCCCATCTGAAAGACTGTTCATTGTATTAGGGTCAGACGGGGGGATCGAACCTGCGATCCCTGGATTACCAGTCCAGCGTGTTACCACTGGACAACAGATCCGTCTGTACATTTTATTCCCCACAGCTAACGCTTATATTGCTGCATGTGATGGCCTAGGCATGAGCAAGCCCGTCACCAAACCATGATGGAAGAACGTCATTGGCGTAGCTTCCTATAGGCCGTGTAGGCTGTGGCCTACACTTTCCCCCGAAAAATCGAAACAATAAAAATGCCAAATCTGCAACAAAAATCGGGAGGCCAGGATTAAATTATATAAGCTAGTAATAGTTTTCCTGGGGACGATCCCCGGACACCCTCTCGTCTTAACTTTTAAGTTGGCCTACACATCGATTCCAGCCAAACTACGCCCCTGAAAGTAATTATCTACTGATTGACATCTGAGAGCAAAATAGATTTAAGATGGTCTACGAATACAATATAGCATTGTACATGTACTTATTTTGCTTTCAGTATTTTTCATTCCATTTCATGTTAATAAAATTCTAAATTTCAATTAGCGACTGCTTTTCAGCTTTATCTCGCACATGTAGTTATCACATGTATATATATATATATATATATATATATATATATATATATATATATATATATACTATAGTAGTGCACTGTCTTATAGATGAATGATACATAGTCTCTTGTAACTCTGAACCATTCACAATTTATGTAATTTGTAACATTTTTTGTGTTATACATTTGTACATGTATATTTATTGGAATAAATACTGTTGAAACCAACTCTGAATTGAGTGCCAATTTACCTCCTCAATTACGGGATTCGAACATTCGGTCAGGGGCATTCAATGACCTTAATCACGCTACCACTGAGGGCCATCTGGTATGATTAGTTTATACAAATTTATTTGAGCTCGACTGCGAAACAAGTTCTTACAACTTATATGAATCACTCTCGAGACCTCATTCCTGATGGAATCCATCGCCACGAGGGAGAGAGAAGAGGTAACGTGGAATTTAAATGCATTGCCTAAGGGCATAATCGTAACGGCTCCAGCGGGGCTCGAACTCCGGACCTTTCGCACCTGGATCGATCGCGCACCCACTGCGCTATCACGACTCACACTGGTATGTTTCTGCATGCCTCTCTTGCAATAAATCTACAATACATTAAGATGATCAAGTGTTTTTGGAATTGTAACCAACAGCATCAGCAATTTGAGTATCTGTAATCTATCGTTTCATTATGTCCCTGATGTTGCCAAGGCATGTCTATAGAATAGAATTATACCATTAATTTAAGTCAAGCATCCGTTTCTTGAATTCAAATTGATTATAATTTGATATTATATTTTGCTGCAATCTTATCAAAATATGACTGATTAATTTGATGAAAGTTATATTTCCGGTTTTGCGCCTGCATCAGCACCATTTTGGGCTATATCGCCGGCGGGCAGTTTACCTAACAACACCTTTCCTGGGCATGCTGCGGCGGTTAACCAGTACTTGGGTGCACCAACCTCCGTAAGAAACTGCCAACTGTTTCATATACATGAGACACGGCCTGAGCGGGGCTCGAATCCGTGACCAAGTAATTCCAAACGAATTGGAAGAATGAAATGCTCATATATAAGTAACATTTATGTAATCGTATGAACTATATAGTAATGTATAGCGCTGTGCACAACAATAATCAAAATGCTTATCAGTATTCCAGTATAACCAGACAAGACACTAGACCGCAACTTATAGTCTATAACGTGTTTTAGCATATACTAGACGACATAAAAAAAACGCACATTTCGGATAAGTGTGTTTTACACGAAAAATAATAACTATATAAATACATAGTTTTAAACATTTTGGAATATTTTTAGTTGTTCAGTTTGTGTGTTGTAATAAAGATGTGATATATCTTTGATGGACTCCTTCGTATTTCGTTTTCATGTAATAATAATCATATAATGTAGGTTTGCATTTTCTATGTCCTCTAGAATATAATATAGGTGTGAGTTTTCTATGTCCTCTAGTATATAATGTAGGTGTGCGTTTTCTATGTCCTCTAGTATATAATGTAGGTGTGCGTTTTCTATGTCCTCTAGTATATAATGTAGGTGTGCGTGTTCTATGTCCTCTAGTATATAATGTAGGTGTGCGTTTTCTATGTCCTCTAGTATATAATGTAGGTGTGCGTTTTCTATGTTCTCTAGTATATAATGTAGGTGTGCGTTTTCTATGTCCTCTAGTATATAATGTAGGTGTGTGTTTTCTATGTCCTCTATTATATAATGTAGGTGTGCATTTTCTATGTCCTCTAGTATAATATGCTTGTGCAATTTGGTGTACATTGTGTGTTCACGTGGAATGGAAACCAATGCCACACACAGCCACTGGGACACAGCTGTCTATAAATAGCATTACTGAGTATCTTAACTTTGATATAAATGAGGTATACAACTCTGGAGACAAAATACAGACGGATCTGTAGTCCAGTGGTAACACACTGGACTGTTACCACTGGACTGGTAATCCGGGGATCGCAGGTTCGATCCCCCGTCTGACCCTAATAAAATTAACAGTCTTTCAGATGGGACTTTAAATCGAGGTCTCGTGTCGGTGCTTTACACCATGCACGTAAAAGAACCAGAGGAGATTCTGGAATGGGTCTCTGTCTGTATCATTGCACTATCCTCCAACAATCTAAAATGACTAATCTCTTCAGGAGGCGTCGCTCATATGGGTAACCGGTAACGACGATAAATAAACGTAAAAACACAACACTGAAGACAAACCTGACTCATCTTAGTCAGCCAAGGGAACCACAGAACGTGGCTGCTTAGTAAAGGTGGCTGGTTAATAGAGATCAAAATGTAAAACAACATACTGGGAATCTGGAGACTGGCTGCGTAATACAGGTCGGTAGCTTAATAGATGGGACAACTAACACAGGGTTACTGTATATTAGTCAACGGTAACTATAATAAGCATGTGGCTTCCAGTCCAATCATTTTCACTACATTTAAAGCAGCATTACATCGTATGAAATAAAAGATATTTGAAAAATTCAAATTTTACGTGTGGGTAGCAATGCTGCTACACATTCTAAAGTATAATTTGTAAATTTATGTTCAATTAGTAAACAGTGTTTTTTTTCGATAAAACAAAGTCGAAACCGAAAGTAGGACTTTCCTTCGGCAATATTGAACACAAACATGGCATATCCGCTGTTGTTTCACGCATGCGCGCTGTGCGTGTTTAGATTTTGTTTGTTGATAAACAAATTCGCGTATACAACGGTTTATATTTATTTGAATGTTATCGTTTCTGAGCGACTATTTCGATTTTTGTAAACACACACACATTAGTATTTATATTTTACCAAAAACATCCTTTATTACGATATAATGCTGCTTTAATACGATTGAATGTGTTGTAAAATGTTGAATTCACATGTGAGTGAAAGTGTGGTTTTATTTTAAAAGATATTAAATCTGAGTTTAGGCACGGGTGCTTAGTGCAAGAATGATCACTTTACATGGTAATATGATCTCATCTGCTATAAAAGAGACTGACTAGAAGTTATTCACATTTTAACAGACGGATCTGTAGTCCAGTGGTAACACGCTGGACTGGTAATCCAGAGATCGCAGGTTCGATCCCCCGTCTGACCCTAATACAATTAACAGTCTTTCAGATGGGACTTTAAACTGAGGTCTCGTGTCGGTGCTTTACACCGTGCACGTAAAAGAACCAGAGGAGATTCTGGAATGGGTCTCTGTCTGTATTATTGCACTATCCTCCAAAAATCTAAAATAACTAATCTCTTCAGAAGGCGTCGCTCATATGGGCAACCGGTAGCGACGATAAATAAACGTAAAACACACATTATTCACATTTCAAAACCTTAGGTGTCGGAATATCGGTACGCCCATGGTACTTGCTAATATCAGCAGATTATTAGTGGCAATCAGTTACGTGAAGCGCAGTGCGTTCGTGCAATCACCAATTATTCCACTAATGCAATACGCACACTCCTAATGGCATGCAGCCGTGACGGTGTGGTCACGGGTAATCAATGGAACGAACAATCCAGCAAACGTGACACGTGTCTGAGATCACAGGGTCATGCATTCCATTGGCCTTGTCACGAAAATAATGATCTCAAGATGCTGTTGGAACTGTTGTTCGCTGCCTGCTGCTGTATGTCAGAGCGGCATATATAGCATAATAACATAGCATAATGTGTGTGAACATATAAGCAACCCGGGTTCGATCCTCGGACCGGGAAGTATGTGAGATGGTACGATGGTCGCCAGATCGGACAGGTGGCTTTTCTCCGTGTACTCCGGTTTACTCCCACACGAATGACCACGTTTACGTATTCATCCGCGCCAACGAGAGTGATTAATATAAGTTGTTAAAACTTGCTTCGCAATCGTTGTAAAACAAATAAAGTTTAATTATCGTCGCTACCGGTTGCCCATCTGAGCCATTTTAGATGTTGGATGATAGTGCAATGATACAGACAGAGACCCATTCCAGAGTCTCCTCTGGTTCTTTTACGTGCACGATGTAAAGCACAGACACGAGACCTCGGTTTAATGTCCCATCTGAATGACTGTTAACGTTATTAGGGTCAGACCCGGGATTGAACGTGCGACCACTGGATTCACATTCGAACGTGTGACTGGATTACTGCCCCGTCTGTAAAACCTATATTACTTTCATAGAATTTGCGTCTGTCGCTGGATTATTATGTAAGTAAGTAGACTGAAGTTGCGTCTGTCGCTGGATTATTGTGTAAGTAAACATGCTGAAGTTGCGCCTGTCGCTGGATTATTGTGTAAGTAAGTAGACTGAAGTTGCGTCTGTCGCTGGATTATTGTGTAAGTAAGTAGACTGAAGTTGCGTCTGTCGCTGGATTATTGTGTAAGTAAGTAGACTGAAGTTGCGTCTGTCGCTGGATTATTGTGTAAGTAAGTAGACTGAAGTTGCGTCTGTCGCTGGATTATTGTGTAAGTAAACATACTGAAGTTGCGCCTGTCGCTGGATTATTGTGTAAATAAGTAGACTGAAGTTGCGTCTGTCGCTGGATTATTGTGTAAGTAAACATACTGAAGTTGCGCCTGTCGCTGGATTATTGTGTAAGTAAGTAGACTGAAGTTGCGTCTGTCGCTGGATTATTGTGTAAGTAAGTAGACTGAATGCTGTCGCTGGATTATTATGTAAGTAAGTAGACTGAAGTTGCGTCTGTCGCTGGATTATTGTGTAAGTAAGTAGACTGAATGCTGTCGCTGGATTATTATGTAAGTAAGTAGACTGAAGTTGCGCCTGTCGCTGGATTATTGTGTAAGTAAGTAGACTGAAGTTGCGTCTGTCGCTGGATTATTATGTAAGTAAGTAGATTGAAGTTGCGCCTGTCGCTGATATTATTGTGTAAGTAAGTAGACTGAAGTTGCGTCTGTCGCTGGATTATTATGTAAGTAAGTAGACTGAATGCTGTCGCTGGATTATTATGTAAGTAAGTAGACTGAATGCTGTCGCTGGATTATTATGTAAGTAAGTAGACTGAATGCTGTCGCTGGATTATTATGTAAGTAAGTAGACTGAATGCTGTCGCTGGATTATTGTGTAAGTAAGTAGACTGAATGCTGTCGCTGGATTATTATGTAAGTAAGTAGACTGAATGCTGTCGCTGGATTATTATGTAAGTAAGTAGACTGAATGCTGTCGCTGGATTATTATGTAAGTAAGTAGACTGAATGCTGTCGCTGGATTATTATGTAAGTAAGTAGACTGAATGCTGTCGCTGGATTATTGTGTAAGTAAGTAGACTGAATGCTGTCGCTGGATTATTGTGTAAGTAAGTAGACTGAATGCTGTAGCTGGATTATTATGTAAGTAAGTAGACTGAATGCTGTCGCTGGATTATTATGTAAGTAAGTAGACTGAATGCTGTCGCTGGATTATTATGTAAGTAAGTAGACTGAATGCTGTCGCTGGATTATTATGTAAGTAAGTAGACTGAATGCTGTCGCTGGATTATTATGTAAGTAAGTAGACTGAATGCTGTCGCTGGATTATTATGTAAGTAAGTAGACTGAATGCTGTCGCTGGATTATTATGTAAGTAAGTAGACTGAATGCTGTCGCTGGATTATTATGTAAGTAAGTAGACCGAATGCTGTCGCTGGATTATTATGTAAGTAAGTAGACTGAATGCTGTCGCTGGATTATTATGTAAGTAAGTAGACTGAATGCTGTCGCTGGATTATTATGTAAGTAAGTAGACTGAATGCTGTCGCTGGATTATTATGTAAGTGAAATCTCGTCTGTTAGATAACACGTATCGTCATGACAAATGATCTCGGTAATGTAGCAACGATCATGTTGTGTTTCCTATCTTGAAATGACGCCATCCAAGCCGTTATCATAGCCGTGGCATTTTAATTTGTAAAGAGTATTTGTTGGAAACGGAAAACAAAGTTGGAGCTCATCCAATCCACACTGTCTATCAAACTACAGCAGTGCATAATGATCAAAGCGAAGACAATGACAGGAAAGGACGTCTGAAATTACATTGATCAAAACACGTCAACACCAATATGCTGCACCTTTATTTTTGTTTCGCAATATATATATATCTGTCAAAACAGGTGAAAAGTAGCATGTTAACCTCATTTCCACATGCTTTGTTTACAATTTGAATCTCAAACTGCGGATTATATGAGTATTATTACAGGTCCCTTTCATAATATTTCTAGTGTTATTAAGCCTTTGCCCTTTTTTTCTCTCACTTTCTGGAGCAATTTGAAAATTTGTTTGTCAGTATATGAATCGTTCAGAATGCTTCAATTGGGGTATGTTGCAGTAAGACCTATGGGCGTGTGTCTCCTCTACAGAAGAATCCATAATTTGATCCAGGGACGTATGTCAGTTTTTCCAGTGCCAATACCTTTCTTTAGTTTACTGTTCACTATTGGTGTGATTGTAAAAATGCGTTTCTTGGCTTGGGTATTTATTAAATATCGAACCCGTTACTACACTGAGGAACTGTGAGTTTCCTTATGTCACCATTTCAGAGAAATTCACAAGTGTCAAGATTTACAGTCAAGTCGTTTGTATTGCTCAGAAACGCAGAGATTGCCTCGCTATAAATTCTTCTTCCGTTACATTTCAGTGTGTTCACGGCCTTATTATCCCTAAGCTACAAATGCATGCCAATGCAAACAGCGCAGTTGCTTGGGTATCTACGTTAAGCTCGTTGACATCGAAACAGCATTACCCTCACATCGTTGTATGTTCGGAGGACACATTGGGTATTACAAACAGCGCAGTTGTTTGGGTATCTACGTTAAGCTCGTTGACATCGAAACAGCATTACCCTCACATCGTTGTATGTCCGGAGCACACAGTGGGTATTGCAAACAGCGTAGTTGATTGGGTCACTTCGCTAAGCCCGTTGACATCGAAACAGCATTACCCTCACATCGTTGTATGTCCGGAGCACACAGTGGGTATTGCAAACAGCGCAGTTGCTTGGGTATCTTCGCTAAGCTCGTTGACATCGAAACAGCATTACCCTCACATCGTTGTATGTTTGGAGCACACAGTGGGTATTGCAAACAGCGCAGTTGTTTGGGTATCTTCGTTAAGCTCGTTGACATCGAAACAGCATTACCCTCACATCGTTGTATGTTCGGAGGACACATTGGGTATTACAAACAGCGCAGTTGTTTGGGTATCTACGTTAAGCTCGTTGACATCGAAACAGCATTACCCTCACATCGTTGTATGTCCGGAGCACACAGTGGGTATTGCAAACAGCGCAGTTGCTTGGGTCACTTCGCTAAGCCCGTTGACATCGCAACAGCATTACCCTCACATCGTTGTATGTCCGGAGCACACAGTGGGTATTGCAAACAGCGCAGTTGCTTGGGTATCTTCGCTAAGCTCGTTGACATCGAAACAGCATTACCCTCACATCGTTGTATGTTTGGAGCACACAGTGGGTATTGCAAACAGCGCAGCTGCTTGGGTATCTTCGCTAAGCTCGTTGACATCGAAACAGCATTACCCTCACATCGTTGTATGTTTGGAGCACACAGTGGGTATTGCAAACATCGCAGTTGCTTGGGTATCTTCGCTAAGCTCGTTGACATCGAAACAGCATTACCCTCACATCGTTGTATGTTCGGAGCACACAGTGGGTATTGCAAACAGCGCAGTTGCTTGGGTATCTTCGCTAAGCTCGTTGACATCGAAACAGCATTACCCTCACATCGTTGTATGTTCGGAGCACACAGTGTTAACAACTTATTTCAGGTGATGTGTGTTTTACGTTTATTTATCGTCGCTACCGGTTGCCCATATGAGCGACGCCTCCTGAAGAGATTAGTCAGGTTAGATTGTTTGGAGGATAGTGCAATAATACAGACAGAGAGACCAATTCCAGAGTCTCCTCTGATTCATTTACGTGCACGGTGTAAAGCACCGACACGCGACCTCGGTTTAACGTCCCATCTGAAAGACTATTAATTTTATTAGGGTCAGACGGGGGATTAATATAAGTTGTTAAAACTTGCTTCGCAATCGTTTTAAAATAAATAAAGTTAAAGCTCAAGAGAATAAGGTTTGTCAAAGTTATCTATATTTGCTAATATGACATGAACCAAACGACTGGGTATAACAAGAGGCATTTGTTCTAGTTTCTATTCTATACGCTCGCCCATATGGTTCGCCGGAGGCGAGGGTAAATAAGCTCAATCATCAGTTTTTATCCGCTATGATTCAATTCGTACTCAGGTCACCTCGTACCTATTCCTTTAATAAAGAAGACATATGCCGACGAAATAAATTAAGGATATGGAAACTTGCCCTAACCACAGGATAAAGACAACATCCAAAATAATCGTGCTTTAATGCTTGTAGTAATAATTGTGACTATAGCTATATGTTATTGTGTTCATCAGGTGCGTTTTTATTTGGGTGTAAGTTGACTTGAGTACGAGTTGGCTTATTCTTCAGTATCGATACGAATTGACTATAGCTATATGTTATTGTGTTCATCAGGTGCGTTTTTATTTGGGTGTAAGTTGACTTGAGTACGAGTTGGCTTATTCTTCAGTATCGATACGAATTGACTATAGCTATATGTTATTGTGTTCATCAGGTGCGTTTTTATTTGGGTGTAAGTTGACTTGAGTACGAGTTGGCTTATTCTTCAGTATCGATACGAATTGACTATAGCTATATGTTATTGTGTTCATCAGGTGCGTTTTTATTTGGGTGTAAGTTGACTTGAGTACGAGTTGGCTTATTCTTCAGTATCGATACGAATTGACTATAGCTATATGTTATTGTGTTCATCAGGTGCGTTTTTATTTGGGTGTAAGTTGACTTGAGTACGAGTTGGCTTATTCTTCAGTATGTGTTGTTGTTTGTTTTGTGTTTGTCTTCAGTATCGATACGAATTGACTATAGCTATATGTTATTGTGTTCATCAGGTGCGTTTTTATTTGGGTGTAAGTTGACTTGAGTACGAGTTGGCTTATTCTTCAGTATCGATACGAATTGACTATAGCTATATGTTATTGTGTTCATCAGGTGCGTTTATTTGGGTGTAAGTTGACTTGAGTACGAGTTGGCTTATTCTTCAGTACGATACGAATTGAGCTATATGTTATTGTGTTCATCAGGTGCGTTTTTATTGGTTCAGTATCGATACGAATTGACTATAGCTATATGTTATTGTGTTCATCAGGTGCGTTTTTATTTGGGTGTAAGTTGACTTGAGTACGAGTTGGCTTATTCTTCAGTATCGATACGAATTGACTATAGCTATATGTTATTGTGTTCATCAGGTGCGTTTTTATTTGGGTGTAAGTTGACTTGAGTACGAGTTGGCTTATTCTTCAGTATCGATACGAATTGACTATAGCTATATGTTATTGTGTTCATCAGGTGCGTTTTTATTTGGGTGTAAGTTGACTTGAGTACGAGTTGGCTTATTCTTCAGTATCGATACGAATTGACTTACCCTACTCTCTTTTGAAATAAAATACTCGTAATGTGTACTCAAGGTAGTTTAATCATTTTAATCGCGTGTGTCGGTGATTTTAACATCTGTAATCTATTATTATGATAGACACCAGATGCTAGGAAAGTACTTTTATAGGGCGAAAATGCACCATTACCTTCAAATAATCTTCAGTTCCTTCAATTATTTTGAATAATATATTCTTATTTTATTTGAAACCTCTGCTGATGTCCTTAGCAAACATAATTTTAATGATTCTTCTCTGTTAATGGCTAACAGTCAATAATTGAGCTATTATGGTCATGTGTGTGTGGGGGGTAGAAAAGTGAGCTACCATGCCTCCTCAGCTACTATAATTCCACCAAAGAGGAAACTGGTAGTGTCGATTAATTTGATTAACTAAACCCTTTCCTTACATAGAATCACGTCTTGACGCCATCACCAATACCATATACATAATTTCAGCAGCCAAGCATACAGTAATAAAACTAACTAAACTTGCGGGATTTTGATCGCGGCCATTATAGTTTTATTTCCTCCTTTGTGGAGAGCCTTTGAAGAGCTTTTCACACAATCTGGACACAAAACTGCTCCATTTAGGAGTAATTCTGTCACACAGACGGATCTGTAGTCCAGTGGTAGCACACTGGACTGGTAATCCAGGGATCGCAGGTTCGATCCCCCGTCTGACCCTAATAAAATTAACAGTCTTTCAGATGGGACGTTAAACCGAGGTCTCGTGTCGGTGCTTTACACCGTGCACGTAAAAGAACCAGAGGATACTCTGGAATGGGTCTCTGTCTGTATCATGCACTATCCTCCAAAAATCTAAAATAACTAAGCTCTTCAGGAGGCGTCGCTCATATGGGCAACCGGTAGCGATAATAAATAAACGTAAAACACACACAATAATTCTGTCACATGACTTTCTTATTCTAGATTGTATCGCTTAATCGCACGAGCTGTTGTTTACAAATATACTGCATTGATTATGTTAGCAATACTAGGTTTCTTGTACGCCCAACAAATGACACGAGAAGAATTTTTGTTTTTTGTTTTGGCTTCGTCATTTTCACAGCAAGCCCCACAACAGGCACGAGTCCCATAAACATTGAAGGCAACGCATTACCTAGTTATACTAGCAATTCTTGGATATTATGTAGGCGTAGCAGAGTGACATTAATACTAGGACATATTTTTATCTGTTCTCTCTTCACATTTATAGATCTACATCAAAGTGGTTGCACATTCTTTGCTGATATTATCAATGGTGCGTGTGCATTGTGTGAGATGTATCGGTGATACTCGTGCATTGTGTGAGATGTATCGGTGATACTCGTGCATTGTGTGAGATGTATCGGTGATACTCGTGCATTGTGTGAGATGTATCGGTGATACCCGTGTGCATTGTGTGAGATATATCGGTGATACCCGTGTGCATTGTGTGAGATGTATCGGTGATACCCGTGCATTGTGTGAGATGTATCGGTGATACTCGTGCATTGTGTGAGATGTATCGGTGATACTCGTGCATTGTGTGAGATGTATCGGTGATACTCGTGCATTGTGTGAGATGTATCGGTGATACTCGTGCATTGTGTGAGATGTATCGGTGATACTCGTGCATTGTGTGAGATGTATCGGTGATACTCGTGCATTGTGTGAGATGTATCGGTGATACTCGTGCATTGTGTGAGATGTATCGGTGATACTCGTGCATTGTGTGAGATGTATCGGTGATACCCGTGCATTGTGTGAGATGTATCGGTGATACTCGTGCATTGTGTGAGATGTATCGGTGATACTCGTGCATTGTGTGAGATGTATCGGTGATACTCGTGTGCATTGTGTGAGATGTGTCGGTGATACTCGTGCATTGTGTGATGTATCGGTGATACTCGTGTGCATTGTGTGAGGTATATTGGTTATATGCACGTGCATTGTGTGAAATATATTGGTTATATGCACGTGCATTGTGTGAAATGTGTGAAATGCATTGTGCGAGATACGAAGTATCGGTTATATTAGTGCATTGTGCGTGATGTATAGGTGATACCCGTGCATTATGTGATGTGCATATGCGATACTCGTGCATTGTGTGAGATGTATCAATGAAAATATGTATATATGTATATAATATATATATATATATACACATTTATTTACAATGTATAGCAAACGTAGTTCATCTTAACAGTGCATCTAAATAGTGGGCGTATCTGCATATATCTTCTTGAAGATGAACTATCATAAAAGCGTAATTACAGTTATCAAGTGCTCACATAATTATAATGTTTCATTGGAAGAAGTCGCTTACAACCGCAATAATACAGGTAAGTAACATAGACTCACATACCACTTAAAATGTCAGCTCTTTCTAATTATGTTCCGATTTATAATAAAACATTTATATGTTTAAGCAGGTGAAGTCAATATAAACCTACGTATTCAGTGTTTTAGTAATTTAAAATAATAATTACACGTGCTTTATAGAATTAATTACTAGGAATATGTATAGTGTAGGTATCTGAATCAATGTTCAGCAAACATAACCGTTTACTGTATAATGCGGTGAATGTAAATTTATACTGACACCAAAATGAAACTGGTACGATATGGTAGGTCAGATGCCAGGCTGGTAGGCAATAGGTAACCATTATTTAACTAGCTGGCGGCTCACCAACCGGCCATATCAGAACGAACCCCCGACGAGATTCGAACCTAGCGATGACATGTTATTATGATATTAATGGCGCTTATCGGATTGTATCGGAGCACCGACCTCCTTATCGCGAACTGAGGGTTCGATCATCCGACCGGGACGTATGTGAGCTGGTACGGTGGTCGCCAGATCGGACAGGTGGGTTTTCTCCGGGTATATACGCGTTCATCCGCGTCAACGAAAGTGATTAATATAAGTTGTTAAAACTTGCTTCGCAATCGTTGTAAAATAAATAAAGTTTTAAAAAAAAGAAAAAAAGAAACTGCGCTTGCCTTAGATGTAAAATTGATATCCTTTTAGAAATGAATATAGGCAAATTGTGTATCAAAATGTGCAAAATATTAGGTAAATGTGTGAAGGATTATTTTCTTCACTCATGATAGTAAAATCCATAATTCTGAAATTTGTAGCGAAAAAGTAACGCTCAATATATACTAGAGGACATAGAAAACGCACACCTACATTATATACTAGAGGACATAGAAAACGCACACCTACATTATATACTAGAGGACATAGAAAACGCACACCTACATTATATACTAGAGGACATAGAAAACGCACACCTACATTATATGATTATTATTACATGAAAACGAAATACGAAAGATTCCATCAAAGATATATCACATCTTTATTACAAAACACAAACTGAACAACTAAATACATTTCAAAATGTTTAAAACTATGTATTTATATCATGTAAATAACTAAATACACACCTATCCGAAGAGTGCGTTTTCTATGTCCTCTAGTATATAATGCCGTGAATGTAAATATATACTAACACGAAAAAGAAACTGCACTTGCCGTAGATGTAAAATTGATATCCTTTTAGAAAATATTGGGTAAACTAGTGCAATGTGTGAAGAACTATTTTCTTTACTCATAATAGTAAAGTCCATAATTCTAAAATTTGCAGTGAAAACGTCTCAATATAAACGTGCACATGTGGATTTGTTTGTTTTTGTTGTTGTTTTTTTATACTTTATTTATTTTGTATCAGTATATATTGTTGGTATTTGTATGCCTTCTTGTGGTTTACAAACTTTACATATCACATTATACACATGATTTACTGGCATTAGTATTCATCGATTGCAGTCTCTATTATGTGCTTCGTTCTCCGAGCGGACAAATACCAGTAAAATTCATACGCACAATTTTATTTCAATAAATAATAACTTTTTACAGGAAGACCAATTGCAAATGGTATGGTTCTTCTGTATTCAAAATGTGAATACATAGTTCTCGTGTGACGTCATCATTCCTACTGTGGTTGCCATTTTGATTGGCAAAGTTGATCAGCTATTATATATAATATAATTTTTATAGTAGCGTACTTTTGTTTTCTTCATAAAATATTTATTTTTCATCTCATCACCATGGTTTCATACATTGTTGGAAAGCTCTCAATGGAGATATCATTTTGTATCATTTGAATTCATTTTACAAATTTCGTATCAATAACAAATAAATAATAATTTACCTGTATATTAATATTTCAACTGTGAAAATAGACTTTCAAAAATAGGTGCAAGTTAAGTTCTTATAATTTATAATTCATACATCATTGTCACAACATAAATTAATATTTAAAAAGTGCATTTCAATACCTTTAAAATCATACCACATTTTATATTAAGAAATCAAAATTAATAAAGTTATTACAATTAAAGAATTACTAGTAAAATCCTGAAATTGCCGTTAATAAAACTTGCCAGTCAAAATGGCTGCCAAGATAAAATCTTATCAATGTTTTTTAGTATTTTCACAGGCTTTGGGAACTGTATATACATTGTGGGTTTATTCATACCTTTAATTATCGTCGCTTCCCAGGTAGATCGGGGCGACGCCTCAAGAAGTAAGCATATATTGCAATTTTTATTTTTGGGGCGGTTAGTGCATGAAACAGACGACGTACCAACTCCAGAAGCATCCCTGGTGCTTTTGCAATTAACATTCTTCTGGACACATCAGTTAGTTTTATTGCATATTATATTCTGTCATGAACTTTGTATGTGAGCTTGTAAAAGATATGCAAAGTTTTGCTATATGTTTGAAAATCTCCCGAGAAAAGGGAGAATTCAGTTCAGCATAATTATAATGCATTGTATTATATTTCTTACTAAACCCAAGGTACATGTATTATATTTCCTACTAAACCCAAGATACATGTATTATATTTCTTACTAAACCCAAGGTACATGTATTATATTTCCTACTAAACCCAAGGTACATGTATTATATTTCCTACTAAACCCAAGGTATATGTATTATATGTCCTACTAAACCCAAGGTATATGTATTATATGTCCTACTAAACCCAAGGTATATGTATTATATGTCCTACTAAACCCAAGGTATATGTAATATATTTCCTACTAAACCCAAGGTACATGTATTATATTTCCTACTAAACCCAAGGTACATGTATTATATTTCCTACTAAACCCAAGGTACATGTATTATATTTCCTACTAAACCCAAGGTACATGTATTATATTTCCTACTAAACCCAAGGTACATGTATTATATTTCCTACTAAACCCAAGGTACATGTATTATATTTCCTACTAATCCCAAGGTACATGAATCCAAGGTACATGAATCCAAGGTACATGTATCCAAGGTACATGTATCCAAGGTACATGAATCCAAGGTACATGAAGGTATGTCCAAGGTACATGAACCCAAGGTACATGAAGGTACATGAATCCAAGGTACATGAATCCAAGGTAGATCCAAGGTACATGAATCCAAGGTACATGATCCAAGGTACATGAATCCAAGGTACATGAACCCAAGGTACATGTATCCAAGGTACATGAAGGTACATGAATCCAAGGTACATGAATCCAAGGTACATGTATCCAAGGTACATGTATCCAAGGTACATGAATCCAAGGTACATGTATCCAAGGTACATGAATCCAAGGTACATGAATCCAAGGTACATGAAGGTACATGAATCCAAGGTACATGTATCCAAGGTACATGAATCCAAGGTACATGTATCCAAGGTACATGAATCCAAGGTACATGTATCCAAGGTACATGAATCCAAGGTACATGAATCCAAGGTACATGAATAATGATCCAAGGTACATGTATCCAAGGTACATGTATCCAAGGTACATGAATCCAAGGTACATGAAGGTACATGAATCCAAGGTACATGAATCCAAGGTACATGAATCCAAGGTACATGAATCCAAGGTACATGAAGGTACATGAATCCAAGGTACATGAATCCAAGGTACATGAAGGTACATGAATCCAAGGTACATGAATCCAAGGTACATGAAGGTACATGAATCCAAGGTACATGAATCCAAGGTACATGAATCCAAGGTACATGAATCCTAATAATGCTTGGAAAACAAAATTCTCGTCGTTTCAAAAATTAACAAATACAGGTTTTCTAAAACAAAACCAAGTAATTTATAGAAGTACATTGTGATCATGATAGTCCGTCAAATTATAAGCAAGAACGCCTGAACGCAACATCGTCAGGGAATCTTGATCGTAGTTGTTAAGCAATACCACTGCTAGACTAGATTCTGCAGATAGAATATAAGCAAGAACGCCTGAACGCAACATCGTCAGGGAATCTTGATCGTAGTTGTTAAGCAATACCACTGCTAGACTAGATTCTGCAGATAGAATATAAGCAAGAACGCCTGAACGCAACATCGTCAGGGAATCTTGATCGTAGTTGTTAAGCAATACCACTGCTAGACTAGATTCTGCAGATAGAATAGACCAACAAATCAGGAGTAGCTATTTACATCATAGTTATAATTATGCGAATACATGAATGATCCTCGAACCGTAGGCAACTTTCAAGGTATACTTTCAAGAAACGTAAACTCATGTAAAACTGGTATTGCCGTTTCCTGGAAATTATGTGATTGTCGCCATTGATATTATGTAATATGTGTTTTATTATATGATGTGTTTGCAGTTCATTATATGTATGAACATAAGTTGTTGAAGAAAATAGAAAGCATTTGTATACCACTGATGCATGCCCGCGGTTTATAGTCCAAATTGAAATACTTGTTATCATGTTCAGAAGGCGGGGTCGAACATGCGATTCACGAATTCGCAGTCCAACGTGCAAAACCACTGGATCACCGACACGTCTTTGAATGTCCTAGGTTACAGTACATTCTAAGTAAACGTATGACGTGGTTTTAAAGAATGCCAAGCAGATGACCAATTCATTCAATCCGCCCTCTATTGAGATATGCCAACTGCAAGGCAAGCGATGTAATTACCTGCGATTCAAAAACGCAAGCAAAAACACTCCACCACAACAGTCTATATTATTTCATATAAAAATGTGGTCCTCTCTACATCCGAATGTTCGGCTTAAAAAAGCCTTTTTCAATGAAAACAATAAATCATCCGGCTAATTCATTTTCTTTAAGATGGGCTATTGGCGTGTGGCCGAGTCGTTATGGGCGTGTGGCCGAGTCGCTATGTGCGTCTGGCCGAGTCGCTAAGGTCGTGTGGCCGAGTCGCTATGGGCGTGTGGCCGAGTCGCTATGGGCGTGTGGCAGAGTCGCTATGGGCGTGTGGCCGAGTCGCTATGGGCGTGTGGCTGAGTCGATATGGTCGTGTGGCCAAGTCGCTATGGGCATGTGGCCGACTAGCTAAGGTCGTGTGGCTGAGTCGCTATGGGCGTGTGGCTGAGTCGCTATGGGCGCGTGGCCGAGTCGCTAAGGTCTTGTGGCTGAGCCGCTATGGGCGTGTGGCTGAGTCGCTATGGTCGTGTGGCTGAGTCGCTAAGGGCGTGTGGCCGAGTCGCTATGGGCGTGTGGCCGAGTCGTTAATATCGTTGACTTCAAATCATGTGCCGCTTACCGTTACAGGTTCGAATCCTACTGGGGGTGTCGAATTCATTCAAGCTTGGAAGCTATATTACCTATAGCTCACTTAGTATGGACCGTGCTGACGGATCTGTAGTCCAGTGGTAACACGCTGGACTGGTAATCCAAGGATCGCAGGTTCGATCCCCCGTCTGACCATAATCAAATTAACAGTCTTTCAGATGGGACGTTAAACCGAGGTATCGTGTCGGTGATGTACACCGTGCATGTAAAAGAACCAGAGGAGACTCTGGAATGGGTCACTGTCTGTATCATTGCACTATCCTACCCAAATCTCTTCTTCAGGAGGCGTCGTTGATATGGGCAACCGGTAGCGACGATAAATAAACGTAACACACATGGACCGTATAGTGTCTGAATGCAGCCATGTCGAATTGTAGTGTGAGAGAGGCGAACACAAAAAACGACAACTACATACTTAATAGGCATTGTGTTAATGTAGTACATATCTCAGAAGATGAACAGAGCTTTTGGTCGAGTTGTAATGTTGGCGGACAAGAAAATGCAAAGAAGACGCCTAAAATAGGTTCCTCCTTACAAATACCCAACCACGACAAATCAGCATGGCTTCTTGTCAGTGAGATTATTCGGTTTTATATACACATGACTATACACATGACGTATGTCCAAGGTTTTCCGAATGTCTCACATCTTGGTAGTCCGCCTCCGTGGTCGAGTGGTTAAGGTCGCTGACTTGTATACCACTGTAACCTATCATCACTGATGGTCACGGGTTCGAGCCCCGCTCAGGCCATGTCTCATTTATATGAAAAAGCTGGCAGTTTCTTATGGAGGTTGGTGCACCCAAGTACTGGTTAACCGCTGGAGCCTGCCCAGGAAAGGTGTTGTTAGGTAAACTGCCCGCCGGCGATATAGCCCAAAATGGTGCCGATGCAGGCGTAAAACCCGAAATATAACATAACTCACATATTGGTCGAGTTCACATGGAAGTCCGTGAGACGGGAGAAACAGCATAATTCAAAAACAAAACTTATGTGCGCATGCGCGTGAACCAGTCCATGTGAATATAAACCTTGGATAAAATGAGTTCTAACCTTTTTCTGCCATACTGAATCACGACAAACACAAACCAGACTCAAGGTTAAACGAGTTATAGGTTAAGATGACGTAACTAGTATCGAAACCGAACCCGGATTTACTTATATCGTTATCGAGACCAATTTGAACTTGCCTCGTGTGTCGACATGTATTCTGACATTTAGACACATGTTAACAGCTGCTCCAGCATACCGAGCACACTGTATTACCGGTGCATTCTAGTAGACTGATATGAGGGAAGCGGCAAATAGAACAAGCGTAGGTTTACATATGTCAGTCGCATCAGCATTATTCTAAGTACTGCACCAAACGTAGTTATACCTATGTCAGCCATCGGTATGTGTTAAATCTCATGTTCTACTGCACCAAACGTAGTTATACCTACGTCAGCCATCGGTATGTTTTAAATATCATGTTCTACTGCACCAAACGTAGTAATGCCTAGGTCAGCCATCGGTATGTCTTAAATATCATGATCTACTGCACCAAACGTAGATATACCCATGTCAGCCATCGGTATGTCTTAAATATAATGTTCTACTGCACCAAACGCAGATATACCTATGTCAGCCATCGGTGTGTCTTAAATATCATGATCTACTGCACCAAACGTAGTTATACCTATGTCAGCCATCTGTATGCCTTAAATATCATGTTCTACTGCACCAAGCTTAGTTATTCCTATGTCAGCCATCGGTATGTTTTAAATATCATGATCTATAGCACCAAACGTAGTTATACCTATGTCAGCCATCGGTATGTCTTAAATCTCATGATCTACTGCACCAAACGTAGTTATACCTATGTCAGCCATCGGTATGTCTTAACTATCATGTTCTACTGCACCAAGCGTAGCTATGCCTATGTCAGCCATCGGTATGTCTTAAATATCATGATCTACTGCACCAAACGTAGTTATACCCATGTCAGCCATCGGTATGTCTTAAATATCATGTTCTACTGCACCAAACGTAGTTATACCTATGTCAGCCATCGGTATGTCTTAAATCTCATGATCTACTGCACCAAACGTAGTTATACCTATATCAGCCATCGGTATGTCTTAAATATCATGTTCTACTGCACCAAGCGTAGCTTTGCCTATGTCAGCCATCGGTATGTCTTAAATCTCATGATCTACTGCACCAAACGTAGTTATACCCATGTCAGCCATCGGTATGTCTTAAATATCATTTTCTACTGCACCAAGCGTAGCTATGCCTATGTCAGCCATCGGTATGTCTTAAATATCATGATCTACTGCACCAAACGTAGTTATACCTATGTCAGCCATCGGTATGTCTTAAATATCATGATCTACTGCACCAAGCGTAGTTATACCTATGTCAGCCATCGGTATGTCTTAAATATCATGATCTACAGCACCAAGCGTAGTTATACCCATGTCAGCCATCGGTATGTCTTAAATATCATGTTCTACTGCACCAAACGTAGTTATACCTATGTCAGCCATCGGTATGTCTTAAATATAATGTTCTACTGCACCAAGCGTAGTTATACCTATGTCAGCCATCGGTATGTCTTAAATATCATGATCTACTGCACCAAACGTAGTTATACCTATGTCAGCCAGCGGTATGTCTTAAATATCATGTTCTACTGCACCAAACGTAGTTATACCTATGTCAGCCATCGGTATGTCTTAAATATAATGTTCTACTGCACCAAGCGTAGTTATACCTATGTCAGCCATCGGTATGTCTTAAATATCATGATCTACTGCACCAAACGTAGTTATACCTATGTCAGCCATCGGTATGTCTTAAATATCATGTTCTACTGCATCAAACGTAGTTATACCTATGCCAGCCATCGGTATGTCTTAAATATAATGTTCTACTGCACCAAGCGTAGTTATACCTATGTCAGCCATCGGTATATTTTAAATATCATGTTCTACTGCACCAAACGTAGTTATACCTATGTCAGCCATCGGTATGTCTTAACTATCATGATCTACTGCACCAAACGTAGTTATACATATGTCAGCCATCGGTATGTCTTAAATATAATGTTCTACTGCACCAAACGTAGTTATACCTATGTCAGCCATCGGTATGTCTTAAATCTCATGATCTACTGCACCAAGCGTAGTTATTCCTATGTCAGCCATCGGTATGTTTTAAATATCATGTTCTACTGCACCAAGCGTAGCTATGCCTATGTCAGCCATCGGTATGTCTTAAATATCATGATCTACTGCACCAAACGTAGTTATACCCATGTCAGCCATCGGTATGTCTTAAATATCATGTTCTACTGCACCAAGCGTAGCTATGCCTATGTCAGCCATCGGTATGTCTTAAATATCATGATCTACTGCACCAAACGTAGTTATACCTATGTCAGCCATCGGTATGTCTTAAATATCATGATCTACTGCACCAAACGTAGTTATACCTATGTCAGCCATCGGTATGTCTTAAATATAATGTTCTACTGCACCAAACGTAATTATACCTATGTCAGCCATCGGTATGTCTTAAATATCATGTTCTACTGCACCAAACATAGTTATACCTATGTCAGCCATCGGTATGTCTTAAATCTCATGATCTACTGCACCAAGCGTAGTTATTCCTATGTCAGCCATCGGTATGTTTTAAATATCATGATCTATTGCACCAAACGTAGTTATACCTATGTCAGCCATCAGTATGTCTTAAATCTCATGATCTACTGCACCAAACGTAGTTATACCCATGTCAGCCATCGGTATGTCTTAAATATCATGTTCTACTGCACCAAGCCTAGTTATACCTATGTCAGCCATCGGTATGTCTTAAATATCATGATCTACTGCACTAAGCGTAGTTATACCTATGTCAGCCATCGGTATGTCTTAAATATCATGATCTACTGCACCAAGCGTAGCTATGCCTATGTCAGCCATCGGTATGTCTTAAATATCATGATCTACTGCACCAAACGTAGTTATACCCATGTCAGCCATCGATATGTCTTAACTATCATGTTCTACTGCACCAAACGTAGTTATACCTATGTCAGCCATCGGTATGTCTTAAATCTCATGATCTACTGCACCAAACGTAGTTATACCTATGTCAGCCATCGATATGTCTTAAATATCATGCTCTACTGCACCAAGCGTAGCTATGCCTATGTCAGCCATCGGTATGTCTTAAATCTCATGATCTACTGCACCAAACGTAGTTATACCCATGTCAGCCATCGGTATGTCTTAAATATCATGTTCTACTGCACCAAGCGTAGCTATGCCTATGTCAGCCATCGGTATGTCTTAAATATCATGATCTACTGCACCAAACGTAGTTATACCTATGTCAGCCATCGGTATGTCTTAAATATCATGATCTACTGCACCAAGCGTAGTTATACCTATGTCAGCCATCGGTATGTCTTAAATATCATGATCTACTGCACCAAGCGTAGTTATACCCATGTCAGCCATCGGTATGTCTTAAATATCATGTTCTACTGCACCAAACGTAGTTATACCTATGTCAGCCATCGGTATGTCTTAAATATAATGTTCTACTGCAACAAGCGTAGTTATACCTATGTCAGCCATCGGTATGTCTTAAATATCATGATCTACTGCACCAAACGTAGTTATACCTATGTCAGCCATCGGTATGTCTTAAATATCATGTTCTACTGCACCAAACGTAGTTATACCTATTTCAGCCATCGGTATGTCTTAAATATAATGTTCTACTGCACCAAGCGTAGTTATACCTATGTCAGCCATCGGTATGTCTTAAATATCATGATCTACTGCACCAAACGTAGTTATACCTATGTCAGCCATCGGTATGTCTTAAATATCATGTTCTACTGCACCAAACGTAGTTATACCTATGCCAGCCATCGGTATGTCTTAAATATAATGTTCTACTGTACCAAGCGTAGTTATACCTATGTCAGCCATCGGTATATTTTAAATATCATGTTCTACTGCACCAAACGTAGTTATACCTATGTCAGCCATAGCTATATTTTAAATCTCATGATCTACTGCACCAAACGTAGTTATACCTATGTCAGCCATCGGTATGTCTTAAATCTCATGATCTACTGCACCACACGTAGTTATACCTATGTCAGCCATCGGTATGTCTTAAATATCATGTTCTACTGCACCAAGCGTAGCTATGCCTATGTCAGCCATCGGTATGTCTTAAATATCATGATCTACTGCACCAAACGTAGTTATACCCATGTCAGCCATCGGTATGTCTTAAATATCATGTTCTACTGCACCAAACGTAGTTATACCTATGTCAGCCATCGGTATGTCTTAAATATCATGATCTACTGCACCAAACGTAGTTATACCTATGTCAGCCAGCGGTATGTCTTAAATATCATGTTCTACTGCACCAAACGTAGTTATACCTATGTCAGCCATCGGTATGTCTTAAATATAATGTTCTACTGCACCAAGCGTAGTTATACCTATGTCAGCCATCGGTACGTCTTAAATATCATGATCTACTGCACCAAACGTAGTTATACCTATGTCAGCCATCGGTATGTCTTAAATACCATGTTCTACTGCATCAAACGTAGTTATACCTATGCCAGCCATCGGTATGTCTTAAATATAATGTTCTACTGCACCAAGCGTAGTTATACCTATGTCAGCCATCGGTATATTTTAAATATCATGTTCTACTGCACCAAACGTAGTTATACCTATGTCAGCCATCGGTATGTCTTAACTATCATGATCTACTGCACCAAACGTAGTTATACATATGTCAGCCACCGGTATGTCTTAAATATAATGTTCTACTGCACCAAACGTAGTTATACCTATGTCAGCCATCGGTATGTCTTAAATCTCATGATCTACTGCACCAAGCGTAGTTATTCCTATGTCAGCCATCGGTATGTTTTAAATATCATGTTCTACTGCACCAAGCGTAGCTATGCCTATGTCAGCCATCGGTATGTCTTAAATATCATGATCTACTGCACCAAACGTAGTTATACCCATGTCAGCCATCGGTATGTCTTAAATATCATGTTCTACTGCACCAAGCGTAGCTATGCCTATGTCAGCCATCGGTATGTCTTAAATATCATGATCTACTGCACCAAACGTAGTTATACCTATGTCAGCCATCGGTATGTCTTAAATATCATGATCTACTGCACCAAACGTAGTTATACCCATGTCAGCCATCGGTATGTCTTAAATATCATGTTCTACTGCACCAAACGTAGTTATACCTATGTCAGCCATCGGTATGTCTTAAATATCATGTTCTACTGCACCAAACGTAGTTATACCTATGTCAGCCATCGGTATGTCTTAAATATAATGTTCTACTGCACCAAACGTAATTATACCTATGTCAGCCATCGGTATTTCTTAAATATCATGTTCTACTGCACCAAACATAGTTATACCTATGTCAGCCATCGGTATGTCTTAAATCTCATGATCTACTGCACCAAGCGTAGTTATTCCTATGTCAGCCATCGGTATGTTTTAAATATCATGATCTATTGCACCAAACGTAGTTATACCTATGTCAGCCATCAGTATGTCTTAAATCTCATGATCTACTGCACCAAACGTAGTTATACCCATGTCAGCCATCGGTATGTCTTAAATATCATGTTCTACTGCACCAAGCCTAGTTATACCTATGTCAGCCATCGGTATGTCTTAAATATCATGATCTACTGCACTAAGCGTAGTTATACCTATGTCAGCCATCGGTATGTCTTAAATATCATGATCTACTGCACCAAGCGTAGCTATGCCTATGTCAGCCATCGGTATGTCTTAAATATCATGATCTACTGCACCAAACGTAGTTATACCCATGTCAGCCATCGATATGTCTTAACTATCATGTTCTACTGCACCAAACGTAGTTATACCTATGTCAGCCATCGGTATGTCTTAAATCTCATGATCTACTGCACCAAACGTAGTTATACCTATGTCAGCCATCGATATGTCTTAAATATCATGCTCTACTGCACCAAGCGTAGCTATGCCTATGTCAGCCATCGGTATGTCTTAAATCTCATGATCTACTGCACCAAACGTAGTTATACCCATGTCAGCCATCGGTATGTCTTAAATATCATGTTCTACTGCACCAAGCGTAGCTATGCCTATGTCAGCCATCGGTATGTCTTAAATATCATGATCTACTGCACCAAACGTAGTTATACCTATGTCAGCCATCGGTATGTCTTAAATATCATGATCTACTGCACCAAGCGTAGTTATACCTATGTCAGCCATCGGTATGTCTTAAATATCATGATCTACTGCACCAAGCGTAGTTATACCTATGTCAGCCATCGGTATGTCTTAAATATCATGTTCTACTGCACCAAACGTAGTTATACCTATGTCAGCCATAGGTATGTCTTAAATATAATGTTCTACTGCAACAAGCGTAGTTATACCTATGTCAGCCATCGGTATGTCTTAAATATCATGATCTACTGCACCAAATGTAGTTATACCTATGTCAGCCATCGGTATGTCTTAAATATCATGTTCTACTGCACCAAACGTAGTTATACCTATTTCAGCCATCGGTATGTCTTAAATATAATGTTCTACTGCACCAAGCGTAGTTATACCTATGTCAGCCATCGGTATGTCTTAAATATCATGATCTACTGCACCAAACGTAGTTATACCTATGTCAGCCATCGGTATGTCTTAAATATCATGTTCTACTGCACCAAGCGTAGTTATACCTATGTCAGCCATCGGTATATTTTAAATATCATGTTCTACTGCACCAAACGTAGTTATACCTATGTCAGCCATAGCTATATTTTAAATCTCATGATCTACTGCACCAAACGTAGTTATACCTATGTCAGCCATCGGTATGTCTTAAATCTCATGATCTACTGCACCACACGTAGTTATACCTATGTCAGCCATCGGTATGTCTTAAATATCATGTTCTACTGCACCAAGCGTAGCTATGCCTATGTCAGCCATCGGTATGTCTTAAATATCATGATCTACTGCACCAAACGTAGTTATACCCATGTCAGCCATCGGTATGTCTTAAATATCATGTTCTACTGCACCAAACGTAGTTATACCTATGTCAGCCATCGGTATGTCTTAAATCTCATGATCTACTGCACCAAACGTAGTTATACCTATGTCAGCCATCGGTATGTCTTAAATATCATGCTCTACTGCACCAAGCGTAGCTATGCCTATGTCAGCCATCGGTATGTCTTAAATCTCATGATCTACTGCACCAAACGTAGTTATACCCATGTCAGCCATCGGTATGTCTTAAATATCATGTTCTACTGCACCAAGCGTAGCTATGCCTATGTCAACCATCGGTATGTCTTAAATATCATGATATACTGCACCAAACGTAGTTATACCTATGTCAGCCATCGGTATGTCTTAAATATCATGATCTACTGCACCAAGCGTAGTTATACCTATGTCAGCCATCGGTATGTCTTAAATATCATGATCTACTGCACCAAGCGTAGTTATACCCATGTCAGCCATCGGTATGTCTTAAATATCATGTTCTACTGCACCAAACGTAGTTATACCTATGTCAGCCATCGGTATGTCTTAAATATAATGTTCTACTGCACCAAGCGTAGTTATACCTATGTCAGCCATCGGTATGTCTTAAATATCATGATCTACTGCACCACACGTAGTTATACCTATGTCAGTCATCGGTATGTCTTAAATATCATGTTCTACTGCACCAAACGTAGTTATACCTATGTCAGCCATCGGTATGTCTTAAATATAATGTTCTACTGCACCAAGCGTAGTTATACCTATGTCAGCCATCGGTATGTCTTAAATATCATGATCTACTGCACCAAACGTAGTTATACCTATGTCAGCCATCGGTATGTCTTAAATATCATGTTCTACTGCACCAAACGTAGTTATACCTATGCCAGCCATCGGTATGTCTTAAATATAATGTTCTACTGCACCAAGCGTAGTTATACCTATGTCAGCCATCGGTATATTTTAAATATCATGTTCTACTGCACCAAACGTAGTTATACCTATGTCAGCCATCGGTATGTCTTAAATATCATGATCTACTGCACCAAACGTAGTTATACATATGTCAGCCATCGGTATGTCTTAAATATAATGTTCTACTGCACCAAACGTAGTTATACCTATGTCAGCCATCGGTATGTTTTAAATATCTTGTTCTACTGCACCAAGCGTAGCTATGCCTATGTCAGCCATCGGTATGTCTTAAATATCATGATCTACTGCACCAAACGTAGTTATACCCATGTCAGCCATCGGTATGTCTTAAATATCATGTTCTACTGCACCAAGCGTAGCTATGCCTATGTCAGCCATCGGTATGTCTTAAATATCATGATCTACTGCACCAAACGTAGTTATACCTATTTCAGCCATCGGTATGTCTTAAATATCATGATCTACTGCACCAAACGTAGTTATACCCATGTCAGCCATCGGTATGTCTTAAATATCATGTTCTACTGCACCAAACGTAGTTATACCTATGTCAGCCATCGGTATGTCTTAAATATCATGTTCTACTGCACCAAACGTAGTTATACCTATGTCAGCCATCGGTATGTCTTAAATATAATGTTCTACTGCACCAAACGTAGTTATACCTATGTCAGCCATCGGTATGTCTTAAATATCATGTTCTACTGCACCAAACGTAGTTATACCTATGTCAGCCATCGGTATGTCTTAAATATCATGTTCTACTGCACCAAACGTAGTTATACCTATGTCAGCCATCGGTATGTCTTAAATATAATGTTCTACTGCACCAAACGTAGTTATACCTATGTCAGCCATCGGTATGTCTTAAATATCATGTTCTACTGCACCAAACGTAGTTATACCTATGTCAGCCATCGGTATGTCTTAAATCTCATGATCTACTGCACCAAGCGTAGTTATTCCTATGTCAGCCATCGGTATGTTTTAAATATCATGATCTATTGCACCAAACGTAGTTATACCTATATCAGCCATCGGTATGTCTTAAATCTCATGATCTACTGCACCAAACGTAGTTATACCCATGTCAGCCATCGGTATGTCTTAAATATCATGTTCTACTGCACCAAGCGTAGTTATACCTATGTCAGCCATCGGTATGTCTTAAATATCATGATCTACTGCACTAAGCGTAGTTATACCTATGTCAGCCATCGGTATGTCTTAAATATCATGATCTACTGCACCAAACGTAGTTATACCTATGTCAGCCATAGCTATATTTTAAATCTCATGATCTACTGCACCAAACGTAGTTATACCTATGTCAGCCACCGGTATGTTCTACCACAGCAACTGTAGTTTCCCCTATGTTAGTCACAAGCATGTCTTAAGCATAATGTTTTACAGTAAGTCAACCTAAAACTGGCACTATACCTTCAGTGTACTTGTTTGTTTTGTTATTGCAGTTAATTATGCATATTGCATATTAATGGCACTTAAATAAATAATAAAATATATAAGATAGTTCTGTACAATGAAAGAATATTGGGCAAAACCATTATACTAAAAATTCCAACAGGATTTTCAAGGAGACCGACTTGATGTAATGTTCGCCTGCAAGGAAGTAACAAATCACATTTGTTTACATAGAATAATGTGCAAGTGTAGTTTGTCTGTAATAAAAGTGTAGACTGTGAGGCAAACATTTATTGTGGGAAAGAGCTGAGAATAATACAAAATAAACAATTACTCGCTGTTTATTCTAAGCATTCCATGTGTTTCTCTGTTGTTTATGTGGGCATTCCGGCTTTGTAGCATATTGTAGACGAATAATAGTTGACATAAGATATAAACTCTATCGGATAAAGGAGACATGAATCGTATTCAATATCTGTAAAACCTTAGTTAATAAATAACATTGCACATGCACACGCGCATGCACACGGCTGTCCGATTAGCGCAGTGGTTAGTGTGCTCGCTTCTCACCAATGCAACCCGGGTTCGATCCTCGGACCGGGAAGTATGTGAGATGGTACGGTGGTCACAAGATCGGACAGGTGGGTTTTCTCTGGGTACTACGGTTTCCTCCCACACGAATGACCACATTTACGCTTTCATCCTCGCCAACGAGAGTGATTAATATAAGTTGTCAGATCTTGCTTCGCAATCGTTGTAAAATAAATAAACTTTAAACTTTAAACTTAAATAAAAGATATGCGTCGATTTAGCGTATTGCACGACTCGTATTGCACAGACGGATCTGTAGTCCAGTGGTAACACGCTGGACTGGTAATCCAGTGATCGCTGGTTCGATCCCCCGTCTGACCCTAATAAAATTAACAATCTTTCAGATGGGACTTTAAACCGAGCTCGTGTCGGTGCTGTACACCATGCGCGTAAAAGAACCAGAGGCGACTCTGGAACGAGTCTCTGTCTGTATCATTGCACTATCCTCCAAAAATCTAAAATGACTAATCTCTTCAGGAGGCGTCGCTCATAATGGGCAACCGGTAGCGACGATAAATAAACGTAAAACACACACTCTTCTGAAAGTGGTTTTTAACTGAGAAATTGATGGACTTGATACAAAAAAAACCGTTGAAACATTGATGGTTGAATACTTGGCAACTCTGTATACTCTACTGCAATGTCATTGTGTAATCTATAATGGAAAGTTTGTTTGAAGTGTTAATCGAATTTTCTCCAAAGCTACGATCGTGCCAATTCTTTGAATTATTTCAATCGTTTCATATCTGAAATTAAATGAGTTAGAGTCTAGATTACACCTAATGGACCTTTATAAATGTAATATGTATTCGCATAATTGAAAACGGCTATTAAACGTAATGGTAAGTTGCGCCTATACAACAGAGTCGAACTACAGTTAAAGCCTCTGTCTGTCTTTGCTTCCGTTTACCTGTTGAATGATTGGTGCCAGCCCAGCTCAGACTGTGTCTCATTTATATGAAAAACGTGGCAGTTTCTTACAGGGTTTGGTCACCAAACACACTGGAGCGTGTGTGTGTTTTACGTTTATTTAACGTCGCTACTTGCTGCCCATGTGAGCGACGCCTCCTGAAGAGATTAGTCATTTTAGATGTTGGAGGATAGTGCAATGATACAGACTGAAACCCATTCCAGAGTCTCCTCTGGATCTTTTACGTGCACAGTGTAAAGCATCAATACGAGACCTCGATTTAACGTCTCATCTGAAAGACTGTTAATTGTATTAGAGTGAGAGGGGGATCGAACCTGCGATCCCAGGATTACCTGTTGAAATATATGGAGACGATGTTTTATAGCATAAGTAAGTCCGTAAGACCTCCGTTTGAAGAGCTCTGCAATAAAACTCCGATGAAAATCCGCGTGAACTGAGAGACATCTCTAATTTTCTATTACCTCCCTTGGCAGATACAGACTGATTTATTCCAAAATGTAAATAGGTTCTTTTAGTTGGAATCCTTTGTTTTTACTGTTGTTCCCGAACCAGATGTTGCTGTATGATAAACGTGATATTGCGTGTTGTTGCATTTGTTTGACTTCAATCACAATACATGTCGTAATGCAATAAATGTTGTTGTTGTTGTTGTTGCTGCTGCTGCTGCTCTGCTGCTGCTGCTGCTGCTGCTGCTGCTGCTGCTGCTGCTGCTGCTGCTGCTGCTGCTGCTGCTGCTGCTGTTGCTGCTGCTGCCTTAAAGCTATTATAGGCTCTGCGTTAGAGACTACACTACGTTAGCTTATACCTTGCAGAACATGCTTTAGTTTAAACAATGTTTTATTCACGAATGGTACATAACTCTGTACCTCAGAAACTCTCTAACGACAGTATAATGTCTTCCTTGATAAATAATTCCCATATACATAATTATGTTAAAGACAAATAACCATAATAATTTATATCTAATAAAATTGTTTCTTCTTGTTAAATATACTTGATATTATACGATATTCTGCTTAAATATTCAATTCAATTCAATTCAATAAATTTATTGCATTAAATATGACAACATACTTATAGCAAAGAATACATATATAAACAAAGTACAATGGAAAGACATGGATACATTTTCAGAAGAGCATAGATGATTATGATGTTTAAAAAAAAATAAAAAATTAATTTCTTACTAAATTTGCGTAATATATAAATTTGGACAGGTTTTGAACACTTTTCCTATTAGTGTGTGTAAGTAAGGTAATAAACCTTTGTTTGGTAGGCCAAGTATAATAGTAGCGTTTCAGATATTTTTTTCTTAAATTTCTACATATAATGCTCATCCTCTGTTACTAATACAATGAACATACTTGAATATGTAACTAACAAGTCACGTGATGTAAATAAATATATTATATATTATATGATTATGTACTATGTACAAGTCTGATAATAACATGTTGTTCTGTTCTGTTCATAACATAGGAATAGTTGCAACAACACAGCTAAGATTGGTAACATTCTTAGAATTATTTAATATAATTCATACCTGGAATGATATACTATGAGACCAGTTTACGGCTTGTGGAACTTTAAAAATGCAATAGATATCCGTATAATTGAAAACGCCTATGCTCGAAAATAAACGACATTCCATTAAATATGATACATGTTGCTTCTATGCACCAGCACATCCATTGCGTAATTGTTGCTGTTTCCATGCACGTTCATACAGATGCCATCTCACACATTCTTCCCGGTCTGGGGATCGAATCCGGTTGCATTGGTGAGAAGTGAGCGTGCTATTTTTATTACAAATTTATTTTAGCTCGATTGCGAAACAAGTTCATTCAACAAATGAATCACTCTCGAGAACACATTCCTGATGTAATCCATCGCCACGAGGGAGAGAGAAGAGGCATGTGGTTTTTAAATGCTTTGCCTAAGGGCACACTCGTAGCGGCTCCAGCGGGGCTCGAACTCCGGACCGGTCGCACCTGAAGCGAACGCGCTACCACAGCGCTATCACGACTGCCAGCGTGTTATTCACTACGTTAATCGCACAGTTTTATATATTAAATTATGATACATGTATGTTATATTAGTAGGCATGTTGGTAGACACTGCCAGTAGCTCAGGTTATTGTAACCTAAATAGCCATGGTGTACAATTAACATTAACACAGTTTTTGTTTCAATTGATTTCGTTGGACTCAAGTTTAGCTGCAATCAAGTTCAATAGATCGAACATATAGGATCGAACATAAAGTACAGCTCTGGCCTGGAGGTTATAACACTTTTCTCCAATCTCATACTCGGTCTCAAGCTTCTGATTGGTTCAGTCAAGTGTAAATATCAGCCTCAACCAATCATATTTGAGATTTGAGAACAGTTTTATAACCTCTGACCCTGGTATCAGAAATACTGCCATGTCTGCTATTTTCGTCAGAGAAATTTTTCCCGAAGATTCGATTTCAGTTCCTCAATTTTAAAATATACTAAAATTTAGTGAACCATTATACGATAAATTTCATCATTATATATAATTCACGATTGTGTACATGTATTTTAGGTTCCAGGAATAGTTCGTGTATCCACAAACCCACGAAATAACAAAGCAACAAATATCCCGCCGAATTAAGCATCTACAGCACTACCAATAAATAATGGGATTTGGAAATGGCAATGGTATTTTCGAAATGAGTTCGTTTGTCTGGGAATCTGGCACATCTTCAAAACCGCATTTAAGTTAAAGGTCACACAGATATATACTAACTTATTACGGTTTTTATAGCGCCTTTCCGATGTTATGCATCCTGCTCAGTTAGTGATAAGATTAAACTTTATTTATTTTACAACGACTGCGAAGCAAGTTTTAACAACTTATATTAATCACTCTCGTTGGCGCCGATGAAAGCGTAAATGTGGTCATTCGTGTGGTAGGAAACCGGAGTAGGCCTACCTGGAGAAAACGCACCTGTCCGATCTGGCGACCACCGTACTATCTCATACTTCGCACATACAAATAGCATTCGTCCTTCAATTGTAATATAAATACTTTGTTTACATTTCAAAACCTTTTTCGATATTTGACAATTTTAATGATGCTCCTGCCTGCCATAAAACATTTCTTACAGCGGCTAATGACGCCGATTGATCATTCCAGTCAATAATTACGTCTACACGAACACCTCAATCGTTGCCATCATTCAGTTGTATTTTGGCATCGCTATGTACACTTATGCTCCATGTAGCTCTCTCATATAACTTCATAAATGTTCAATAGTTAATGTATCTTATTCGCTTTTACCCGTTTAAACATATGCTATTTCCCAATCGTATACAGTTTAAGCAATGCATACATTACACATATCAAAATACAGAAAAACGGATTAGAATGAAAGACAGAGTCTTATATAATGAGAGACATCGGTCAGTTACTTCCCTTGAATACTCACTAAACGTGGACAGGTCCTATTAAGTGTTTTCCTCTGTTTTTATCGTTGTTTCCTTTGCACAACATGCTAGCATTTTTCATTTACGTTCTCATCTTATAATTATTAAATTACTGTATCCCTACATATATGCATTGGGTAGTTATTTGTAAACATTTCTTATCAATTAATTAACAGACGGATCTGTAGTCCAGTGGCAACACACTGGACTCGTAATCCAGGGATCGCAGGTTCGATCTCCGCGTCAGACTCTAATAAAATTAACAGTCTTTCAGATGGGAGGTTAAACCGAGGTCTCGTGTCGGTGCTTTACACCGTGCACGTAAAAGAACCAGATGAGACTCTGGAATGGATCTCTGTCTGTATCATTGCACTATCCTCCAACAATCTAAAATGACTAATATCTTCAGGAGGCGTCGCTTATATGGGCAACCGGTAGCGACGATAAATAAACATAAAACACACACAATTAACGGGATTTTGATAAAATCACATTTATCATATTGCAACATCTCGCTAAGGAACAACAGTGAAAACAAAGGATTCCAACTGAAAGGACCGCTATACATTTCGGGATAAACCGGACTTTAGCTGCCAAGGGAGGTGATAGAAACACTAGCCATGTCTCCCATTATTCTCCTCACTTCTCCTGCCCGTGGTAGGCACTGCCAATTTGATATTAGAATAGTTATTGGACACATGTCATATACAATGAATCAGTTATATGTGTATTTGTATTTATAGATATATCTGTTTCATCTATTATTTATAATATGGGCGATACTCCAGAGAAACTAATATGTTTGACCTATAGATATCGAAATAGGCCGTGATATTCCAGTGAACGAAATATCACCAGTTCGGAATCGGAAACAGAAGCATCCGATACGCGTATACTCAGGGAGCCTAACGAGGGCGCAATATGTCGGTCTCATAAACGTACAACGACAAAGACAGATTTTCTGACATTTTCAGCGAGTTTTATAACTTTGATATTCCAGAGCGCCAGTCTCATACACGTGCATATATCTACATGAGTATGAATTAGCTTTCACTTTTATAAAAGAAATGCCTCAACAAGGTTTATTAGCTCGATTGCGAAACAAGTTATTACAACTTATACTAATCACTCTCGAGACCGCAGTGTACGGTGTCGGGCGTGAACAGATGACAGCGGAATGTAAAAAAAGGGATTAACCTAGTCAAGCTAGATTATAATATTATATTGTTCAACATTGTTCACGTACATTAAAAATGGTTAACAACGCATGTATTCCATTACTGAAAACTTGTGTAATTATATTAGTATGCATATTGAATTGATTAAGCTCTACACATGTTATCTAACGGCTAGTCACAGGAGTTGAAAGTTTCATAAGTTTAGTTTATACAAATTTATTTTAGCTCGATTGCGAAACAAGTTCATTCAACTTATATTAATCACTCTCGAGATCTCATTCCTGATGGAATCCATCGCCACGAGGGAGAGAGAAGAGGCAACGTGGAATTTAAATGCCTGGCCTAAGGGCACAGTCGTAACGGCTCCAGCGGGGCTCGAACTCCAGACCTTTCGCACCTGAAGCTATCACGACTTCTAAAATGAATACAATTTAAGAATATCAACTTTTTTTTTAGAAATTGTGACAATCCGTTTTCAGAACAGGTATATAACTATAAGTAAAGGATATCCAAATGTACGCACTATCTGAAGTTCATCACCCACATTACGTCATCAATATACATGACGTACCTATTGACCACATGTGGCTGGTGGGGAACCACGAACGTGGATATACCAATCTCGACCAGTATCATTATACTAATCTGAAAGTAGCGCACCGTTAACCCATTACTTTATCTCTTATTCCATGATTATTCTGAGAGTTTCGAATGGAATTCTGACATATATATGCCGGTATTGATGGATGCCTACATATGTCCTGGCCGCGGGTGCAAACAAACATGTCTGGAGGGAGGGATACATTCTGACATATATGCCGTTCTTGATAGACGCTTACAGATGTTCTTGTTGTGTGTGCAAACAAACGCAGAGACAGCGGTGTGTGGAGGGGCAATAAGCTACTATGGAATTCACATGTGTGGTATGCTAATGAGCACGTGGTATTAATCAGTGACGTGACCATTGCGCACGTGGTATAAATCAGTGATGTGAACATTGCGCACGTGATATAAATCAGTGACGTGACCATTGCGCACGTGGTATAAATCAGTGAAGTGAACATTGCGCACGTGATATAACTCAGTGACGTGAACACTGCGTACGTGATATAAATCAGTGACGTGAACATTGCGCACGTGGTATAAATCAGTGACGGGACTATACTTTACGTAACATAGAGATGCGCCTCATTAGTAATCAACACGTTTGCTAATAGGTTAGCACATACAAATGCTAATACCCCACATAGCATGCTCCTTATTCGCGGAAGTTGACGTTTCTTTTACCTAGCCCTATATTGTGGGTAGCATCTCTAAGCCTCGTTTGGAGTATTATTGCACAAACGTATTACTTTCTTTCAGACGTGCTAACGTACACAAGAGATAGTTTATTTAAACTTTATTTAGTTTACAACGAATGTGAAGCAAGTTCTAATAACTAATCACTCTCGTTGGCGCGGATGAAAGCCTATATGTGGTCATTCGTGCGGGAGGAAACCGGAGTACCCGAAGAAAACCCACCTGTCCGATCTGGCGACCACCGTACAATCTCACATACTTCCCGGTCTGAGGATCGAAACTGGGTTGCATTGGTGAGAAGCGAGCGCGCTAACCACTGCGCTAATCGGACAGCCAACTGGCCACGTTAGTGACCTCAGAAAAAGCCGAACGATTTTCGGCCAAATTCGGGCTAATATTTTTCTGAAAAAGACTAGGTTATTCAACAAAGTTTCATTACTTGCTCAGTTTAAGACAGCTTGTATATGGTTGCATTGATCGTGCCTCTTGTAATATTTATATGAGCGCTGATATGCGATTTGCACTCTTAGGGTCACGGTGTAAGAAGTTCAGTTTTCGCTAGATTAATATTGCATCGTGTCTCATTTTCAACTACTGTATGTATAACATGCGCAGTACTCTATAATGACATCATTATTTTGTTCTAACATCATGCGCCTCGTCATGAAAAATATGTGCGTAAAATACATTTACCTAATATTTCCACACACACGAACCGCAAATAAACGCATGTTTACAAATCGCAGATTTCGTCGTTCCGGCAAAACCGTAAGCGTCGTCGACATTCTCCGCAATTACGTCGAACTGTTTCTGGAAGCGTTCGTTTACCTCTCCGTACGCTCCTTTCAATAATTTAAAACTTGATCGGAAATATATCTGGCCGCTGATCTCGGATATCTAAACAACGGGTCGTAAATTTATTGGCCGTAAAGATAGGGTTGTGTTGTGGATAAGTTGGGTCTAGAATATATACCCAGAAGGTGAATGACTTTTCCGGATCTTTATTGCAGCCTTTAAATTTGATAACATTATTTTATGAACAATAAAAACGATTTCTAATTATTCGTTTGTTACCGAATATTTCGGTGTGCTATAAAATCTGAGATAACCACAAAGTGGTTATATATAATGCGCATGCATCGGGCAAACAGGTATTGTTAATGCACCAAGTCGTATATGCCATACATAACAAATAATGGACCGCACCTGGCAGAAATAAGAGTTTAGTTTTTAATTGTCGAACTCAAGGAAATGGCAGAAAAGAGCTCATTAATTGAAATGTCAGTTATTTTCAATTATTTTCCAGGCATTTGATTACTCTGAAACAGGTGTAGACGGTATGAAAGCATTAACTTATGGAAATAGGAATACCAACGTTTCACCAGAAATATGATTTAGTGAAAAAACATAATAACATTACTGTACAGTATTGCAGATTTAAAATAAATTAAAAACAAAAAGTTTCTTCAGAAAAAAATGTCGTTTTTCGTCAATACTGTATGTAAGTAGGTTAGGTGTGGTAAAATGTTTTTAAAAATTATTGTTAAGACTTCTAACGCATGCGCACTGAGCGAACTGTTTGACCAATGAATGACTTTCTTATCATATAAATACACGATGTCCAATCATACAATAAAAAATGATATACATTCAAAGGTGAATGGTATTTGGTGACACCAGGTCGACCTCCACAATGTGTACGTCGTCATCTAGGCACGTCCTCGCCTCACATACACAGACTCAGTCGCTCGTGCTTTATGCTTGAGCCCGGTATGATGGAACAGCCCTGGGATGCCGTGACGTTACGAATACTACTGAAGAGGATATATGAGCCGGTTTCTGCTTCTGCGGGATGACAAACATGGATGATGTGACCCAAACAAGGACCCGTTGTTCACCACCCAGTACTTGTCACCCTGTACCAGAAGACGAAGAAGCCTCATCGAGATGTCTACATAAGCAATTTAGCAACCGTTAAGCTTCTTAAGGAAACGAGTCGCCCACATGCCTAGGCGGGGGCGACAATAGACAAAACTACAATATCAGTTGGACACAATTCATTTGATTTTATTAATAATAAATATGCATACTATTATCAGGGATTCTAATTTTATAGCTGTTACCATTATGTTATGTTATATAGTCGGTTCAAAAGCTCACTCAGAGCTTGTGTTGTACTGTTGCTATCTTGCCGACTCTATCTTATCTTAACGGAATTTAGGAAAGATGTCAGTAAGCTATTAATTAAATGCATTACATAACGATCTGCAACAATTGGTAGCACTGGGCTACCTGCCCAGCTTCCCCAACACAATAGCTATGTTTGAGGTGCATTTCAGCTGCACACACTGTTTCCGAGACATTACGCGCTACTCAATAAAGGAATAAGTATTTCTTGTCTGTGATTTGTGGCAATTAGAATAATAACGAGAGTAATAACTTATACTGTACATGATGGCGTCTCAGATGTGTCTACTAGTTATGTTATTTTATGCTGTGTAATGAAATATAGAAATGAGTCAGTGAAATAACACAAAACGTCATGGTATTCCATTGTTTGAAAGCAGTGAAGTAACACAAAACGTCATGTTATTCCATTGTTTGAAAGCAGTGGAATAACACAAAACGTCATGTTATTCCATTGTTTGAAAGCAGTGAAATAACACAACACGTCATGTTATTCCATTGTTTGAAAGCAGTGAAATAACACAAAACGTCATGTTATTCCATTGTTAGAAAGCAGTGAAATAACACAAAACGTCATGTTATTCCATTGTTTGAAAGCAGTGAAGTAACACAAAACGTCATGTTATTCCATTGTTAGAAAGCAGTGAAGTAACACAAAACGTCATGTTATTCCATTGTTTGAAAGCAGTGAAGTAACACAAAACGTCATGTTATTCCATTGTTAGAAAGCAGTGAAGTAACACAAAACGTCATGTTATTCCATTGTTAGAAAGCAGTGAAGTAACACAAAACGTCATGTTATTCCATTGTTTGAAAGCAGTGAAATAACACAAAACGTCATGTTATTCCATTGTTTGAAAGCAGTGAAATAACACAAAACGTCATGTTATTCCATTGTTTGAAAGCAGTGGAATAACACAAAACGTCATGTTATTCCATTGTTAGAAAGCAGTGGAATAACACAAAACGTCATGTTATTCCATTGTTAGAAAGCAGTGAAATAACACAAAACGTCATGTTATTCCATTGTTTGAAAGCAGTGGAATAACACAAAACGTCATGTTATTCCATTGTTAGAAAGCAGTGAAATAACACAAAACGTCATGTTATTCCATTGTTAGAAAGCAGTGAAGTAACACAAAACGTCATGTTATTCCATTGTTTGAAAGCAGTGGAATAACACAAAACGTCATGTTATTCCATTGTTTGAAAGCAGTGAAATAACACAAAACGTCATGTTATTCCATTGTTAGAAAGCAGTGAAATAACACAACACGTCATGTTATTCCATTGTTAGAAAGCAGTGAAATAACACAAAACGTCATGTTATTCCATTGTTAGAAAGCAGTGAAATAACACAAAACGTCATGTTATTCCATTGTTAGAAAGCAGTGAAATAACACAAAACGTCATGTTATTCCATTGTTAGACAGCAGTGAAATAACACAAAACGTCATGTTATTCCATTGTTAGAAAGCAGTGAAATAACACAAAACGTCATGTTATTCCATTGTTTGAAAGCAGTGAAATAACACAAAACGTCATGTTATTCCATTGTTTGAAAGCAGTGAAATAACACAAAACGTCATGTTATTCCATTGTTAGAAAGCAGTGAAATAACACAAAACGTCATGTTATTCCATTGTTTGAAAGCAGTGAAATAACACAAAACGTCATGTTATTCCATTGTTAGAAAGCAGTGAAATAACACAAAACGTCATGTTATTCCATTGTTAGAAAGCAGTGAAGTAACACAAAACGTCATGTTATTCCATTGTTAGAAAGCAGTGGTACCTAGCCGCAGCGTGTGCAAATGTTGTCAACGCGAATGTTTTCTGTCTCAATCTGTCGTTGACATCGCTAAATGACGTATTTTACGTCGTCATTTATACTCGACTAATAACGTCATTTAGCGCACGGTAGCGTCGTCTTATATAATAAAATCCCATTTCAGCCTAAAATAAAACGAAGATTTGTTTGCTTAAATGAATGATCGAAAAACATATCACATATGAACATTAATTCCGCCATGGACGGTCCTAAACCCGGCTGAGAAAGGAGGAAGGTGTTGAATAGGTCCAGCACATAAAAGCTATAAACCGCTATAGAAACTAACTCCAGAGAAAGTGGCGGTGGATATGGCACATACTACGATGAGATCAGCCCAACATAGCACGCCAAACACTGGATTGGAACCCGCAAGGCACGAGGATATGAGGCCGACCAGTAAACACATGGAGAAGGACTCTGGACCATGCGATGCGCTGCATAAAGATCACCTGGGGACAAGCCAAACTAGCGGCAACCGACCGGGTCAGATGGAGAGCTGCAGTGAAGGTCCTATAACCCAACAGGAGTGAAGAGGATTAAACCAAACTATGAACATAGAAAGCTATTATTAGCATCACTCGTGGCTAGCACGTGATAATAATGTTTTTACTGTTCATTCGGTGAAATATAATTT
>CM026395.1:65357978-65422978 GCA_014843695.1 Archivesica marissinica | reverse complement strand
CTACGTTACTGCTGTGTACTCTTGATGTCCTTGTGTATTATATTTAATATTCGGGTACTAAAGTTATGCGGATAAGTTTAATTACACAAAAACATGTGTGTATGGGAGAACAGAATACTGTACGCTCTTTGGTCATATAACTTCTGAAAATATGAGATACAGTGAATAAAAAAAGTCTTACTGAAACTAATTCATCATTAACGTAATAATAACGAATGAACTGAAAGACTGGTAAGATTTAAGTCATGTTAAAATTAAAGCCACATTGTACGCTAACATACAATGTTCTGAACACGGATATGCTATGCTAAGGTGCAGCTAATTGGATATCATGACGTACTGTATTATTTTTACACCACTGTTTATTTGATAATGTTAAATCTCCATTCAGTATATTGCGCTTACAACACTGTAAAAGTAGTATGGTTGGGCTACTGTGAGACTGTCAGAAACCGGCGGTACTACGCTCGTTCAACTGTGAAATGAGGTTAAAACAGCTACATGTTACCTAAGGTTAGTTTACATTGTGTACATCGGCTGGGGGGGGGGCTAGTATGATGTCCGATTAACACAGTGGTTATCGCGCTCGCTTCTCACCAATGCAACTCGGGTTCGATCATCGGACCGGGAAGTATGTGAGATGGTACGGTGGTCGCCAAATCGGTCAGGTGGGTTTTCTCCGAATACTCCGGTTTCCTCCCACACGCTTTCACCCGCGCCAACGAGAGTGATTAATATAAGTTATTAAAACTTGCTTCGCAATCGTTGTAAAATAAATAAAGTTTAAACATAGGCTGCACAGCGGGAATATTATTGTTATTGAATCAGTAAAATATGTTGGTTTAGTAGTAAATATAGTCAAAGTTAAAAAATAGCGTGTAAAACTAAATGGAATAAAATCAATGTTTGGTTGTCAGTATACATTCAATTAGATGCAATCAATTAGGTCACTAGATGGACCATTTGCAAAGACTTGGTTATGGAAGCAGATATTCATGCCTGTTATTTGAAGATAATATTAAAACAAAGTAGGCCCCTAGATTTAAAAAAAATTGAAATTTAAAAGTAGTGCACATTGATGATTTGCACACTACGATAGGAGCCCAACCATACTACTTTTACCGTGTTGTAAACGCAATATACCGAATGGAGATTTAACAAGGTGGGTTTTCTCCTGGTATTCCGGTTTCCTCCCACACGAATGACCACATATACGCTTTTATCCGCGTCAACAACGAGAGTGATTAATATAAGTTGCTGAAACTTGCTTCGCAATCGTTGTAAAGTAAATAAAGTTTAATCTTTAAATTTGCACACTACTGTTCTCTGGCTGATATTCTTGTTATGCTTGTATAAAACAGCAGAACAAATGAAGTGAATTCGCACGCGCACGTTACCTAATGTTGTGTTTTATTTATATATAGAATATACTTGGCGTTATCCGTAAATCCATGCTTTTATATAATTATTATTGATAGGTACTGAGACAGTTTACAGTTGTTCTACATACCAATCTGATGGATATTATATATAATGCTTCAACACAACATTCATATGAACAGCAAATCTGTGCTTCCTTTAGCCAATTCCGCTGCGCCACCATTTTGTTTGCCAAAGCTGTGCTTCCTTTAGCCAATTCCGCCGCGGCCCCATTTGTTTAACCAAATCTGTGCTTCCTTTAGCCAATTCCGCCGCGCGCCATTTTTTAGCCAAATCTGTGCTTCCTTTAGCCAATTCCGCCGCGCGACATTTGTGTGGTGTCATTACACACTCTGCTATAACTCTCGACGGACATCTTAATGCATTATAAGTACCAAGGCGGTATCAATTCCCGACAATATGCGGCACGGAAGAACAAAACTCATACACCTCGCAGCCCAACAATATGGTATTAATGTACTGAATAGGCTTTCGAAGTCACCTCCCTAGCGAATGTCTAGTGAATCATTGTCATACATGTGTCAGGCGACTTCCACTTCCGCCAAGAAATCTACAGAAGCATGATCAAGTTTATCGTCCGTACGTGTTTTACTATAAATGATCAGACCGGCATTTGGTATTTATAGTCGATGCTTAAACGTTCTAACTGGGAACACACGCGATACTGAAACCATGAAATGTCATTCTTATCAAATTTGCATTTACTGTAGGAGATCTGTCGAGATATAGTAATTTAATTTAAGCTAACATGTTGTGCACAGGAAACAACGATAAAAACAGAGGAACACACTTAATAGGATCTACGTTTAGGGAGTATTCAGGGGCAGTAACTGATCGATGTCTCTTATTGGGAAAGGTGGTTCTAAATATAGTTGGGAAATTTCCAAGAGTCACGTGGTACAACCCGACATCGTTCAGAAAACGAAATTGCACTAAATACGAGTGTCCTGTTTCGTTTTGTTTTGTTTTGGTTGTTTGTTTGTTTGTTTGTTTGGGTTTTACGTCTGTATCAGCACAATTTTGGGCTATATCGCCGACGGGGCAGTTTACATAGCATATTTCCGGGGCAAGCTCCAGCGGTTAGCAAGTGTTTGGTGACCAAACCCTGGGTCAAGTGATTTGGAGTGAACGAGGAATGTTCTACAGAGAGCACAGATTCTCACACTCAGTGACCTTGTATATAGGTCAATTACAAAATGGCGATGGATTCCATCAAGAATGAGGTCTCGTGACTCGTAAACTAATGTTGTAAGAACTTTCCAATCAGATCTAATATAAAGTTGATTAAACTACCACCAAAATGGTATCACTCAATTCAGCATAATTCGCTGTCCGATTAGCGCAGTGGCTAGCGCGCTCGCTTCTCACCAATGCAACCCGTGTTCGATCCTCGGACAGGGAAGTATGTGAGATGGTACGATGGTCGCCAGGTCGAACAGGTGGGTTTTCTCCGGGTACTCCGGCTTCCTCCCACACGAACGACCACATTTACGCTTTCATCCGCGCCAACGGGAGTGATTAATATTAGTTGTTAGCACTTGCATCGCAATCGTTGTAAAATAAATAAAGTTTAAACTAACATAATTCGCCTTTTATTCAATACAGCAATTATTGCAACGTATTCTGACAAATCGGCAAAATAATGACGTCAGTAAATTAATAAAACTGCAATATGGAGTTAAGTATCTTGATTTATCTGCCTGGAGATAAGCTACATTCTTGACTACTAATAATAGTATATTGATAACAGAAGGGGTATTCCTATTGCATTATTTAAAATCCTTTGAAGCGAATAACCACTGCACTTCTTAACATGTGTCTTAGATAATAAACGAAACACCTACAGCAGAATTCAGCACGTACAGCTCATAATCCGTTTATATGCTGTTGCTTTAGGTCGAAGATTCATAAAAATTTAGGTTAATAACTCTCGCGAGATCATTCCTGGTGAAATCTATGATTTTGAGACAGTGAGGAGAGAGGCAATGTGGATGTTTAAGTGTCTTGTCTAAGAACATCATCACGACGTTACTCGAATTCCAACAATTCGGTTACGAAATGGACATTGTATCCATGGGAGACATTGCTGAGTGTTCTATTACCTCCCTTGACAGATAAAGTCCGATTAATCCCGAAATGTATATAGGTCATTTTAGTTGGAATCCTTTGTTCTTACTGTTGTTGCAAATGTAATTTCATCACACTCATGTTAATTCATTCATTGATCACACAAGTTTACAATAAAGTATACATTGGATATGATGTAGGATATCTGTCGAGATTTTAATCATAAGATGAGAAAACGGATGTAAATGGATATCACGTGGTACAAAAGAAACAACGATAAAAACAGAGGACAGCAATAAGAGGACCAAGCTACCATTAGGAATATTCAGGGGCAGTAACTGAATGACGTTTTCTCATTGATTGCGCTACAGAGGCACGGCAAATGAGAGACATCGGTCAGTTACCGCCCTTGAATACTCCCTAAAAGTAGATAGATCCTATTAAGTGTTTCCTCTGTTTTTATCGTTGTTTCATTTGCACAACATGCTAGCAATGTTATCCCACTATCGCTTCTTATGATTATTAAATTACTATGTCTCAACAGATCTCCCACAGTATATGCAATGGGTACTTATTTGTAAAATAATTTGATCACTTAATTAACACATTTTTGATAAAAATCACATTTATCATACCGCAACATCTGGTTAGGGCACAACAGTAAAAACAAAGGATACTAACTAAAAGGACCTATTCGCATATTGGAATAAATCGGACTTTATCTGCCAAGGGAGGTAATAGAAAATTACAGATGTCTCTCATTGTGTTCATATGATAGACAGATGCCATATCCCTTACACAACGGAGCGGAACGTTGATTTGATAGACACCCCCCCCCCCCCTAAAATGTATGTAATTAAACATAGACGTAAACATGCGACGTACCACATTTCATCTTCATAATAATAATTAGACGAGTAATTTAAAGGTATTTATTAATGTCCTACCTTTGTATTGGAACAATAAGTATGCATTTATGAGCACGGGAACAAATGTACAAAACGTGTTAGATGAACATTTTAGCCTGAATGGTTTACGTGCAGCATTTCACAAGCAATAAAAGAGCGTGAATCGTTGTCTCATAATAAACGATACTAACTCACCACAGAACTTATCATGGGCCGAGTTATCGCAGAACGAACCAGATAGACTGTCAAATTAGAACTCATAGAATGAGGTAGATTAAAGAGTTTGTTCAAATACATTTTACGTAAAGTGTTTGACCGTGAAGTTCAAAGAGCAAAACATTTTTTATTGGTATTCCACGCAGAATTTAAAGTTTAAACTTTATTTATTTTTACAACGATTGTGAAGCAAGTTTATATAATCCTTCACACATTTACCTAATATTTTGCACATTTTGATACACAATTTGCCTATATTCATTTCTAAAAGGATATCAATTTTACATCTAAGGCAAGTGCAGTTTCTTGTTTTTCTTTTTTTTTTAAACTTTATTTATTTTACAACGATTGCGAAGCAAGTTTCAACAACTTATATTAATCACTCTCGTTGGCGCGGATTAAAGCGTAAATGTGGTCATTAGTGTAGGAGGAAACCGGAGTACTCGGAGAAAACCCAACTGTCCGATCTGGCGACAACCGCGCCATCTCACATACTACCCTGTCCGAGGATCGAACCCGGTTGCATTGGTGAGAAGCGAGCGAACTAACCACTGCGCTAATCGAACAGCCATCAGAATTATCTATTGAATGAATGTAATGTGGATAAAAGTGAGTTTTGGTAAAGCATTGGAGAAATAGGAGGCACTCCGCATAACCATAGACGATTACAAATGTGAGTCGTTATGAGATTGTGAACATTGTGAAACATCAACAGTGATGGCTGATGTCTTCGAAAAATGGAAAGTTGACCACACGTGTTACTGTATTATACTGTGTTACAGGTTCCATCTATCTCTGTAACCAGTATAATATTGAACACGATCTATGGGTCCGTCCAGCCCTTGTACTGGAGCATTTGTTTACCAGTATAATATTGAACACGATCTGTCCGTCCAGCCCTTGTACTTGAGCATTTGTTTACCAGTATAATATTGAACACGATCTGTGCGTCCAGCCCTTGTACTGGAGCATTTGTTTACCAGTATAATATTGAACACGATCTGTGGGTCCGTCCAGCCCTTGTACTAGAGCATTTGTTTATCAGTATAATATTGAACACGATCTGTGGGTCCGTCCAGCCCTTGTACTAGAGCATTTGTTATCAGTATAATATTGAACACGATCTGTGGGTCCGTCCAGCCCTTGTACTAGAGCATTTGTTTATCAGTATAATATTGAACACGATCTGTGGGTCCGTCCAGCCCTTGTACTAGAGCATTTGTTTATCAGTATAATATTGAACACGATCTGTGGGTCCGTCCAGCCCTTGTACTAGAGCATTTGTTTATCAGTATAATATTGAACACGATCTGTGGGTCCGTCCAGCCCTTGTACTAGAGCATTTGTTTACCAGTATAATATTGAACACGATATGTGCGTCCAGCCCTTGTACTGGAGCATTTGTTTACCAGTATAATATTGAACACGATATGTGGGTCCGTCCAGCCCTTGTACTGGAGCATTTGTTTACCAGTATAATATTGAACACGATCTGTGGGTCCGTCCAGCCCTTGTACTGGAGCATTTGTTTATCAGTATAATATTGAACACGACAACACGTGTTACTGTATTATACTGTGTTACAGTATTCCATTGGTTGTAATTTGATTTGAAATCAACGGCATTAAGGACTCGTCCACGGATTCATTAAGCTCTAAGGAGACCGGCTCCAAATTTTAATAGTAGCAAACCATAGAACTTGGCTTAGGAAGATGAAAATGTTGCAAAAAGCGAGGAAATTTAGTTTATACAAATTTTATTTTAGCTCGATTGCGAAACAAGTTCTTTTAACTTATATTAATCACTCTCGAGACCTCATTCCTGATAGAATCCATCGCCACGAGGGAGAGAGAAGAGGCAATGTGGAATAATTTAAATGCCTTGCCTAATGGCACACTCGTAACGGCTCCAGCGGGGCTCGAACTCCGGACCTTTCGCACCGGAAGCGAACGCGCATCAAACGCGCTATCACGACTTCCACGAGGCAATGTTCTAATTTAGTTCAATACACCGGGATATTATTAATGATTAACTTCGTCGTATGCGGTATGAACAAAGTCTAATTGTTTCCGAAACTCTCATCATATATATCTCCTGATCGATTCTCCAGTAATACGTGTACAAAAAAACTGTTTGGTAAAAGCATTCATAAATAGTTGCAAGAAAGAAGTAACGAACACACCTATTAAACTGCGGGCGGGTTAGAACCCAAGGTCGTTATGGACAAATCGTTCACAGACATCACTAGGAGAAAGGTAATGAGTAACCACGCTTAACGCCGGGTATATATTAATATAATTAGCAAATAGCGGTAATATCTATCACGAGGAAGCTTACTAATACATTATAATTTCTGCGCAGCAAATGTCCTTTTCACAGAAACAATTATCTCTCTTTGGTAAAAATAGTCCGATTTATCACAAATTTATAATTGATTTTTTAAATTTGTTATCAAAATCATCTTAACTCTTTCAGCGCCGACTAAATTGAGAGCATGTGCAAGCAACATAGATCCAGATCAGCCGCGGCGTAACGCCGCGTCTGATCAGGATCTATGTTGTTTGCTATTCGGATAGGTGCTTCAGCTCCACTGTCTGAAGAGCAATCAACATACAGCCTGATCAGACGACACATTCTGTTCTGTCTGATCGGGTTCTCGGCTTTTTGCAAAGTCGCTTTTATGCGACATTGGCGGTGAAAGAGTTAATTATATATTAATTAATTGATAACAAATAAACAGTAACATATATACTGGGAGAGACTCGCTGTATGACGTTATGACTTTATCAGCGTAATTTTCGCAACCCATGTTGAGGTTGTTATGGTTGACGTAGCGGTCGGATTTGTAACCCCTAGGCGACGCCGTCGTAGGGTCGCCGGTTAGAAGCCTGACTTTTATCTGGTATATTCAGAACCTCCACCATCCACGAAGAAGCGATTGACGTCGAAGAAATAGAGGATTTTTGTGGGTTTTTTTAACGCCACTCGTGTAAATACAATTTGCAGTGACCACTCGATGAAATAAAATCCTATCTTACACTAATAAACACAAATCTGCTTTTTCTTTTATGATTTCTAATGATTTTGGCTGATATAATATTTGTTTTCAAATTTAATTCATTTTAACTGTACCTGTTTATGGCCTCATTTCACTTCAATACACAACCGCACAACCACTTATGTTAGTGTGAACGTCCGTAATAAGAGATAGTTCCGGTTTAATGTTCGTATTGGTTTCTGTTTGCCGACACAATTAAAAACTACAGACAAAACAAATCCATTAGAATATATTCTAGTATGTGAGATTGGTCGTCAGATTGGGCAGGTAGGTGCGTTTTCTCCGGGTACTCCGGTTTCCTCCCACACGAATGACCACATACGCTTGCATCCGCGCCAACGAGAGTGATTAATATAAGTTGTTAAAACTTGCTTCGCAATCGTTGTAAAATAAATAATGTTTAAACTTAGAATATATTACTTTACTACTGTTCCTGATTGTCAGAAAATCGCTAAAACACAAAAGTACACCCAACCGCGGAGGAATACGAAACTCAAACAGTGCCATATTTCACTGTTTCAAAACAGTAGGTTTCAGTAGCTTTCATTTAAATGCACTTGTATTTATTGCGTAGATAATTTGACGTAAATTATGTTATATAATGTCGAATAAATATGCTTAAAACAAAACAGTGGAATATGGAGTTTTTCTTTCACTGAAAGAACTCTATTTATTCATTGAAAAACATAAAAGAAGTATACCTATGCTATTCGTATCGTACCTGCAGATGCATTGTGGGAGTCTACAATATATGCAGAGTATGGTTTCTGTATCATATACCAGCGTATTACATGCTTGTGTGGATACGTGAATCACACACACACTTTGTCTAGATGGGTTTCTAAATTATTTACTATATGTACTTGTTTCACCTTAATAATCTCTTTATCTTATTGATATTCTAATTTACAGTTCATGATTATAAAGTTTACCTACCACCATTATTTCAAATTTAAATTAATAGTTTATAAAAAAAATTTTTTGCATTTCAGTGCCTTGCTATAGGAGAAGACCTCTATGACGGATATGTAGTCCAGTGGTAACACGCTGGACTGGTAATCCAGGGATCGCAGGTTCGATCCCCCGTCTGACCATAATAAAATTAACAGTCTTTCAGATGGGACGTTAAACCGAGGTCTCGTGTCGGTGCTTTACACCGTGCACTTAAAAGAACCAGAGGAGACTATGGAATGGGTCTCTGTCTGTATCATTGCACTATCCTCCAACATCTAAACTGACTAATCTCTTCAGGAGGCGTCGCTCATATGGGTAACCGGTAGCGACGATAAATAAACGTAAAACACACACACACACAGAAGACCTCTATAAGCTATAATAGCTTTCGGTTCTAATCCCTTTTCATTCATGTATCTAAAGTTTGTGTAAACTGTATATTTGTATATGATGTATGGTTTGAAATAAACTACCGGTATGTTTAAACTAGATGGGTTTATTAAAGGTATATTCCTGCTAAAAATTTATTTTAATAATTTATAGTCCCATCTGAATGACTGTTTCAGGATTACCAGTCGAGCGTGTTACCACTGGACTACAGATCCGTCTGTGACGTCTGTCTGTTGTTTGTTCGTCCGTGCACATATGCCGCAGCGAATGCGAAGGTTATTGGATGTTTACACACGGTTCACCTGGATGTACTTAAACAATACTATAGAATAACATGTGACAGCATTATCAGGGACCGCTTTATCTGTCTATAGCAATACATTGTAGACATGGCAGGTTCGTGCCTCAATGCCTATATATTCAATCAGCATTCTGTTCTGTTCTGTTCTACTTAATTAACGTTGATCAGCCGCCGATACCACTGCCTTGTTCAACTTACAAGCTATTCTGATTTCAATTAGCTGCTCGTAGTATAAGTGATACGGTATCGTTGCAATGTCTGATTATATCGATATGTCAGGAGGAAATATCAAATGGACAGATTGCAAATAATAAGGATTAATACATGCCGCATGTGTTAATATGATATCTTAATATGTATACATAGATCTAAGTATATAAAACGGTAACGAATAAACATACACGAAGGTAATGAGTTCGTGAATCCAGACATAGCTAGCCGTTTATGTAAGACGCACGCAATCTAAACACGAGTTGTTATATACTCAACCAAATGTGGAAGTCATGATAGCGCCGGGATAGAGCGTTCGCTTACTGCACAAAAGGCCCGGGGATTGAGCCCCACTGGAGCCGTTACGAGTGTGTCCTTAGGCAAGGCATTTAAATTCCACCTTGCCTCTTCTTTCTTCCTCATGGCGATGGATTCCATCCGGAATGAGATCTCGAGAGTGATTAATATAAGTTGTAAGAACTTGTTTCGCAATCGAGCTAAAATAAATTTGTATATAAACTAAATTTGTAAACGGCCACCAGATGTTTCATAATATTTGGAGACCGTAAGAATATATTATCAATTTTCAAATATTTTTATTACATTTTATTACAAATATTTATATATAATGACTTGTTGTGTAACTTCAGCAGTGATGACGTCAATTAGTTTCAAACTTTGATATATATATATAGCTCCATGCTACGACAAAGCGACTTAAGCCTACAAGTGAGTTCCATTTCACAGTTTCGTAGCATATGTCAAATTAAAGCTATCCACTCGCTTTCTTGGACAAAACGCACGTATCCACTCACATATCTTCGACCACAACTAAGTGTCAAATTAAAGTTATCCACTCGCCTTCTTGGACAACACTACTGTATCCACTCGCATATCTTAGACAACAACTAAAATATGTAAAATTAAGGCTATTCATCACTTGCCAATAGCGTTGGGGAAAATCTGAAGTATGTGAAATATGTTTCCACAATATATAATATAGTCAAAGTTGTGCGTATAAACCATCCACAAAATGGCCGACACCTCTAAACATTTTTAATATATTGGTAAGAACATGGAGTGAGATCAAACTGGTGGTTTATAGTGTTTATAATATTTGGTAGACGGTTTTGGGAGGTGGTTATACGTTTATTTATCGTCCTTACCGGTTTCCCATTGTCTTTATCATTACAATATCCTCCACAATTCTAAAATGACTAATCTCTTCAGGAGGCGTCGTTCATATGGGCAACCGGTAGCGACGATAAATAAACGTAAAACACGCTGAACCTATACTTGGCATAGTCTATGGGGGAGGTGGTGCGTCTGGTGCGACATATATACCCCCCCCCCATTGTGTTGTGCCTTATTGCTCGCATGTGTCATGTATTTGTCTCAGCTGTTGATCTTCTAAACGAATAATCTATGGTACGGTAACTAATTATTTACATGCGAACAAAATATAAACTTTACATTTCTACATGTGCATGCAAAACAAAAACGTAAACATATCAAAATGTACGCGCATTTAATATGCAACCAAAATATTTTTCAGACAATCTGCGAAAAAGGCGAATATCAGTCAAAACAAGTTGAGCACGTTAGGAGATGGCCAATAAAGGTCATGTTCTTTACTGGCACAGTTGACTGTTAAATGTGTATGGTCAAGGAGAGGACAGCCATAAGCTGTATAGCTTTCTGTCCAATTCCTTATTTCAATTGTTGTAAATAACCATGTACATGATAGAAAATAAATATGTTTAAACCAAATGTGTATGGTGAATGAATCGGATTGAATCGGGATTGAATCGGATTGAAATCGTTCACTTACCATTCATACTGTCATAGGTATTCGCATAGTCAGACGACATGAACTGATTGGTAATGGAGGTTTTACCACATCCGGGAGGTCCGAGCACTTGAATCTTGAAGTAGGACGACGGTGGTTCATCAGATCTGGGGTTACATTCAAAATCTGAATGATGGCTAGCGGCGTGGGCGAGACTCGGTGAGTCATGTGTATTTGTTGAGCCGGAAGCTAACAAATGTCTACTAGAGTTCTTTTTGCGATAGGAATCACCTCTGTTGATAACGCCTCCCTTTGACGTCGTTTTAAAGGATCGAACTCTGCGTATCGGAACCCCTCGGCCCTCCTGAGAGCGCGAGTGGTTGTGCACATGCATGTCGTCTTTCGGGAAAAGCAGGTTCGGAGAACTGGAGAAGTTACCGGAAGTTGATAAATCAGCATCTCGCTTAGTAACATGAGGCTTGGGTTTATCATTTCTGAACGACGAGGATCGGTATTTAGAGTCCACCGAGTGTGGGGCCGGCGCTAGTGCTGCCGCTAAGAAGTGCTTCTCAAACGGATCATTTGGGTTAGCATCCGGTTCTGGGCTGATGCATGTCTCTATTATTTGTATCTCTGGTTCACAAGGGGTCGTGGGCTCAGCCCGGATGCGGCGATGGTGGTGACTGTGAGGATGATGCGCCTGGTATGGTTTCTTCGCCCTAACGACCCCGCTATGACCCCCATGGGTTTCTAATGACTCTACTTGCAACATTTTCAGATCCACCAATGTCATTATTCCATGGATTTAAATATGATATGGTATTCTAACAAACTTCTTAAAATGATATTACTCCAGTTCTGAATCAATCTATCATATAAGTATGAACACAACTGAATTTACCGCTACTCCTAAATATATATGTACACTATTTCGTCAGAATATACAAATATATTGTTTCAATATTGTATCGATGTATTCACTTAACAAATAAATATTCTAATTACAAATATCTATGCACACTATTTCGTCATGTACACGTCAGAATAAAAATTATGTTTTAATATTGTTTATCTATATCCACATATATATGATGACCACGTACTGGATATCCCTAACGTTTATATGAACATTGCTTCACTATTTTGCCCTCTGTACAGAATCAAATTCACAGAGAAAATGAACACGCGTAATAAATTCCACCGATATATACCTTATATACAAACTAGAAATATGGTTTTAATGTTTTCCATTCACCAAGGTATTCCTACTGAATCATACTCGTAGACCACTTATTATAAACATTAAAATAACGACTCTCATAGAAACTTCAACTTAATCTTAACGATATAGTGCTAGCAACTGGAACCGATCGCGAAGGAAAGAAACACCAAAGGAACAGTCAATCACAAATTGCATTTGCTTTTGATATATCCGTAAGTTTCAACTTTTTTTCTGGTAGAAACAGATTGCCACGAATTTCCTCAAAAACTAATTTCCGAGTAACAGCTAAACACGATAAAGTTAAGATGTATTAATGATTATTCATGATTAGTGTCTGTTTGAAAGAGATTTCTTGCTAAACTGTTAGAACTCGATCAGAATGAGTCTAAAGAACACTTGGTAAAAATTCTAACAGACGAAGAATCAGAAAACGATCGATCAAATATCCTCAAATATATTTATTCTAAAAGTGCGTGTTTCCTGCTATGATGTATGTTTCCCGGTACTGTGCCTGTATAGTAGAGAGGACGTATATATTGTACTGGTACAAGACATTCCGATCGTATATGATAACGTACACTGCACAATAGTCTCTCTTGCTGTTGAGCTCTTGAATGCTGCCAAAATATCAGAGTACCGTTAGCTAGGTAATAAACAGTTATTATCGCACTGCCGTAAGCACCCCGTTAAGCACGTGTGTGTAGGCCAGGCCTGGAGGTTATAGAACTGTTCTCCAATTTCAAACTCAGACTTGAGCTTCTGATTGGTTGAGCGAAGAGCAAATAACCAATCATATTTATTGTGTGCGTGCGTGCGTGCGTGCGTGCGTGCGTGCGTGCGTGCGTGCGTGCGTGCGTGCGTGCGTGCGTGCGTGCGTGCGTGCGTGCGTGCGTGCGTGCGTGCGTGCGTGCGTGTGAGGAGGTTAGAGATATGAATGTGGCAATGTGAATGTGGCAACGTGAATGTGGCAATGTGTATATGGCAATGTGAATGTGACAATGTGAATGTTGCAATGTGAATGTGGCAATGTGAATGTAGCAATGTGAATGTGGCAATGTGAATGTGTGAATGTGAATGTGGCAATGTGAATGTGGCAATGTGAATGTGGCAACGAGAATGTGGCAATGTGAATGTGACAATGTGAATGTGGCAATGTGAATGTGACAATGTTAATGTTGCAATGTGAGTGTGACAATGTGAGTGTGACAATGTGACTGTGGCAATGTGAATGTTGCAATGTTACTGTGGCATTGTGAATGTGGCAATGTGAATGGGGCAATGTGAATGTGACAATGTGAATGTGGCAATGTGAATGTGGCAATGTGAATGTGACAATGTGACTGTGGCAATGTGAATGTGGCAATGTGAATGGGGCAATGTGAATGTGACAATGTGAATGGGGCAATGTGAATGTGACAATGTGACTGTGGCAATGTGAATGTGGCAATGTGACTGTGGCAATGTGAATGTGGCAATGTGAATGGGGCAATGTGAATGTGACAATGTGACTGTGGCAATGTGAATGTGGCAATGTGAATGGGGCAATGTGAATGTGGCAATGTGACAATGTGACTGTGGCAATGTGAATGTGACAATGTGAATGGGGCAATGTGAATGTGGCAATGTGAATGGGGCAATGTGAATGTGACAATGTGAATGTGACAATGTGAATGTGACAATGTGAATGTGACCATGTGAATGTGACAATGTGAATGGGGCAATGTGAATGTGGCAATGTGAATGGGGCAATGTGAATGTGACAATGTGACTGTGGCAATGTGAATGTGGCAATGTGAATGGGGCAATGTGAATGTGACAATGTGACTGTGGCAATGTGAATGTGGCAATCTGAATGGGGCAATGTGAATGTGGCAATGTGAATGTGACAATGTGACTGTGGCAATGTGAATGTGGCAATGTGAATGTGACAATGTGACTGTGACAATGTGAAAATGTGAATGTGACAATGTGAATGTGACAATGTGAATGTGACAATGTGGATGTGACAATGTGAATGTGACAATGTGGATGTGACAATGTGAATGTGACAATGTGAATCCAACTCTCGGACAACACATTGTACCTGAACCTGTTTATAAAGTATTAATCGTCAAATAAATGCTGCTGTATTCGTACGCACGTGTAATGGCGGGGTCATGTCTAAGTTATGCTTCAGAGTGAATGGAAATGCCTCTGATGGTGATTATCGCATTGAACTTTAAGTTTACTTCAGGGTGCTTGAGCTTCTTGGGGTTTGATTAGTTATACTTTTGGTTCCGATCGTTGTTGTCATGAGTGTGGAGGAACTGGGGCGCGCTCGCTTCTCACCAATGCAACCCGGGTTCGATCTTCGGTCCTGGTAGTATGTGAGGTTGTACGGTGGTCGCCAGATCGGACAGGTGGGTTTTCTCCGGGTACAGTATATGCAATGGATACGTATCTGTATACATTTGTTATTAATTAATTAACATGATTTTGATAACATCGCATGTATCATATCGCAACATCTGGTTAGGGAACAACAGTAAAAACCAAGGATTAAACTGGCAGGACCGCTATGCATTTCGGGATCGATCCGGCTTTATCTGCCAAGGGAGGTAAATAGAAAAATAAGTAATGTCGCTCATTGCATGATAGCAACATTCGAACCGCCTCCATGGTCGAGTGGTTACGGTCGCTGACTTGTATACCACTGTAACCTATCATCTCTGATGGCCACGGGTTCGAGCCCCGCTCAAACCGTGTCTCATTTATATAAAACAGTTGGCAGTTTTTTACGGAGGTTGGTGCACCAAGTACTGGTTAACCGCTGGAGCCTGCCCAAGAAAGGTGTTGTTAGGTAAACTGCCCGTTGCTCAAATGGGAAACCGATAGCGACGTTAAATAAACTTAAATAAAAAAATAGGAACATTTGTAGAAATTGTGACTGTCCTTTTGAAGATGTCTTTAAAGCAGCATTACATCGTGTGAAATAAAATATATTTGAAAAATTCAATTTTTACGTATGAGTAGCAATGCTGCTACACATTCTAGCATTATAATTTGTATGCTTATGTTCATTTGGTAAATAGTGTTTTTTTGCGATAAAACAAACTCGAAACCGAAAGTAGGACTTTCCGAGTCGATCGGTCATGCACTTGTTTACATTCAGAATGCATCGACCCCATTTGTCCCACGTTGTCTTTTTTAATTAAATTACTTGATTGACATGTCTACATCCCCGCGAGGGGTTCGACATTAGAGGAAGATAGATAGATAGTATTTCATGTTCAAAATATATACGTTGTTTTCTACATCCTTTGTTGTTTCACGCATGCGCGCTGTGCGTGTTTACATTTCGTTTGTTGATAAACAAATCCGCGTATACGACGGTTTAAATGTATTGGAATTTTATCGTTTCTGAGCGAATATTTCGATTTTTGTAAACACACACACACATTAGTATATATATAATATTTTACCCAAAACATCCTTTATTACGATGTAATGCTGCTTTAAAGCGACATTACATCGCAAAATGCAAAAAGAATGCATTTTTTCACGTATAAATGCATTGCTACTAAAATTCTTCCGAATACATTCGAACACTAACATTGAATCAATAAGTATGATTTCATATAACGGTCGTCCATGCTCCTGAATTGACGTTTGTTTGTCATCGGAGTCAATATTAAACGCGAGATACTGTCGTTTAGAGATAATTTAACTAAGAATAGTCTACAAATAAATAGGCAGATATAACTAAATATGTAATATGTAAATATGTACCATAAATCGTGTTATTCAGGATACACCAGTTGTATTAAGCATGGATGTTTACATTAGTTTGTTATGTCAACAAATCGCGTATACGACGTTTGTTTATTAGTTAAAATACTCAGTATTTGAGGCAAATATTTGGAAACAAATTATACCATATAATAAGAAAATACATTCTGTAAAAAAAATTGTCTTTTCACTGATGTAGTGTCGCTTTAAGGGATTTCGTCGCGGCGGATGCAAATCATATGAAGTTTAGATTAAGTACGGTAATGTTTACAGAGAACGCTATAGAACTGACTGTACGTACCTGATAAACAACCCAGGTAATTGTGCTATACCTACTGCCGAGGGGCGTTTACGAGTTTCTTTATTATCAATACGCAATAAACTGTTTACAACAAAACTTCATTAAGTGTACCGTGAGCATGCTGCAGACGTTCATTCTGTGTGTTTGTCTTTTGTGGGGTTTAATGGCGTACCAACAGTCTAGGTCATTCGTCGACTCCTCTGCTATTCTTGGTGAAGGACGATCCGGGTGCCCCCCCCCCTCTGAGCAGTATTGCAGGCACGTACGGGCACTGGTGGGTAGGACCGCCTTTCTACCGCATGCTAACTGGATACCCAGGTAGAACCACCAACCCTTCCGCAAGTCAGCTGGATAGCTTCCTCACATGAAATAATTCCACACCCCCAATGGGATTCGAACCTACAGCGATGACATCGACTATCGATCTTAATCACTCGGCCAAAATATGTGCTATTGCATTACATTCACGCACGCACGCACGCACGCACGCACGCACGCACGCGCGCACGCTATACGCGCGTGTGTGTGCGCGCGCGCGCGCGTGCGAGTGTGTGTAGTTGTACTTATGGATACGTATCTAGGCATATCATGGAATCACACAACATGCTACAAGAATATCTACAATTACATTGTTGCATTCAAAATGTATCGGTTATACGCTACGCGCGTGCGTGCGTGCGTGCGTGCGTGCGTGCGCGTGTGTAGTACGTGAGGGTAAGTATCTATGGGCATATCATGGAACCACACGACATGTTACAAGAATATCTACGATTATAGTGTTGCATTCAAACAACATATTTCTCGGATGTGTGCTTATTGACCGCCCCTCGTGTACCTGAAGGTCATGAACTATATGTAGTTAAGCTCTCAGAATTCCAGTAATTGTACGATCTCCTGGAATGTACACGAACAACATTATCCCCGTGGTCAAGTTCGTATACATTTCATAACTATCGCATTGTAAGCCTTAGAGCACAGTAGTAATTCGTGCTTACTGCATCAGTCTAAAGTCAGCTGTGCTTTTTTCTCTCATATAGAAACATACAATTATAATTCGTATGCAAATTACAGTTTATACAAATTTATTTTAGCTCGATTGCGAAACAAAGTTCTTAGAACTTATATTAATCACTCTCGAAGACCTCATTCCTGATGGAATCCATCGCCACAAGGGAGAGAGAAGAGGCAACGTGGAATTTAAATGCCTGGCCTAAGGGCACAATCGTAACGGCTCCAGTGGGGCTCGAACTTCGGACCTTTCGCACCTGAAGCGAACGCGCATCAACTGCGTTGTCACGACTTCCACAAGTTTAATTTAACAACAGTAAGTAACAAGAAACACTATTACATATAACTATGAAATAAAAGGACGACTGAAAATTCACTCTGCATACTACACAGATAGTGTATTGAGTGAATTTATATAAATTATAAAGTGCGTAACTTAGTAATTAAATGATAATAGTATGTATATACCACATCCCTGCTGGAACATCCGCGAATCATATGGGAACCAATTATTGTTACAGAATTTCAACTACGAAAATAGATTGATTGACCTGGTCATTTCTGGATTCCAGCTCAAGCCTGTATTTCTATGCACACACCAGTGAAAGCTTGGAGCTAGTTCACTGAAAACAATTGGAACATTTTAATACCTATAATACGAATACATAGCAGTAATTCCTATCACATAAATTCCCATTCGTCCAGAAAATCACTGTATGGGGTGGGTCTAGAACCGTTTTGTGTGTTTTACGTTTATTTATCGTCGCTACCGGTTGCCCGTATGAGCGACGCCTCCTGAAGAGATTAGTTATTTTAGATTGTTGGAGGATTGTGCAATGATACAGACAGAGACCCATTCCAGCGTCTCCTCTGGTTCTTTTACGTGTACGATGTAAAGCACCGACACGAGACCTCGGTTTAACGTCCCATCTGAAAGACTTGTTAATTTTATTTGGGTCAGACGGGGGATCAAACCTGCGATCCCTGGATTACCAGTCCAGCGTGTTACCACTGGACTACAGATCCCTCTAGAACCGTTGGCTTTCAACAGCACAAATAAGACGTTGATCATTCCAAGAGTGGAATCCAACAAGAGGAAGTCGTGATAGCGCAGTGGATACGCGTTCCCTTCAGGTCCGGAGTTCGAGTCCCGCTGGAGCCGTTACGAGTGTGCCCTTAGCAATACATTTAAATTCCACATTGCCCCTTCTCTCTCCCTCGTGGCGATGATGAATTCCATCAGGAATCAGGTCTCGAGAGTAATTAATATAAGTTGAAAGAACTTGTTCGCAATCGAGCTAAAATAAATTTATATAAAATAGAGTGTAATCCAGCATTACCCTGTATATAGCAATGCACTCGTGTTTGGTGGCGGTCTCTGGCATAATTAGCATCGGGCTTCGTTTCACTCTCTGCTTAGGTTGCAGGTGTCTAATATGAGCAAAGATCTATTATTAATTACTGAGATAAGTTCCTGCAAATATACCCCGGAGATATAGAGGATAATGCACCACATTCAATACAGTAGGCAGGCCCGTCGCTGGGCATACGCAAGTACGCACGTGCGTATCATTGGTCTCAGAAAATGAAAAAATGAAAACTCCAAAAATGCATTAAAATCCCAGGGGGTAGTAGGGATACATAGGCGCCGTGGTGTGTGGAGTGGTGGTATAATTGAGCCCATTGCAAATATGGTGCATCTCGAAATTTAGTTTCTGCTATTTTACATGCTTGTTTAATTGATAAGGGCGATAGATCATGTATATTATACAGCTAGCCTTAATTTATACCTTTATACGGATTGTCGTAAGTACATTAGTCCTGCAATTGTATGTTACAAAATGCATTGAAATGCAGGAAATTGCTTCCTCATTTCAAAAAATCTAAGGGGGCTATGCCCCCGGACCCCCTGTCATACTCGCTCGCTACTATGATCACTCGACAAATAAGCATATTTGGTCGTGCGTATCATCAACATATCTCCAGCGACGGCCCTGGTAGGACATTAGAGCACACAATACAATGAGAGACATTAGTCAGTCACTGCCCCTGAATACTCCTAATAGTATAGTGGTCCTCTTAATTGGTTTTCTCTGTTTTTATCGTTGTTTCCTTTGCATCACATGTTTTCCATTCTTATCCGTATTCACGTCTTATAATTATGAAATTATTAAATCTCGACAGATATCCTTTAGCATGTCAATTGGATACCTTACTGTAAAAATTGGTTCAATTAATTAACACGATTTTGATAAAATTACATTTATACTAACGCAACATCTGTTTAAACGACAACAGTAAAAACAAAGGATTCCAACTAAAAGGACCAATATACATTTCGGGATAAATCTGACTTTATCCACCAAGGGAGGTAATAGAAAAACCAGTAATGTCTCTCATTGAGCATGGTATTCACGTCGTCATTGTATTTATTTCCAGGAAAAACACAATATAGTTGGAAAATTAAAGATGGCCAACATTCTAATAAATACGTGGACACAACTATTCACATTCCAAATATTAGCCCTATACGAACATCACAATTAATGTTGCTTCTTGAAACAGATCATTTCTGTAGTCTGCGCAACATTAATTACGTTATGCTCCCTACAATACATTATATTCCGTAACATGCATTACACTATGATTTGTAACATTCATTACACTATGATTTGTAACATACATTACACTATGATATGTAACATACATTATACTATCCTCTGTAACGTACATTACACTATGATCTGTAACATACATTACACATGTCTATGACATACACTATACCCTGTACCTTACATTACACTATACTCCTTAACATACGTTACACTATGCTCCATAACGTACATTACACTAATTATATGACATACACTAAACTCTGTAACGTACATTACACTATGACATACACTATACTCTGTACCGTACATTACACTATGTCTATGACATACACTACACTCTGTAATGTACATTACACTACACTCTGTAACGTACATTACACTACACTCTGTAACGTACATTTACGTTACATTACACTGTAATGTACATTACACTATGCTCCGTAACGAACATTACACTCTGTAACATACATTACACTATGTCTATGACATACACTACTCTATGTAACGTACATTACACTACACTCTGTAACATACATTACACTACACTCTGTAACGTACACTACACTATGTCTATGACATACACTACACTCTGTAACATACATTACACTACACTCTGTAACGTACACTACAATATGTCTATGACATACACTACACTCTGTAACATACATTACACTACACTCTGTAACATACATTACACTACACTCTGTAACATACATTACACTACACTCTGTAACGTACATTACACTATGTCTATGACATACACTACACTCTGTAACATACATTACACTACACTCTGTAACATACATTACACTACACTCTGTAACATACATTACACTACACTCTATGTAATGTACATTACACTACACTCTGTAACGTACACTACACTATGCTCCGTAACGTACATTACACTATGTCTATGACATACACTACACTCTGTAACGTACATTACACTATGTCTATGACATACACTACACTCTGTAACGTACATTACACTATACTCTATGACATACACTATACTATACAACATACATTACACTATGCTCCGTAACATACATTACATCATACTCCATAACATGCATTACATTAGACTACATAGCATAATTACACTGTAACATACATTACAGTATACTCTGTAGCATACATATCGGATATTACATGAGTGGTGATTTATGGGAAAATACAGAATAAAATCACCATGGGTGTAAGATCCTTTTTGATAACATTACCATAGTAACCATAAATGTTTGTTTTTCCAGTTTTATTGACTGAGCCATACATGTGTACATAATAATTACGCATATTCAAAACATGTACATGTAATGTAAACAAAACATAACAACAATATATTAATTTGAATAGACAAAAAGTGCTAATATCCAACAGTATTAACACAAACCATGCATGATATTTCCATGTTATACACAATCATGTTAAATTGTGTAATAACCAGATGTATATTGAAAGGAAAGTTTGGATGACTTTGAATGAAAGAAATAAATAAATTTGTATAAACTAACCGCTCTCAATGCTAACAACTTTATCTTGTAACATCCTCATGGAAAGGAATTTACATAAGCTCTCAGCTTGTTTTCCAATCCATTTTAAATATCCTGTGTATTGTATACTGTATGTATATTGTATGAACTGAATACAAATATGTTTGGACTGGTAATCCAAGGATGGCAGGTTCGATCCCCCTTCTGACCGTAATAAAATTAACAGTCTTTCAAATGGTGGTTTATAATGGATATACCGAATATCGGTGACACAACCAATATATTGTGTATTTGTGTTTCAAAAAGAGGCTGTGCAAATAATGTTCACTCTTAATTAAGCATAACGATATTTATTGTATGCAATATCAATTAGTAATTAATAAATCATACATATAAGTTATTTAATATTAATCATATAAAATATCATTGTTTAATTAACTGCATTACTTTGTGTGTATGTACAGAAAAAATAAATAAACGGGGTGACCCGAAATGGGCCTCAATATTAAACAAAAAAAACGTAATAAATCATAGCTGAATCAATAAGCACTGACATTTTAATGACTGATCTTTTATTTACGTGGTGATACCAATTAGTGGCGATACCAATTAGTGGCGATACCAATTAGTGGCGATACCAATTAGTGGTGATACCAATTATCGGTGACAATGTAAATTTCACATCAGATGTGTAATACCAGTCGCATTGCATGCCATATAAGGAAATCATGTATCATCACATTAGTGGTGGACACTTACTAATGTCAAATACATCCGATACTTAACACAGTCATTGAAATTCACCTAAATATGACAGATGGATTTGTAGTCCAGTGGTAAACACGCTGGACTGGTAATCCAGGGATCGCAGGTTCGATCCCCCATCTGACCCTAATAAAATTAACAGTCTTTCAGGTGGGACTTTAAACCGAGGTCTCATGTCGGTGCTGTACACCTTGAATGTAAAAGAACCAGAGGAGACTCTGGAATGGGTCTCTGTCTGTATCATTGCACTATCCTCCAAAAATCTAAAATGACTAATATCTTCAGGAGGCGTCGCTCATATGGGCAACCAGTAGCGACGATAAATAAACATAAAACACACTCCTGTGGCAAACACATTGGACTTGAAATCCAGGGATAGCAGGTTCGATCCTCCGCTATGCCATCAAATTTAATAAATCTGTACCATTAGAATTTCAAAATCAGTAATAATTTTTTTTGTCAAATTATCCCACTCCTGGTTCTAAACAAGAGGTTCCACCATAAAGTGAGCACCTAGGCACATCATGGCTGAAGAACTTGTTCAAACGTAGTTTCACTAGTCAGCCTATATTGATATCTCTTATAATTAGTCACATCCTTCAATCTGTTGTTATGAACTTCATCATACAAAATCTGGACTGCTTTAGGTATGGCTTCAAACGTGCCTAACTCAGCCAGACTATCATTGTACCCCCATTGGAGCTGACCCATTGTATGCGCATAGCGAACCGGAAAACCTTGTTCCAGTCTGTGCTGAAAATCTTCCTCGATGTTAACCAGCATTTGCTCTTTGCTCGGCAATGTCTGGCTGCCATCCAACGTGGACAACACAAATCTAACTTGATTGTTGAACTGCGGAAACGGGCACGTTTTCTTGCAGATACCAATAAATGCCAAGGATGGAAAATGTGCGTGTATGATGTGCTTGTACAACGGTGTTACCCTCTCCTCGTCGATGTTCACTTCGCATGCATCATCTAGGAATGGGAAGCTGTATCTATACCCGGTACACAGCATTATTACATCTACGTTCTCTTCCACCCCGTTCTTAAACACCACACTGTCTCTCGTAACTCTCTCTATACCCGGTTGTTGGTACACGTTGCTAGGCAACGGCGTTTGTAGGCTGGGCTTATTGTGGCTGAGGAACACCTGCAACACGTACAGTGGATTTAAGTTTAAACTTGATTTATTTTACAACGATTTCGAAGCAAGTTTTAACAACTGATATTAATCACTCTCGTTGGCGCGGATGGAAGCGTATGCGTGGTCATTCGTGTGGGAGGAAACCGGAGTACCCGGAGAAAACCCACCTGTCCGATCTGGCGACCAGCGTACAGTGGATTAATACAATAACTGCGTGTTATTATTCCGGTAAACACCTTTTCCCGTTTAATGTTTTGAAACAGAAAAAGAAAGAAACAAACAAACAGGGTCATATATGCTAGACCGTGACATTTCCCCACATAGAAATGTAGTCATATTCTATACACATGGCTGCAATTTACAAATCACAAGTGATGGATATGTGGTCAACTTCCCAACACAATTTCCATCATACTAGATACTGAGAATTATTAATGGCTGGATCCACTACGTTGTTCAGAATTTTGTTAACATTATTATTTGTTTGGTTTTGAGAATGTCAGGTACACAGGTAGAACCATCGACCTACCACAAGCCAGCTGGAAAGCATTCGACACCCCCAGTGAGATTCGAACCTACAGCGGTGAGGGTCAAGTGATTTGACGTCAATGACCTTAACCACTCGACCGTAGAGGCCCCATTCTGTTATAGCTAATTTTCACTACTACTGTGTCAATCCTGTGTCAATCTGTATGGATCGCCGTCGATACAGGCTTCTATGGGAAAGGGGGGGTAATCCTGTGTCAATCTGTATGGATCGCAGTCGATACAGGCTTCTATGGGAAGGGGGGGTTAATCCTGTGTCAATCTGTATGGATCGCAGTCGATACAGGCTTCTATGGGAAGGGGGGTTAATCCTGTGTCAATCTGTATGGATCGCCGTCGATACAGGTTTCTATGGGAAGGGGGGGTAATCCTGTGTCAATCTGTATGGATCGCCGTCGATACAGGCTTCTATGGGAAGGGGGGGGGGGGTAATCCTGTGTCAATCTGTATGGATCGCAGTCGATACAGGCTTCTATGGGAAGGGGGGGTTAATCCTGTGTCAATCTGTATGGATCGCCGTCGATACAGGTTTCTATGGGAAGGGGGGGTTAATCCTGTGTCAATCTGTATGGATCGCCGTTGATACAGGCTTCTATGGGAAGGGGGGGGGGGGTTAATCCTGTGTCAATCTGTATGGATCACAGTCGATACAGGCTTCTATGGGAAGGGGGGGGGTTAATCCTGTGTCAATCTGTATGGATCGCCGTCGATACAGGCTTCTATGGGAAGGGGGGGGGTTAATCCTGTGTCAATCTGTATGGATCGCCGTCGATACAGGCTTCTATGGGAAGGGGGGGTTAATCCTGTGTCAATCTGTATGGATCGCCGTCGATACAGGTTTCTATGGGAAGGGGGGGGGTTAATCCTGTGTCAATCTGTATGGATCGCCGTCGTTACAGGCTTCTATGGGAAGGGGGGGGTTAATCCTGTGTCAATCTGTATGGATCGCAGTCGATACAGGCTTCTATGGGAAGGGGGGGGTTAATCCTGTGTCAATCTGTATGGATCGCTGTCGATACAGGCTTCTATGGGAAGGGGGGGGGTTAATCCTGTGTCAATCTGTATGGATCGCAGTTGATACAGGCTTCTATGGGAAGGTTAATCCTGTGTCAATCTGTATGGATCGCCGTAGATACAGGCTTCTATGGGAAAGGGGGGGGGTTAATCCTGTGTCAATCTGTATGGATCGCCGTCGATACAGGCTTCTATGGGAAGGGGGGGTTAATCCTGTGTCAATCTGTATGGATCGCTGTCGATACAGGCTTCTATGGGAAGGGGGGGTTAATCCTGTGTCAATCTGTATGGATCGCCGTAGATACAGGCTTCTATGGGAAAGGGGGGGGGGTTAATCCTGTGTCAATCTGTATGGATCGCCGTCGATACAGGCTTCTATGGGAAGGGGGGGGTTAATCCTGTGTCAATCTGTATGGATCGCCGTCGATACAGGCTTCTATGGGAAGGGGGGGGGGGTTAATCCTGTGTCAATCTGTATGGATCGCCGTCGATACAGGCTTCTATGGGAAGGGGGGGGTTAATCCTGTGTCAATCTGTATGGATCGCCATCGATACAGGTTTCTATGGGAAGGGGGGGTAATCCTGTGTCAATCTGTATGGATCGCCGTCGATACAGGCTTCTATGGGAAGGGGGGGGGGTAATCCTGTGTCAATCTGTATGGATCGCAGTCGATACAGGCTTCTATGGGAAGGGGGGGTTAATCCTGTGTCAATCTGTATGGATCGCCGTCGATACAGGTTTCTATGGGAAGGGGGGTTAATCCTGTGTCAATCTGTATGGATCGCCGTTGATACAGGCTTCTATGGGAAGGGGGGGGGGGGTTAATCCTGTGTCAATCTGTATGGATCACAGTCGATACAGGCTTCTATGGGAAGGGGGGGGGGGTTAATCCTGTGTCAATCTGTATGGATCGCCGTCGATACAGGCTTCTATGGGAAGGGGGGGTTAATCCTGTGTCAATCTGTATGGATCGCCGTCGATACAGGCTTCTATGGGAAGGGGGGGGTTAATCCTGTGTCAATCTGTATGGATCGCCGTCGATACAGGTTTCTATGGGAAGGGGGGGGTTAATCCTGTGTCAATCTGTATGGATCGCCGTCGTTACAGGCTTCTATGGGAAGGGGGGGGGGTGTTAATCCTGTGTCAATCTGTATGGATCGCAGTCGATACAGGCTTCTATGGGAAGGGGGGGGGGTTAATCCTGTGTCAATCTGTATGGATCGCTGTCGATACAGGCTTCTATGGGAAGGGGGGGGTTAATCCTGTGTCAATCTGTATGGATCGCAGTTGATACAGGCTTCTATGGGAAGGTTAATCCTGTGTCAATCTGTATGGATCGCCGTAGATACAGGCTTCTATGGGAAAGGGGGGGGTTAATCCTGTGTCAATCTGTATGGATCGCCGTCGATACAGGCTTCTCCTGTGTCAATCTGTATGGATCGCTGTCGATACAGGCTTCTATGGGAAGGGGGGGGTTAATCCTGTGTCAATCTGTATGGATCGCCGTAGATACAGGCTTCTATGGGAAAGGGGGGGGGGTTAATCCTGTGTCAATCTGTATGGATCGCCGTCGATACAGGCTTCTATGGGAAGGGGGGGGTTAATCCTGTGTCAATCTGTATGGATCGCCATCGATACAGGTTTCTATGGGAAGGGGGGGTAATCCTGTGTCAATCTGTATGGATCGCCGTCGATACAGGCTTCTATGGGAAGGGGGGGGGGGTTAATCCTGTGTCAATCTGTATGGATCGCCGTCGATACAGGCTTCTATGGGAAGGGGGGGTTAATCCTGTGTCAATCTGTATGGATTGCAGTTGATACAGGCTTCTATGGGAAGGGGGGGGGGTTAATCCTGTGTCAATCTGTATGGATCGCCGTCGATACAGGCTTCTATGGGAAGGGGGGGGGGGGGGTTAATCCTGTGTCAATCTGTATGGATCGCCATCGATACAGGTTTCTATGGGAAGGGGGGGGGGGTTAATCCTGTGTCAATCTGTATGGATCGCCGTCGATACAGGCTTCTATGGGAAGGGGGGGGGGGTTAATCCTGTGTCAATCTGTATGGATCGCCGTCAATACAGGCTTCTATGGGAAGGGGGGGGGGTTAATCCTGTGTCAATCTGTATGGATCGCAGTTGATACAGGCTTCTATGGGAAGGGGGGGGGGTTAATCCTGTGTCAATCTGTATGGATCGCAGTTTGATACAGGCTTCTATGGGAAGGGGGGGGTTAATCCTGTGTCAATCTGTATGGATCGCCATCGATACAGGCTTCTATGGGAAAGGGGGGGGGTTAAGGTATACAAGCAAGAAGTTTAATGACTCTGTGTATTCTCTATATGACAAATATTTTTCCCGGAGCTGAAAATAGGGAGCAGGTAGGCATCTACACTAGATGTTTAACCCTTTCAACTCAACATACCTCCAAATAGGCTTACAAAAAGTGTAGATCAGGATGAGCCGGTCATGAGCCAATAATATTACTATTTTGAGACAATATTACCCATTTTGATAAATGAACTGGTCCAAATGTAATTTTCTTATTACTTTATTGGTCTAAAGATTACATGCACCAGTCCATGTCAGTTACTTGGTGGTTACATAGAGGCACATAGATGGTGGCCATGAAATGTACGACCGCCTTACCTTCTTTGCCTTAGACGCTATATCTAAGCTGATATCCTGACCAGATGCTGCGGCCCCGAGACATACTACTATCTTACCACTGTACGCCTCTGGTACCCGGTAATCGTGACTATGAACAATTGTTCCACAGAATAGATCAGCACCATCAATGGTAGGAACCAGTGGTATAGAATAGTGGCTACAAATATATAAAAACACATAACAGGATGAAGTGGAGTAAACAATTATTATAAAAGTTCCATATATACTGGTAAACAATTGCTCGTGATAGCGCAGTGGATGCGTGTTCGCTTCAGGTGCGAAAGGTCCGGAGTTCGAGCCCAGCTGGAGCCGTTTCGATTGTGCCCTTAGACAAGGCATTTAAATTCCACATGTCTCTTCTCTCTCCTCCATGGCGATGGATTCAAACAGGAATGAGGTCTCGAGAGTGATTAATATAAGTTGAAAGAACTTGTTTCACAATCGAGCTAAAATAAAATTTGTATAAAATAAATGTCCTTGTTTTTTGCAACATTTTCATCTTCCTAAGCCAAGTTCTATGGTTTGCTACTATTAACATTTGGAGCCGGTCTCCTTAGAGCTAAATGAATCCGTGGACGAGTCCTTAATGCCGTTGATTTCAAATCAAATTGCAACCAATGGAATACTGTAACACAGTATAATACAGTAACACGTGTTGTCGTGTTCCATATTATACTGGTAAACAAATGCTCAAGTACAAGGGCTGGACGGACCCACAGATCGTGTTCAATATTATGCTGGTTACAGAGATAGATGGAGCCTGCTTGGTGATATGGATACGTTGTCTACCTTGAAAGTGAGAGGTTGTGAAATCGAACCCTGCAAGAACCACGGTGGTGTTGTCCTTAGGCATGACCAGGGTTCCCTCTGTCTGAATGTTTGTCTGCGCCACTTATGTCGCCAATTGAAAAACACTGGAGCCAACTAAGAGCCATATAGTTCAAAAATAAATATTTGAAGCCATGTATTTGACAAAACATGTGCTAAAAAAATAAATAAAAAAATGTTGCGCCAAATATTTGAAGCCAATTCACACAATTTAGCGACAATATTTGTTTTTTTGTCGCAATTGGCGCCATGGGCGATCGACAGCGGGAACCCTGCATGACTATAAAATCCACACAGCCTCTTCTCTCTCCATCACTGAGATGGATTCTATCAGGAACGAGGTCTCAACAGAGGTAAACAAATGTTGTACGATCTTGTTTCACAATCGAGCTAAAAGAGCTGTTACGATTGTGCCCTTAGGCAAGGCATTTAAATTCCACGTTACCTCTTCTCTCTCCATTTAGCTGTCCGATTAGCGCGCTCACTTCTCACCAATGCAACCCGCGTTTGATCCTCAGACCGGGAAGTATGTGAGATGGTACGGTGGTTGCCAGATCGGACAGGTGGGTTTTCTTCGGGTACTCCAGTATCCTCCCACACGAATGACAACATATACGCTTTCATTCGCGCCAACGAGAATGATTAATATAAGTTGTTAGAACTTGCTTCGCATTCGTTGTAAAATAAATAAAGTTTAAACCTCTCCATCATGGATTCCTTGAAAGCGATTAATATAAGTTGTTAGAACTTCTTTCGCAATCGAGCCACAATAAATTTGTATAAGCTAAAAGATAGCAAGCAATCCTACATATGCAAGGACCAATCAATGGGACAGACAGACAGAAGCACACAATCACTTCTACAACCCTGTTCGCTTCTGGAGTTCGAGCCCCGCTGTAGCCAGTACGATTGTGCCCTTAGGCAAGGCATTTAAATTCCACATTGCCTCTTCTCTCTCCCTCATGGTGATGGATTCCATCAGGAATGAGGCCTCGAGATTAATATAAGTTAAAAGAACTTGTTTCACAATCGAGCTAAAATAAATTTGTATAAACTAACCCCTCAAGAGCCGCGTTGCAGTATAATCAAGCCGACTTAAAACAATTTATCGACTACCCGATTAGTGCAGTGGTTAGCAACCTCGCTTCTTACCAATGTAACCCGGGTCCAATATCCGGACTGGGAAGTATGTGTGTGCCAGATCGGACAGCTGGGTTTTCCCCGGATTCATCCCACACGAATGACAACGTATACACTTTCATCCGCGTAAACGAGAGTGATTAATATAAGTTATTACAGATTGCTTTGTAATTGTTGTAAAATAAATAACGTTTATACTAAAATAAAACTCTCGGAGAATAAAGCCCACTACATTATACATGTACACAATGGCAGTAAAAATACAGCCTCACCCGTAACCTGCTATTCACAACCAAAGCCGCTTTTACAAGCAGCATACAGCCAGATCAGATTGCAGCTCAAAATGTACCCTGCCTCATTTCTGACCCATCCCTGCCCCTGTTCTGACCCACCATGCCCCTTTTTTGACCCACCCTGCCCCTTTTTTGCCACTCTAGAATAAACCCTACACATGGCTGAATAGCAACTAACATAGACCTTGATCGGACAAGACACGGCTGATTTGGATCGATGTTGTTTTTTGCATTTTGAGGGTTAATATTCCACCGGAAATAAAGTACTCACCCGTTGCAGATTATGACTGCATCAAATATCTCTGATTCACTATCTGATTCACTAGTATCTGTCGACTTGTACACAACTTTCCACTCCACCCGTCTGTCCGTCTCCACTGGTACCACACTCTCTACTTGGGTCTCAAACTACAATGCATATTTGCAGTCTTGTAAAATGCAATGAATATAATTAAATGCTAGCTGTGTTTGCAGTCTTGTAAAATGCAATGAATATAATTAAATGCTAGCTGTGTTTGCAGTCTTGTAAAATTCAATGAATATAAATAAATGCTAGCTGTGTTTGCAGTCTTGTAAAATGCAATGAATATAATTAAATGCTAGCTGTGTTTGCAGTCTTGTAAAATGCAATGACTATAATTAAATGCTAGCTGTGTTTGCTGTATTGTAAAATGCAATGAATATGATTAAATGCTAGCTGTGTTTGCAGTCTTGTAAAATGAAATATAATTGAACGCTAACTGTATTTGCAGTCTTGTAAAATCTAATGCAATGTGAACGTACCTTGATGTATTTGAGTAGATTGTAATGCAATGTGAACATACCTTGATGTACTTGAGTAGATTGTACATGTGCAATGTGAACGTACCTTGATGTAGAGTATATTGTACATGTGCAATGTGAACGTACCTTGATGTAGAGTAGATTGTACATGTGCAATGTGAACGTACCTTGATGTAGAGTAGATTGTACATGTGCAATATGAACGTACCTTGATGTATTTGAGTAGATTGTACATGTGCAATGTGAACGTACCTTGATGTAGAGTAGATTGTACATGTGCAATGTGAACGTACCTTGATGTAGAGTAGATTGTACATGTGCAATGTGAACGTACCTTGATGTATTTGAGTAGATTGTACATGTGCAATGTGAACGTACCTTAATGTACTTGAGTAGATTGTACATGTGCAATGTGAACGTACCTTGATGTACTAGAGTAGATTGTACATATGCAATGTGAACATACCTTGATGTAGAGTAGATTGTACATGTGCAATGTGAACGTACCTCGATGTATTTGAGTAGATTGTACATGTGCAATGTGAACGTACCTTGATGTAGAGTAGATTGTACATGTGCAATGTGAACGTACCTTGATATAGAGTATATTGTACATGTGCAATGTGAACGTACCTTGATGTATTTGAGTAGATTGTACATGTGCAATGTGAACGTACCTTGATGTAAAGTAGATTGTAATGCAATGTGAACGTACCTCGATGTAGAGTAGATTGTACATGTGCAATGTGAACGTACCTTGATGTAGAGTAGATTGTACATGTGCAATGTGAACGTACCTTGATGTAGAGTAGATTGTACATGTGCAATGTGAACGTACCTTGATGTATTTGAGTAGATTGTACATGTGCAATGTGAACGTACCTTGATGTAGAGTATATTGTACATGTGCAATGTGAACGTACCTTGATGTATTTGAGTAGATTGTACATGTGCAATGTGAACGTACCTGATGTATTTGAGTAGATTGTACATGTGCAATGTGAACGTACCTTGATGTAGAGTAGATTGTACATGTGCAATGTGAACGTACCTTGATGTATTTGAGTAGATTGTACATGTGCAATGTGAACGTACCTTGATGTAGAGTAGATTGTACATGTGCAATCTGAACGTACCTTGATGTAGAGTATATTGTACATGTGCAATGTGAACGTACCTTGATGTACTTGAGTAGATTGTACATGTGCAATGTGAACGTACCTTGATGTAGAGTAGATTGTACATGTGCAATGTGAACGTACCTTGATGTACTTGAGTAGATTGTACATGTGCAATGTGAACGTACCTTGATGTACTTGAGTAGATTGTACATGTGCAATGTGAACGTACCTTGATGTACTTGAGTAGATTGTACATGTGCAATGTGAACGTACCTTGATGTACTTGAGTAGATTGTACATGTGCAATGTGAACGTACCTTGATGTACTTGAGTAGATTGTACATGTGCAATGTGAACGTACCTTGATGTAGAGTAGATTGTACATGTGCAATGTGAACGTACCTTGATGTAGAATAGAGTGTACATGTGCAATGTGAACGTACCTTGATGTATTTGAGTAGATTGTACTGCTGCGAATAATCCTTTAAGTACTGAAGAACATCTTCATGTCTCACGAAGGAAGGCAAGTTGCTAGGAAACTGAAATTCTGGAAATGCCATCACTTCCTTCGGCAGGTTCGTGCTGAAAGGAAATAAACACAAATCTTCACCAATCTTTCACAATCTTTCACCAATCTTTACCGATGAAAGAAACAGTGAACTATGTCATGGAATTTCGTTAGAATTGTGTTGCTATATGAAATTCCATGACATATTTCCAGATGTTTCAGCTACAAAAAAGAAGAAAAAAGGAATTGTCGTCTGCTACAATCTATTTATAGTCTTTATTTTACCCAGCATGCAAAGTTAACATTGTAGTTTTAGGCGAATTGTGAACATGTTAGATGCCAGACAATCAGCCAGCACTAATAGCCGAGCACGGTTCTGTAGTACAGTGGTAACACGCTGGACTAGTAATCCAGGGATCGCAGGTTCGATCCCCCGTCTCACCCTAATAAAATTAACAGTCTTTCAGATGGGGCTTTAAACCGAGGTCACGTGTCGGTGTTGTACACTGTGCACGTAAAAGAACGAGAGGAGACTCTGGATCATTGCACTATCCTCCAAAAATCTAAAATGACTAATCTTTTCTGGAGGCTTCGCTCATATGGGCAACCGGTAGCGATGATAAATAAACGTAAAACACACAAGCTGAGTACGAGTCAAAAATCTGCAGTCAACACAATTAGCTATTAGAGGTTGCTCCTGGGAAGACCTCAGACAAGTTGGATTGCTCCTGGGTAGACCTCAGACAAGTTGGATTGCTCCTGGATAGACCTCAGACAAGTTGGATTGCTCCTGGGTAGACCTCAGACAAGTTGGATTGCTCCTAGGTAGACCTCAGACAAGTTGGATTGCTCCTAGGTAGACCTCAGACAAGTTGGATATCAACTTCACATGATAGAATGTGACGTGCATGATCCGATCCAAGACTGCAATGATTTGAAGCCAACAACCAAACCCATTTATTTTAACAGCCACGGAGACGGCCCTCTAAGAACAGTGGATTAAATGAAGAATAAGACACTTCCCTGAAATCAAAATAAAAACACATGTAGGTATACCTCATATCTTTCAATTATTTATTGGCAAATAAAACATGGTTTGGAGTTCTGATGCGTAAGAATTAGCAATGCCGGCCATATGCATAAGTGGTTTAATTATGGCGCTCAGACCGACAAACCATAGCAGCGATATTCGACTATAAATAATGCAAATACACATATTATTAGTTGTTTGCGAGCTTGTAAAATATGTGCTACATTATGCTATGTGTTGTAAAATATGTGCTACATTATGGTATGTGTTGTAAAATGTGTGCTACATTATGCTATGTGTTGTAAAATATGTGCTACATTATGCTATGTGTTGTAAAATATGTGCTACATTATGCTATGTGTTGTAAAATGTGTGCTACATTATGCTATGTGTTGTAAAATGTGTGCCACATTATGCTATGTGTTGTAAAATGTGTGCTACATTATGCTATGTGTTGTAAAATGTGTGCTACATTATGCTATGTGTTGTAAAATGTGTGCTACATTATGCTATGTGTTGTAAAATGTGTGCTACATTATGCTATGTGTTGTAAAATGTGTGCTACATTATGCTATGTGTTGTAAAATGTGTGCTACATTATGCTATGTGTTGTAAAATGTGTGCTACATTATGCTATGTGTTGTAAAATGTGTGCTACATTATGCTATGTGTTGTAAAATATGTGCTACATTATGCTATGTGTTGTAAAATGTGTGCTACATTATGCTATGTGTTGTAAAATATGTGCTACATTATGCTATGTGTTGTAAAATAGGTGCTACATTATGCTATGTGTTGTAAAATATGTGCTACATTATGCTATGTGTTGTAAAATGTGTGCTACATTATGCTATGTGTTGTAAAATATGTGCTACATTATGCTATGTGTTGTAAAATATGTGCTACATTATGCTATGTGTTGTAAAATATGTGCTACACTATGCTATGTGTTGTAAAATATGTGCTACATTATGCTATGTGTTGTAAAATGTGTGCTACATTATGCTATGTGTTGTAAAATGTGTGCTACATTATGCTATGTGTTGTAAAATATGTGCTACATTATGCTATGTGTTGTAAAATATGTGCTACATTATGCTATGTGTTGTAAAATGTGTGCTACATTATGCTATGTGTTGTAAAATGTGTGCTACATTATCTTATGTGTTGTAAAATATGTGCTACATTATGCTATGTGTTGTAAAATAGGTGCTACATTATGCTATGTGTTGTAAAATATGTGCTACATTATGCTATGTGTTGTAAAATATGTGCTACATTATGCTATGTGTTGTAAAATGTGTGCTACATTATGCTATGTGTTGTAAAATATGTGCTACATTATGCTATGTGTTGTAAAATATGTGCTACATTATGCTATGTGTTGTAAAATATGTGCTACATTATGCTATGTGTTGTAAAATATGTGCTACATTATGCTATGTGTTGTAAAATATGTGCTACATTATGCTATGTGTTGTAAAATATGTGCTACATTATGCTATGTGTTGTAAAATATGTGCTACATTATGCTATGTGTTGTAAAATGTGTGCTACATTATGCTATGTGTTGTAAAATGTTTGCTACATTATGCTATGTGTTGTAAAATATGTGCTACATTATGCTATGTGTTGTAAAATATGTGCTACATTATGCTATGTGTTGTAAAATGTGTGCTACATTATGTTATATGTTGTAAAATGTGTGTTACATTATGCTATGTGTTGTAAAATGTGTGCTACATTATGCTATGTGTTGTAAAATATGTGCTACATTATGCTATGTGTTGTAAAATGTGTGCTACATTATGCTATGTGTTGTAAAATGTGTGCTACATTATGCTATGTGTTGTAAAATATGTGCTACATTATGCCATGTGTTGTAAAATGTGAGCTACATTATGCTATGTGTTGTAAAATATGTGCTACATTATGCTATGTGTTGTAAAATGTGTGTTACATTATGTTATATGTTGTAAAATGTGTGCTACATTATGCTATGTGTTGTAAAATGTGTGCTACATTATGCTATGTGTTGTAAAATATGTGCTACATTATGATATGTGTTGTAAAATATGTGCTACATTATGCTATGTGTTGTAAAATGTGTGCTACATTATGCTATGTGTTGTAAAATGTGTGCTACATTATGTTATGTGTTGTAAAATGTGTGCTACATTATGTTGTGTTGTAAAATGTGTGCTACATTATGCTATGTGTTGTAAAATATGTGCTACATTATGCTATGTGTTGTAAAATATGTGCTACATTATGCTATGTGTTGTAAAATGTGTGCTACATTATGCTATGTGTTGTAAAATGTGTGCTACATTATCTTATGTGTTGTAAAATATGTGCTACATTATGCTATGTGTTGTAAAATATGTGCTACATTATGCTATGTGTTGTAAAATATGTGCTACATTATGCTATGTGTTGTAAAATATGTGCTACATTATGCTATGTGTTGTAAAATATGTGCTACATTATGCTATGTGTTGTAAAATATGTGCTACATTATGCTATGTGTTGTAAAATATGTGCTACATTATGCTATGTGTTGTAAAATATGTGCTACATTATGCTATGTGTTGTAAAATATGTGCTACATTATGCTATGTGTTGTAAAATGTGTGCTACATTATGCTATTTGTTGTAAAATATGTGCTACATTATGCTATGTGTTGTAAAATATGTGCTACATTATGCTATGTGTTGTAAAATGTGTGCTACATTATGTTATATGTTATAAAATGTGTGTTACATTATGCTATGTGTTGTAAAATGTGTGCTACATTATGCTATGTGTTGTAAAATATGTGCTACATTATGCTATGTGTTGTAAAATATGTGCTACATTATGCTATGTGTTGTAAAATGTGTGCTACATTATGCTATGTGTTGTAAAATGTGTGCTACATTATGCTATGTGTTGTAAAATATGTGCTACATTATGTTATGTGTTGTAAAATATGTGCTACATTATGCTATGTGTTGTAAAATATGTGCTACATTATGCTATGTGTTGTAAAATGTGTGCTACATTATGCTATGTGTTGTAAAATATGTGCTACATTATGCTATGTGTTGTAAAATATGTGCTACATTATGCTATGTGTTGTAAAATGTGTGCTACATTATGCTATGTGTTGTAAAATATGTGCTACATTATGCTATGTGTTGTAAAATGTGTGCTACATTATGCTATGTGTTGTAAAATATGTGCTACATTATGCTATGTGTTGTAAAATGTGTGCTACATTATGCTATGTGTTGTAAAATGTGTGCTACATTATGCTATGTGTTGTAAAATGTGTGCTACATTATGTTATGTGTTGTAAAATGTGTGCTACATTATGCTATGTGTTGTAAAATATGTGCTACATTATGCTATGTGTTGTAAAATGTGTGCTACATTATGTTATGTGTTGTAAAATGTGTGTTACATTATGTTATATGTTGTAAAATGTGTGTTACATTATGATATATGTTGTAATATGTGTGTTACATTATGCCAGGCCTCGACAATTTTTTAATTGCTTACTCGTCCTACTGGGCGAGTGATGCCATTGTTCCACTCGTCCAGATTGGACTATCACTCGTCCCATGTATTTTAGGATAATTAAAAATCGTCGGAATTGCACTTTAATTTATTAATAAATGCAATTATATGGCAGCATAAACACATTAAAATATCCTCAGTGATTTCCCATTATCACGCCTGGTAATCATTCCGAAGAAAGTAAAACGGATATTATTTTATTTTGTTCCTTCGATTTGTATTGGATATTTAGCTGAAATTTTCACTCGTCCGACTGGGCAAGCGACTTGGAATTTCTACTCGTCCAGATCGAAAAATCACTCGTAAATACGAGTGGACGAGTGGATTTGTCGAGCCCTGTTATGCTATATGCTCTAAAATATGTGCTACATTATGTTGTAAAATATTTGTACGGGAAACACCAACTAACTTTATCGATTGTTTGCACAGACACGGTGGCATGTCTTTGATCACGTAAATTTGCCGAATGAAAGTCGCAATGCAGCAAGCTGATGCTTTGATATAATGAGTTTGAAATACTACCCATTTATACTGAAGGGACAAAACGTTATATGTAAAATGATAGTATCTGAAGCGGGACTTTGACACGACGTCGAGATAACCGGAGAATTTGACATAACCGACTTTGATATAGCGGATGTAGACTGTAAATGCTATTATATTGTAATATGTGTGCTATCTTATGCTATAACTTATCTGTTAGGAAATCCACTGAGCGGATGATATACCTGTATCCAGAAAAGTAAGGTACAGTCAAACCTGTGTTAGTGGTCACCTCCATTAAGCAGCCAACCTGTATTAAGCAGCCACTATCCATATTCCCAATATGCTGTTTTATTATACATTTGACCTCTATTAAGTAGTCACCTGTGCTAAGCAGCCATTTTCTGCGATTCTCTTGGCTGGCTGCTTAAGCCAGGTTTGACTGTATACGTACCTCATGTGTTTGTACATGCTTGACTGTACAGGAAGACCATTCAGGAAAGTACCAGTCGTGTCTGTGTACCGCCAGGTTCCGCCCACGCCTTGTAACTGCTCGAACCCTATTGCCTCAAATAGGTCTGGTCTAGACGTCAAGTGCCTCAGAGCACATAGACCAGCAGCTCCAGAGCCTATCACTGCTACTCGAATCTTCATCATTGCACACCTAGAAAAATACAATAATAGACAATGCAGTTCTGTGGAAATACTAGCACTGTTTCTTCTATTATGTCCTCAGGCAAGTGAATGTAAACATCTACTTGTCCATAGAAAACACATAGGACGGTGTCGAGTTCTCAAGGTACTATATAGGACGGTGTCGAGGTACTAAGACTTTAATCAACATTAGCTCATTCATCAAATGTGGTTAGCGCGTTCACTTCTCACCAATGCAACCCGGGTTCGATCCTCGGACCGGGAAGTATGGTAGATGGCACGGTGGTCGCCAGATCAGACAGGTGTGTTTTCTCTGGGTACCGCGCCAGTACGAGTATTCACCAGTACTTTAGTTTAAACTTTATTGATTTTACAACGATTGCGAAGCAAGTTCTAACAACTTATATTAATCACTTTCGTTGGCGCGGATGAAAGCGTGTTATGATACTATTATATTATACTTACCAGTGTTGCATGTACGATGCTGCCACTTTTCGCAGACATCACACGAGATAGCATGTTGTAAACGACGCACGGCAACGCCACACTCAATACATAAGTCGGACGTGTCTGACATTATGACAGACGTATGCACAAACGTATGCGAAGACTTAATATTGATACAATATTTCTGTAGGTATATATACGTTCTAGCGGAAAATGAGCAAATGTTGAGTGAATATTGTGTGAAATCAATTAACTTGCACACCAAAGATGTGGTACCCATAATCTGCCGTAATTAACATGATTGTACAAACATTTAGCTTGACTGGCAATTAGCTTCTTTGATGATGTATCCCTTTCATGTGTTATTAACGACACAAATTAATTATGGTGAACGGCAATCAAATATCAAATTTTCAGCAATTTACAAAAGAACATAGTAGTTCACATTCATACACATCATATACATCGTGATTATTCCAAAAGAATAATATTTATAATTATTTGTATCATATACATGCGTGCATTGAATACACATTTTATATTTGGGGTTGAGATGTCCTGGGGTCGAGATGTCTCAGCCTTTTTGGGCCATCTGGGGTCGAGATGTCCTGGGGTCGAGATGTCCTGGGGTCGAGATGTCTTGGGGGTGGACTTGGGATCGAGATGTCCTGGGTTCGAGATGTCTGGCAGCCGTTGCGACCACTAAGAAGCGTCTATTGACATGGAACATTATATGCTTAATGCATTTAGTTAGTGAACGGCAACACAATTCCAGCAAAATCATTTTATCGTTGGATATAATTAAAGTTAATTTTCAAAACTACAAGTTCTATGAACAATGACACTTACCAGTTAATTGAGAATTTAACACAAATTATTGAAACAAATCAGTTCTATATTTTGACATTACAAGCCTCTGGCGATCAGGATTTTCCTGTTCTGTAACCGGTTCGATTTGTATGCCTGAAGATATTCCCAACCAAGATACGATTTCTTGATTGCTATAATTTGTAGTATTATAAATATAATTATGTTTTCTATCATTCCATTCAGCCAAACATAAATTATTTATAATCTAACTTATATAATTATAAGTCACCACTATAAATAATTTACCAATTATTTCCCAATGTAAAATAACAAACACTTGTATAGGAATTGGTCGCACAGGCTACATTACAAACGTATCGTTTTATTGCATTACACAAACATAATCAATTCATACACATGATGGTTCCTCCAACATCTTGCTACATAATGTAGCTGGGTGTCCATGCACTTATAACAACACTGGGAATATAATTTGATGCGACACTGCCGTTATTGAGTGTCACACTTATTGTCCAAAACCATAATTTCACGCTCTCCAGCATCACTCGCACGTCGTGAAACACAATGTTACATCATTATGATTGATAGGTATAGTACGACAGAATATCGTTTCATCTGCAACAGAGTAAATATGACAGAAACTCGTTTCATCTGCAACAGAGAAAATAGGATAACAACATATCACAACTTAAAAGGGTGGGTTGGGTCGGGAAACGTCGATACGCTTTACACAGTCCTGCTTAACCTCGAATGAGAACACATTACAATACACGTACTTACACATGTACATCTAAGTACAGGTTTCTGATTGGCTACTACATGATGGTCAGATAAACTGACCATAAACAAACCGCTCAAGTATAGCTTATACTGATCGAATATAAATATATATCTGCATGCTTCAAGTGGATACATCGATGGTTTGTTTGCTGAACACCAGCTAAAATATGAGGATTGCTAGATCTTGTGTTATTAGCTCTTCTCTGCTAAGAACAGGCGGAACGATTCGTCTATTGTATCGAAGGGAGGTCACTCACTATGTCAGGAAAGCAAACCTAAATGTCAAGGCCTTTTTAATGTTTTTCATATATTTAGAAAAGTAAAATGTTGACAAAATCAGCAAAGGTTCTTTTGCAGAAGATTTCTATGGTTAGAGATACACGTGTTTGTCAGTATGCAAGCAGGGTTATGCGTGACCCGAGGTATAACCTATTGCCATAAGCAGTGCAGCCTACCGACTACTGTTGCCTTGCCCTTGTAATTGTGTGTTTTACGTTCATTTATCGTCGCTACAGGTAGCCCATATGAGCGACGCCTCCTGAAGAGATTACTCATGTTAGATTTTTGGAGGATAGTGCAATGATGTATGTATGTTCCATTAATGTCAAACCTCTTGCGGGGACCTAGACATGTTTTCCTGTGCAGGCTTAGCCGACATAAGTGGTTAACCAGTACTAAGCAATGCGTGTGAGGTGCCTTGCTCAATGACACTACATACGTGGCCTGACTGAGTATCGAACCCGGGACCGTTCGATTCCAAATCCGACGCTCTACCACTGGACCACGGATGCCACACTGATACAGACAGAGACCATTCCACAGTCTATCCGGTTCTTTTACCTGCACAGTGTAAAGCACTGACACGAGACCTCGGTTTAGCGTCCCTCGGCGGCTTAATGAAGGTGACCATTAAATCAGATTTGACTGTATTTTATTCAGAAAATAGCATACAAGAATAAAGTGCTACAATAGAAAACATTTGGATTGGAAAACAAGCATATTAAAATGCTTATCTATACTAATTCCTTTCCATTGATGATGGGTTTAAAAAGAAATTGGTGCATAATTATGTCAGGAACATAGCCTGGTCAGTCAAATAAATATATTGCAACACCGAGACTATTAATTGGGCCATATTGAGTTTCTGATTATATCAACGTGTCATTTTGCCAGAAGTTAAAAAGTGAAAAATGGACAGACTGGAACCCAGGCTATCAGGAACATGACAAATGATGTTTGTAAAACGTATTTTCATTATTTTGCAGGTTTTTCACTCTGTATCAACATGCAAAGTCAAGATTCTTGGACGAGCAAAGAAAAAGGTAAAGGTACAGTCTGTACCATCTGGACCTATCTATGTGTGTATTTCCAAATGTGCACCTATTGGAGAGATTAGTTTTAGGAGAAACTGTAACTTACAGACGGAGCCATGTTCCAGAGGTTTCTCTACTGTGTATACTCAGCCATAAGATGACTTAGTAACCTTTATGACTAAAGAGTACTCAACAATAACACAATTGTTGTTTTTTTTAATTTTGAAAACTAAAACCATTACTGTGTTGTCCAAGGGAATCACAGAAAGTGGCTGCTTAGCACAGGTAGATAGATTTCTTTGTTATTAGATCCGGAGTTAGAACCCCGCTGGAGCCGTAACGATTGTGCCCTTAGGCAAGGCATTTAAATTCCACATTGCCTCTTCTCTCTCCCTCGTGGCGATGGATTCCATCAGGAATGAGGTCTCAAGAGTGATCAATATAAGTTGTAAGAACTTGTTAAGCAATCGAGCTAAAATAAATTTGTATAAACTAATAACTTGAAGAAAAACATAGAGGTTATATTTGCAAGCAATTACTTTCTAGTGTCTACTGGTTAAAAAGTTGTTAGGTGGCTGCTTAATAGAGGGCAAATGTATTATAAAAACAACTATTGGGAATCTTGCAACTGGATGCTTAATACATGTTGGCTGCTTAATAGAGGTTTATACAAATTTATTTTAGCTCGATTGCGAAACAAGTTATTTCAACTTATATAAATCACTCTCGAGACCTCATTCCTGATGGAATCCATCGCCACGAGGGAGAGAGAAGAGGCAACATCGAATTTAAATGCCTTGCCTAAGGGCACAATCGTAACGGCTCCAGTGGGGCTCGAACTCCGGACCTTTCGCACCTGAAGCGAACGCGCATCCACTGCACTATCACGACTTCCACAATTCTGCTTAATAGAGGTGACCACTAACACAGGTTTTCCTGTACATGTACTATATTATTATTGCAGTGGTGTTCTCTCACACAAGATGGAAGTTAACAGAGTCCGGCTACATTTTGAGATGACCGGAGACGGAGATCAGAATGTTGTTCTATTGCCTGGAGCGTTAGGTTAGATTACAACACATCAGCATTAGATAGTCCAAAGTAAAATGAGTAAATATATAAATGACTTTCATCCCTGTGTCCTTCCAGTCCAGCCCTAACATTTTCTGTCCAATCTGTGCGAATACTGGTATATAAATGACTTCCATCCCTGTGTCCTTCCAGTCCAGCCCTAACATTTTCTGTCCAATCTGTACGAATATATCAATGACTCATCCCTGTGTACTTCCAGTCCAGCCCTAACATTTTCTGTCCAATCAATTTCTGACAAACCCATTACAAGATTTTAAATCTCTTCAGACCATGTTGGTTCAAGGTCGCACTAAAGTATTGAAGGCAACTCTGTTCTGATTATTTTTATGTAGTCCAGATCTCCTAAGCCGCATGAATGACTCATAACATCTACACCTCAATCCAGAACCCATGTTCAAACCAACCATGTCAGTTCCACGTAGTGGTCACAGGCTTCCAGAGTATTCGCCAGATGCATGTGGTTGAGGCTTGAGCTGAATAACTCAGGGTTCCCTCTGTCTGAATGTTTGTCTGCGCCACTTCTGTCGTCAATTGAAAAACACTGGAGCCAATTAAAATAACTTGGAGCCAACTAAGAGCCATGTAGTTCACAAATAAATATTTGAAGCCATGTATTTGACAAAACATGTTCAAAAAAATAAATGTTGCGCCAACTATTTTCGCCAATTCACAAAATTTAGCGCCAATATTATTTTTTTAAAATTTAGCGCCAATATTATTTTTTTGGCGCCATTGGCGACCGACAGTGGGAACCCTGTAACTGACATTCTGGTTATATGCATAGTTTCATATTAAATATTGATATATTTCGTTTAAGTATATTTATTCATCTTAATTTACAAAGCACTGATGCATATTCTACGTGTATGTACTAACTACAATACCATGTGGATTTAAATGTGTCACAGCAACCCATTTCATTTCATCCCATTTACTAATTTATATACCTTCCAATTCAGTTCACCACCAATGATGTACCGGTACGCATGATGACAAAACTTGTTACAAATTGCCCCACAAATCACAAGTACGCATACAAGCACCCAAGACCAATTGGGGCTAAAGAACTCAAGACAATGCCCGTCATGTCTCACTAACCGCTCTCAATGCTAACAACTGTATATTGTAACATCTTCATGGAAAGGAATTTACATAAGCTCTCAGCTTGTTTTCCAATCCATTTCAGATATCCTGTTGTATTTATATACCGTATATATATTGAATGAACTGAATAAAATATATTTAAACTAAATGAAAAGCTGGCGGCACGGCACCACTTGTCCTTTAAAAAAATGTTTGCATGCTCATACTAGGAGATATAATAGGCTGAAAACAGGCTTCATAAAACTAGGTCGCCATGCTTACTTTTGTACTGTGTCTATTTTTAGAACACCACTAATCGGTATTTTAATGAAACATTGTCGAATAATACACAGTACCATAAATCATAGAAACAACATAAAATGAATACATTATGTTGAAATATTATTATTTATACCATTAGATGATGCAATTGCGCGCTTACTCCCAAACATTTGGGTCTAGCTTGAGCCCTGCATATAATATTAGGTTCGATCCCCCGTCTGACCATAATAAAATTAACAGTCTTTCAGATGGGACGTTAAACCGAGGTCTCATGTCGGTGCTTTACACCGTGCACGTAAAAGAACCAGAGGAGATTCTGGAATGGGTCTCTGTCGGTATCATTGCAATATCCTCCAAAACTCTAAAATGACTAATCTCTTCAGGAGGCGTCGCTCATATGGGCAATCGGTAGCGACGATAAATAAACGTAAAACCACCATCACTAATATTACAATTGTCCATGGATGGTACTATTATGCCCATATCACATAGTGCAATACCATAAAAGAGGTAGCAAAGATAGGTGAATCTGCACCAACTATACCGGTACAAGCCTGTGTTATGTCAGTCTATAATTAAATAGATACCCTTTATTAAGCAGTCGGGTTCCAGATTTCATAACTGACATATTCATACATATTCAACACCTACCTGTATTTAACAGCCATCTGTGCTAAGCAATCACTCTCTACCTGCTTCACCTGATGAAACGAATATAAATTGCAGGATCTTCACGAACAGATTTCTCTCATCAGCTTTCGTCTTTCAACAAGCAAGACTTTACACTAATAGCAATAGATCCCCGCGGGTACGGACAGAGCATACCACCAGATAGGGACTGGCCCCTAGAGTTCCTCCAGAGGGATGCTGAGGATGCAATGGAACTTGTTAGAGTAAATATTACTTCTTTGCAATTTAACCCTTTACACAATAGAGTTATGTGTTTAGTTTATACAAATGTATTTTAGCTTGATTGCGAAACAAGTTCTCTCAACTTATATTAATCACTCTCGAGACCTCATTCCTGATGGAATCAATCGCCATGAAGGAGAGAGAAGAGGCATGTGGAATTTAAATGCCTTGCCTACGGCACAATCGTAACGGCTCCAGCGGGGCTCGAACTCGAGTTATGTGTTTATATGCTGCTGTATCTCCATGCAGACGACAGCCATTTACCTTTCATGATATTTTGATTCCTCAGATGCTTGTGGTCTAGACAAATAATTTCAGCTGGGTTTTTTTGGGTGAACAATTGTCATGGGACACTAATTCTGGAGATTATGTGTAAGCTGCCTGGCTAGTTAATTCGGTATATCGGTCATCCTGTAAGCGAAAGGTCCCGTGTTGGAGCCTCTGGTTAGTTACACATTGTTCTTACCCTGTGACATTTGGCGCCCAACGTGTAGTCGTGATTGAATATACCTTGAGATCGTGTTCAGCCTGCTATCCCTGGAAATTAGTGGAAGAATTCCATTTTGGTGGGGAAGTATGTCGCAGTACGCACTAGTTGCCATTGGGGAGATAATATGCAAGAGGCCTGATAGCTCAGTCCGTAGAGCTTTCATGGTTTTATAGGTTACCCAACTGGCTTCGATAAGTCGTCATGAGTATTTTATAAGGGCATGTTTGTTTATTTACAGAAATTGGATTTACAGAATGTTTCTATTGTGGGATGGAGTGACGGCGGGATAACGGGTCTGATTGCTGCTGCCCGTTACCCAGAGATTGTTAAAAAACTTGTAATCTGGGGTGCTAACGCGTACATCACAAAGAAAGATATGGAATTCTATGAAAGTAAGTGAGAATGGATTCAGGGATCAGTTTAGAAGGCGATGTGGGCGAAATAGCCGTCCTAGGTACCCTGACTTCGACCTAATTGTTTTTTACAATTTTCATACAGAATTTGGACCAGTAAGATACAATGGCCCATTATAAAGCACTCCTTCTATTCAAATATTTTATTTAATGGTCATACTCAGGGATCATTCTAGAGGGCGATGTGGGCGAAATTATCACCCTAGGGACCCTGACTTCGCCCTCTGGGGGCCCCCATTTCTCCCTGAAAAAAAACATTTTAAAATTTTTTGGTTTTTACGATTTTCAAACAAAATTTTGTCTAGTAAGATACACTGGCCCATTATAAAGCACTCCTTCTATTCAAATGTTGTATTTAATGGTTGTACTGTGCATTTTAACCCTATTTTGCAGAAGTATATTAAAGAACACCATTTAAGGAAGCGATCACGCGCTTTCTCACGTCTCCCAAAAATTCTGACCTAGAATGAACTCTGGATTCATTTTAAGTGTACAATACAATATGCTCAGCCTTAATATTTAATCAAGCCAATTGTTGTTCAGATTACAGCGGTAAATTGCAGCTGAAAAGGCACATATATTTTTTTTAAAAACTTTTCGGTATTCGGAATAAAGCAGTTCCGGGTTAACAGAGGTATTTTTAAAATGAACAAAAAAAGGAAAAATTCGGGACCAAGGAATTAGTTTTGAGGGAATTCTGGTTTAATATGTTTTTGTTTGTTTTTCAGAGATTCGAGACATATCTACGTGGAATGAGAGAATGCGTGTTCCGTATTTAGCTCTCTATGGAGAGAAATACTTCCGGACACAGTGGAGTAACTGGGTGGATGCGTACCATAACTACTTCACCAAGAGAAATGGTATTACCGGTATCTCATACATCTACCAGTATCACATACATCTCTACCAGCATCTCATACATCTCTACCAGTATCTCATACATCTCTACCAGTATCTCATACATCTCTACCAGCATCTCATACATCTCAACCAGGGCTACCAGTATCTCATACATCTCAACCAGGGCTACCAGTATCTCATACATCTCAACCAGGGCTACCAGTATCTCATACATCCCAACCAGGGCTACCAGTATCTCATACATCTCAACCAGGGCTACCAGTATCTCATACATCCCAACCAGGGCTACCAGTATCTCATACATCTCAACCAGGGCTACCAGTATCTCATACATCTCAACCAGGGCTACCAGTATCTCATACATCTCAACCAGGGCTACCAGTATCTCATACATCTCAACCAGGGCTACCAGTATCTCATACATCTCAACCAGGGCTACCAGTATCTCATACATCTCACCAGGGCTACCAGTATCTCATACATCCAGTATCTCATACATCTCAACCAGGGCTACCAGTATCTCATACATCTCAACCAGGGCTACCAGTATCTCATACATCTCAACCAGAGCTACCAGTATCTCATACATCTCAACCAGGGCTACCAGTATCTCATACATCTCAACCAGGGCTACCAGTATCTCATACATCTCAACCAGGGCTACCAGTATCTCATACATCTCAACCAGGGCTACCAGTATCACATACATCTCAACCAGGGCTACCAGTATCTCATACATCTCAACCAAGGCTACCAGTATCTCAACCAAGGCTACCGGTATCTCATACATCTCAACCAGTGCTACCAGTATCTCATACATCTACCAGTATCTCATACATCTCAACCAGGGCTACCAGTATCTCATACATCTCAACCAGGGCTACCAGTATCCCATACATCTACCAGTATCTCATACATCTCAACCAGGGCTACAAGTATCTCATACATCTCAACCAGGGCTACCAGTATCTCATACATCTCAACCAGAGCTACCGGTATCTCATACATCTCAACCAGTATCTCATACATCTCAACCAGGGCTACCAGTATCTCATACATCTCAACCAGGGCTACCAGTATCTCATACATCTCAACCAGTATCTCATACATCTCAACCAGAGCTACCGGTATCTCATACATCTCAACCAGGGCTACCAGTATCTCATACATCTCAACCAGAGCTACCGGTATCTCATTCATCTCTACCAGGGCTACCAGTATCTCATACATCTCAACCAGGGCTACCAGTATCCCATACATCCCAACCAGGGCTACCAGTATCCCATACATCTCTACCAGGGCTACCAGTATCTCATTCATCTCAACCAGGGCTACCAGTATCACATACATCTCTACCAGGGCTACCAGTATCCCATACATCCCAACCAGGGCTACCAGTATCCCATACATCTCTACCAGGGCTACCAGTATCTCATACATCTCAACCAGGGCTACCAGTATCTCATACATCTCAACCAGGGCTACCAGTATCTCATACATCTCAACCAGGGCTACCAGTATCTCATACATCTCTACCAGGGCTACCAGTATCCCATACATCCCAACCAGGGCTACCGGTATCTCATACATCTCAACCAGGGCTACCAGTATCTCATACATCTCAACCAGGGCTACCAGTATCTCATACATCTCAACCAGGGCTACCAGTATCTCATACATCTTAACCAGGGCTACCAGTATCTCATACATCTCAACCAGGGCTACCAGTATCTCAACCAGGGCTACCAGTATCTCATACATCTCAACCAGGGCTACCAGTATCTCATACATCTCAACCAGGGCTACCAGTATCTCATACATCTCAACCAGGGCTACCAGTATCTCATACATCTTAACCAGGGCTACCAGTATCTCATACATCTCAACCAGGGCTACCAGTATCTCAACCAGGGCTACCAGTATCTCATACATCTCAACCAGGGCTACCAGTATCTCATACATCTCAACCAGGGCTACCAGTATCTCATACATCTCAACCAGGGCTACCAGTATCTCATACATCTCAACCAAGGCTACCAGTATCTCAACCAAGGCTACCGGTATCTCATACATCTCAACCAAGGCTACCAGTATCTCATACATCTCAACCAGGGCTACCAGTATCTCATACATCTCAACCAGATATGGCGACTACTTATCCACTGCATGATAGCTAAATGACTGTCGTTTGTATGGAGATATAATAGTATATTAACCTAAATCTCTATGAAGTCCCAGTAATATCTATGGAGGTGGGATAGATATGGTGACTACTTATCCACTGCAGGATAGCTAAATGACTGTCGTTTGTATGGAGATATAATAGTATATTAACCTAAATCTCTATGAAGTCCCAGTAATATCTATGGAGGTGGGATAGATATGGCGACTACTTATCCACTGCATGATAGCTAAATGACTGTCGTTTGTATGGAGATATAATAGTATATTAACCTAAATCTCTATGAAGTCCCAGTAATATCTATGGAGGTGGGATACATATGGTGACTACTTATCCACTGCAGGATAGCTAAATGGCTGTCGTTTGTATGGAGTTATAATAGTATATTAACCTAAATCTCTATGAAGTCCCAGTAATATCTATGGTGGTGGGATATATATGGTGACTACTTATCCACTGCAGGATAGCTAAATGGCTGTCGTTTGTATGGAGATATAATAGTATATTAACCTAAATCTCTATGAAGTCCCAGTAATATCTATGGTGGTGGGATAGATATGGTGACTACTTATCCACTACAGGATAGCTAAATGGCTGTCGTTTGTATGGAGATATAATAGAATATTAACCTAAATCTCTATGAAGGAAAGGGTTAAACGGCTGCCGCTTGTATGGAGATATAATAGTATATTAACCTAAATCTCTATGAAGGAAAGGGTTAAACGGCTGCCGCTTGTATGGAGATATAATAGTATATTAACCTAAATCTCTATGAAGGAAAGGGTTAAACGGCTGCCGCTTGTATGGAGATATAATAGTATATTAACCTAAATCTCTATGAAGGAAAGGGTTAAACGGCTGCCGCTTGTATGGAGATATAATAGTATATTAACCTAAATCTCTATGAAGGAAAGGGTTAAGAAGGTTTAGACAGATTTCAACGTAATTGATTTGTTTCTATCTACAGGAGACATATGTATTGCTGAGATTGAGAAGATAAAGGCCAAGACCCTTATAGTACATGGCCTTAAGGATCCCATTGTACCTCTAGAGCACCCAGACTTCCTTCACCATAATATCAAAGGCTCAAGGTTAGTTTTGTGATGTAGGTCGTCCGTCTCTGTGAACATTTGCCCTTTTTAACATTGTGTGTTTTACGTTTATTTATCGTCGTTACCGGTTGCCCATATGAGCGATGCCTCCTGAAGAGATTAGTCATTTTATATTTTTGGAGGATAGTGCAATGATACAGACAGAGACCCATTCCAGAGTCTCCTCTGGTTCTTTTACGTGCACGGTGTACAACACTGACACGAGACCTCGGTTTAAAGTCCCATCTGAAAGACTCTTAATTTTTTTTAGGGTCAGATGGGGGGATCGAACCTGCGATCCCTGGATTACCAGTCCAGCTTGTTACCACTGGAATACAGATCCGACTGTCTTTTTTTAAGACTGTAGCAAGTCCAGTGTTATTGGATTTTATTCAAACTTTGTCACAAGGTGTTATATTTTGATGAAATCGTATATCTTTATGATGATAGCCCATTTCCATAAAGAAACTAGGTCATGTTAACTCTTTGCATGCTGGGTAAAGTAAATGCTATAAATAGTTCAAATAATTGTAGCAGAAGACAAGACATTAATTTGCATGCTGGGTAAAGTAAATGCTATAAATAGTTCAAATAATTGTAGCAGATGACAAGACATTAATTTGCATGCTGGGTAAAGTAAATGCTATAAATAGTTCAAATAATTGTAGCAGACGATAAGACATTAATGTGGTTTTCTTATTTGTAACTGACAACTCTGGACATATTCTATGGAATTGTATTAAATTGTGTCGTTACAGCTGTTATTTTCACCGCTAGCAAATCAAAGAGTTAAATAAATAGCTTAAATGTGGTCATCCGTGTGGGAAGAAACCGGAGCACCCAGAGAAAACCCACCTGCCCGATCTGGCGACCACCGTACCATCTCACATACTTCCCGGTCCGAGGATCAAACCCGGATTGCATTGGTGAGAAGTGAGTGCACTAACAACTGCGCTAATCGGACAGCCCTATTTTATGCTTAGGGAGAAATAGTTTCAGTTTCATTATATAGAGGGCAGCGGGTGGGGTACCAATTCGTCGGGGACCAAAGTTACCAAATAATAACCTCCTCCCTCATTTTCCAGAACATTCTCCGGTTACTCCTCCCTCATTTTCCAGAATATTCTCTGGTTACTCCTCCCTCATTGTTCAGAACATTCTCCAGTTACTTCTCCCTCATTTTCCAGAACATTCTCCGGTTACTTCTCCCTCATTTTCCAGAACATTCTCCGGTTATTCTCCCTCATTTTCCAGAACATTCTCCGGTTACTCCTCCCTCATTTTCCAGAACATTCTCCGGTTACTTCTCCCTCATTTTCCAGAACATTCTCCGGTTACTCCTCCCTCATTTTCCAGAACATTCTCCAGTTACTCCTCCCTCATTTTCCAGAACATTCTCCGGTTACTTCTCCCTCATTTTCCAGAACATTCTCCGGTTACTCCTCCCTCATTTTCCAGAATATTCTCTGGTTACTCCTCCCTCATTGTTCAGAACATTCTCCAGTTACTCCTCCCTCATTTTCCAGAACATTCTCCGGTTACTTCTCCCTCATTTTCCAGAACATTCTCCGGTTACTCCTCCCTCATTTTCCAGAACATTCTCCGGTTACTCCTCCCTCATTTTCCAGAACATTCTCTGGTTACTCCTCCCTCATTTTCCAGAACATTCTCTGGTTACTCCTCCCTCATTTTCCAGAACATTCTCCGGTTACTTCTCCCTCATTTTCCAGAACATTCTCTGGTTACTCCTCCCTCATTTTCCAGAACATTCTCCGGTTACTCCTCCCTCATTTTCCAGAACATTCTCTGGTTACTCCTCCCTCATTTTCCAGAACATTCTCTGGTTACTTCTCCCTCATTTTCCAGAACATTCTCTGGTTACTCCTCCCTCATTATCCAGAACATTCTCTGGTTACTCCTCCCTCATTTTCCAGAACATTCTCTGGTTACTCCTCCCTCATTTTCCAGAACATTCTCCAGTTACTCCTCCCTCATTTTCCAGAACATTCTCCGGTTACTCCTCCCTCATTTTCCAGAACATTCTCCGTTGCATGCAGATTTAGTTTAGTTTAAACACCTTTTGGTTATTTGAAATCATTCGAATTGGTTTTTCCAAACTTCTGTTTTCAGACTGTACATTATGCCCGAGGGAAAACACAATATACACCAGAAATACCCCAGAGAGTTCAACTTCCTTGTGGAGCATTTCTTGATGCAATGAAGCTGTGAATCACCAAGACGCTGCTGAACATTTGGTGCTTCGTGCCAACATAAGCAACTTGAAACAAAAATTGTGTTTTCTATGAGTACAGTAAAAACCCTATATACGATTTCGAGACCACCCCGCTATTGCGAACGATTTTTTTCAGAACGGAATATTTCACTATATATGTCAATGGTTGTTGACCCCGATAACCAGACCACCCCGTTATTCCGTAATACGACCAGTTAATTCAGACAAATGCCATTAATCCTATGCTAATTGAACCCCTAATACGACTGCGGGCGATTTTCTCACTTTCATTGATCCCATGATAAAGCATTTTTAATTATGTCCCAGTTTTACGACAATTAAGCGACCACTTTATGGTCAAGGTTAAGTGAGATAAACACGGAAGTGTTGATTGTAAATGATTGCTTTTGATTGCTTTTGATTGCTTTTAATCTTTTGTATATTGTCTGGAGTGGATATCGCAGCTAAAGTTGTACTGCATGTGTAAGGACTTGGGCACTTGAGCTAAAACATCCAAGATGAGATCGAGAAACAATCTGTGAAAGTGTTTAAATAAGCAGTCAACTCGTGAACATTTTTTTTAAATAATGAATGATTGATGATGATATGTACTTTTCAAGGAAACTATTGTGCTGGTATCACAATATAATAAATGAAAACTAGAAAATAAATTTTGAAAACAAATGGATAAACTAATTTACATTGTACATTATTTTATTATTAATTAATTAATTAATTAATTGTGATATACAGTTGTATATGAATGGATTTCAGAAGTACAATCCTAAACCATAGAAACAACCAACTCTTTCTGTAATTAAAACAGAAAAACCAAGAAAAAACCCCAAGAAATTGTGAAAGTACATTGTAGGCCCTACATGTAATAAAATTATCATAATTTGGTCTTCTTGACCAAACTTGATAAAAGGACCACCCTGCTAATAAGACCACTATTTGGAAGTCCCATAGGTGGTCTTATTATAGGGGTTTTACTGTAGTTGATAATATGGAACACAAAATGCAATAGAAATAAGTAGAGTAAAACTTTATTTATTTTACAACGATTGCGAAGTAAGTTTTAACAACTTATATTAATCACTCTTGTTGGCGCGGATGAAAGCGTATATGTGGTCATTCGTGTGGCAGGAAACCGGAGTACCCGGAGAAAACCCACCTGTCCGATCTGGCGACCACTGTACCAACTAACGTACTTCCTGTCTGAGGATCAAACCCGGGTTGCATTGGTGAGAAGCAGGTGGTAGCCAATAGAAGCACAGGCACAAGGCACACATTTTTTAAATTACTTACTATACAAGTTTATACAAATTTATTTTAGCTCGATTGCAAAACTATTTCAACTTATATTAATCACTCTCGAGACCTCATTCCTGATGGAATCCATCGCCACGAGGGTGAGGGAGGAGGCATGTGGAATTTAAATGTCTTGCCTAAGGGTACAATCGTAACGGCTCCAGCGGGCTCGAACTCCGGACCTTTCGCACCTGAAGCGAAAGCCCATCCACTGCGTTATCACGACTTCCACTATATGACCATAGGGCCCAAAAAAAAAAAAAAAATGTCTTGTGCCTGTGAATAGAAGCAAGTGAATGCAAGTTACAGATGTTTCAATTCATTTTTGTGTTTGTGTGTTTCATTGTAACAACTTTTCATTTTTAAAGACAATTTCTTATATTGTGTTGCATGACGACTATAGCACGTTTGTCGCCAGGTATTTAACCCGATCCCACCTGGAAGCACCACGTGCACCACATGCTCTATGCATGTAAGTTGTAAATGGTTACACTAGTACATTAGAGTATAGAACGTGTTACTTTGAATTTTATTGATGGTGAAATAGATGTTCCTTTTATACCATTGTAGAGAAGATTTATATCCTATACTCGCCTTAGTCGCCGACCAGTTGTTAGTTACCCTTATATCAAGTGTGTTTCTACAGTCAAACCTGTATTAAGCAGCCGGTAAAGGGAATCGCAGAAGGTGGTTGCTTAGCACAGATGGCTGCTTAGCACATGTGGTTGCTTAGTGACTGCTTAGCACAGGTGGCTGCTTAGCACAGGTGGCTGCTTAGTGACTGTTTAGCACAGGTGGCTGCTTAGTGACTGCTTAGCACAGGTGGCTGCTTAGTACAAACGGCTGCTTAATAGATGGCAAATGTATGATAGGATGCATTATGGGTACCGGGTATATCGCAATAATAGTTATTAAAAACTAAAACACAGAAATAATATTGTGTACCTGAATTTAATCCTCGTTTGGCTTCATCCTAGAATAATTATTATTACCGTATTGTGAATCACTTGTGTTCAGCATAGTTTTACCACTATCTTGTCAACAGTTAGGTAAACATCACTTCTGGGCATACCGTGGATAATTGTCGAGGCCCTGATTTGCGTGTTAATACGAAGGTAATCATAATAAAATTATCTGACTGTTTGGAATAGAACTGTTATCTTTATAATAGGAAGTATGTACAAGTAAATGTGTTAATTTAACATAGCCATCTTTTTAGTTTATACAAATTTATTTTAGCTCGATTGCGAAACAAGTTCTTTCAACTTATATTAATCACTCTTGAGACCTCATTCCTGATGGAATCCATCGCCATGTTGGAGAGAAGAGGCAATTTGGAATTTAAATGCCTTGCCTAAGGGCACAATCGTAACGGCTCAAGCGGGGCTTGAACCCCGGACGTGAAGCGAACTCGCATCCACTGCGTTATCACGACTTCCACCCAAGCCATCTTTTTAATCTCCCACCAGAGAACAACAAACAGTTTAGGCCTACCATGGGCCTACTCTTTATGAATAATACAATACAGTTACCTGGATATATCAACATGTGTCAAGACAGTAGAAAGTTCCAAAGGTATGAACATTAATCCTTTCACTCATAGAAGCACCTCTTGACGCCATTACCAATACGACATACATTAACCCTTTCACTCATAGAAGCACCTCTTGACGCCATTACCAATACGACATACATTAACCCTTTCACTCATAGAAGCACCTCTTGACGACATTACCAATACGACATACATTAACCCTTTCACTCATAGAAGCACCTCTTGATGCCATTACCAATACGACATACATTGACCCTTTCACTCATAGAAGCACCTTTTGATGCCATTACCAATACGACATACATTAACCCTTTCACTCATAGAAGCACCTCTTGATGCCATTACCAATACGACATACATTAACCCTTTCACTCATAGAAGCACCTCTTGATGCCATTGTACCAATACGACATACATTAACCCTTTCACTCATAGAAGCACCTCTTGATGCCATTACCAATACGACATACATTAACCCTTTCACTCATAGAAGCACCTCTTGACGCCATTACCAATACGACATACATTAACCCTTTCACTCATAGAAGCACCTCTTGATGCCATTACCAATACGACATACATTGACAAGGTAGTAGCCAAACCAATGTTCATAATAAATGCCAGAATCTCATGTAGTCCCAGTAATATCTATGGAGGTGGGATAGATATGGCGACTACTTATCCACTGCATGGTAGCTAAATGGCTGTTGTTTGTATGGAGATATAATAGCATATTAACCTAAATCTCTATGAAGGAAAGGGTTAACTAGTTTTAAACAATAGTATTAATTTTGGAGAACACTTTTTTTTCTTTTTTTTTTTAAAACTATTTATTTTACAATGAAACGATTGCGAAGCAAATTCTAACAACTTATATTAATCATAATCACGTTAATGTAGAAAATCTTTAAAAACAAGGTCAGTAGCAAAATCACGTCTCAGGCCCCTTATTTAATCTCCATATTTGGTAGCCACCAGAAATGCATAGTAGCTTGAAAACGTGATCAAAACAGTTCATTCATAAATATCAGATAGCAGGCAGTTCATTCATAAATATCAGATAGCAGGCAGTTCATTCATACATATCAGATAGCAGGCAGTTCATTCATAAATATCAGATAGCAGGCAGTTCATTCATAAATATCAGATAGCAGGCAGTTCATTCATAAATATCAGATAGCAGGCAGTTCATTCATAAATATCAGATAGCAGGCAGTTCATTCATAAATATCAGATAGCAGGCAGTTCATTCATACATATCAGATAGCAGGCAGTTCATTCATACATATCAGATAGCAGGCAGTTCATTCATAAATATCAGATAGCAGGCAGTTCATTCATAAATATCAGATAGCAGGCAGTTCATTCATAAATATCAGATAGCAGACAGTTCATTCATAAATATCAGATAGCAGGCAGTTCATTCATAAATATCAGATAGCAGGCAGTTCATTCATAAATATCAGATAACAGTCAGTTCATAGAATGAACCCTGATATGAAAGCGATCCAGGGATTTCAGGGCCCTGTTTTGATAGATATTACGCAGTTTATAGTTTAACATGTTATATATTGTTGGAATTTTACAAATAAATGTAGTATAATTGTTATATTTATTGTTATGTTACTGTAGAATGGTCACGGTCCTTGACTTTAGATCACCTGTCCTTCACTGCTATAGGTCTGAATCCCACTGGAGGTGTCAAATTATTTCATGTGAGGAAGCTATTCAGCTTGCTTGTCGAAGGTCAGTGGTTCTACATGGGTGCCTATTGAGAAGAGCCGTCTCTAATGTTGTAAGAACGCGTGGCTCCACCCATTTTTGCTTTCTTTGCATATATTGTACGTAGATTCTGTGTTATTATAGAGCAAAATAAAATATGATTAAACTAAAATGGGTGCCTGAAATACTGCTCGCGGGGCACACTAGATCTTCCTCCACCAACTGGAGAGTCACCATATGAATTAGATCTTCCTCCACCAGCTGGAGAGTCACCATATGAACTGGATCTTCCTCCACCAGCTGGAGTCACCATATGAATTAGATCTTCCTCCACCAACTGGAGAGTCACCATATGAATTAGATCTTCCTCCACCAGCTGGAGAGTCACCATATGAACTGGATCTTCCTCCACCAGCTGGAGTCACCATATGAATTAGATCTTCCTCCACCAACTGGAGAGTCACCATATGAATTAGATCTTCCTCCACCAGCTGGAGAGTCACCATATGAACTGGATCTTCCTCCACCAGCTGGAGTCACCATATGAATTAGATCTTCCTCCACCAACTGGAGAGTCACCATATGAATTAGATCTTCCTCCACCAGCTGGAGAGTCACCATATGAACTGGATCTTCCTCCACCAGCTGGAGTCACCATATGAATTAGATCTTCCTCCACCAACTGGAGAGTCACCATATGAATTAGATCTTCCTCCACCAGCTGGAGAGTCACCATATGAATGATCTTCCTCCACCAGCTGGAGTCACCATATGAATTAGATCTTCCTCCACCAGCTGGAGAGTCACCATATGGATTAGATCTTCCTACACCAGCTGGAGAGTCACCATATGAACTAGATCTTCCTCCACCAGCTGGAGAGTCACCATATGAATTAGATCTTCCTCCACCAGCTGGAGAGTCACCATATGAATTAGATCTTCCTCCACCAGCTGGAGCGTCACCATATGATTTAGATCTTCCTCCACCAGCTGGAGAGTCACCATATGAATTAGATCTTCCTCCACCAGCTGGAGAGTCACCATATGAACTAGATCTTCCTCCACCAGCTGGAGAATCATCATATGAATTAGATCTTCCTCCACCAGCTGGAGAGTCACCATATGAATTAGATCTTCCTCCACCAGCTGGAGAGTCACCATATGAATTAGATCTTCCTCCACCAGCTGGAGAGTCACCATATGGATTAGATCTTCCTACACCAGCTGGAGAGTCACCATATGAACTAGATCTTCCTCCACCAGCTGGAGAGTCACCATATGAATTAGATCTTCCTCCACCAGCTGGAGAGTCACCATATGAATTAGATCTTCCTCCACCAGCTGGAGAGTCACCATATGAATTAGATCTTCCTCCACCAGCTGGAGAGTCACCATATGAACTGGATCTTCCTCCACCAGCTGGAGTCACCATATGAATTAGATCTTCCTCCACCAACTGGAGAGTCACCATATGAATTAGATCTTCTTCCACCAGCTGGAGAGTCACCATATGAATTAGATCTTCCTCCACCAGCTGGAGAGTCACCATATGAACTGGATCTTCCTCCACCAGCTGGAGTCACCATATGAATTAGATCTTCCTCCACCAACTGGAGAGTCACCATATGAATTAGATCTTCCTCCACCAGCTGGAGAGTCACCATATGAATTAGATCTTCCTCCACCAGCTGGAGAGTCACCATATGAATTAGATCTTCCTCCACCAGCTGGAGCGTCACCATATGATTTAGATCTTCCTCCACCAGCTGGAGAGTCACCATATGAATTAGATCTTCCTCCACCAGCTGGAGAGTCACCATATGAACTAGATCTTCCTCCACCAGCTGGAGAATCACCATATGAATTAGATCTTCCTCCACCAGCTGGAGAGTCACCATATGAATTAGATCTTCCTCCACCAGCTGGAGAGTCACCATATGAATTAGATCTTCCTCCACCAGCTGGAGAGTCACCATATGGATTAGATCTTCCTACACCAGCTGGAGAGTCACCATATGAATTAGATCTTCCTCCACCAGCTGGAGAGTCACCATATGATTTAGATCTTCCTCCACCAGCTGGAGAGTCACCATATGAATTAGATCTTCCTCCACCAGCTGGAGAGTCACCATATGATTTAGATCTTCCTCCACCAGCTGGAGAGTCACCATATGAATTAGATCTTCCTCCACCAGCTGGAGAGTCACCATATGATTTAGATCTTCCTCCACCAGCTGGAGAGTCACCATATGAATTAGATCTTCCTCCACCAGCTGGAGAGTCACCATATGATTTAGATCTTCCTCCACCAGCTGGAGAGTCACCATATGAATTAGATCTTCCTCCACCAGCTGGAGAGTCACCATATGATTTAGATCTTCCTCCACCAGCTGGAGAGTCACCATATGAATTAGATCTTCCTCCACCAGCTGGAGAGTCACCATATGATTTAGATCTTCCTCCACCAGCTGGAGAGTCACCATATGAATTAGATCTTCCTCCACCAGCTGGAGAGTCATCATATGATTTAGAATGACCAGCTACTACATATTCGGTTGTCGAATATCACTTCATTGAATGGTTACAGATCAAACTAAAATATAGTATAATTTATACTAGATATATGTATACCGGTACATAGTTCCCACGGCCTGTGAAAATAGTCAAAACACCATTAACCCTTTGTGTGTTTTATGTTTATTTATCGTCGCTACCGGTTGCCCATATGAGCGACGCCTCCTGAAGAGATTAGTCATTTTAGATTTTTGGAGGATAGTGCAATGATACAGACAGAGACCCATTGCAGTCTTCTCTGGTTCTTTTGCACAGTGTACAGCACGAAAGACTGTTAATTTTATTAGTCAGACGGGGATCGAACCTGCGATCTCTGGATTACCAGTCCAGCGTGTTACCACTGGACTACAGATCCGTTTGTAATTATTAACCCTTTCAACACCACATAACTCTTAAATAGTCCATGTCACTTACTTGGTGTTGAATGGGTTAAGATCTTATCTTGGCCGCCATTTTGTTTGGCAAGTTTTATAAATGGCAATTTCAGGATTTTCCTAATAATTCTTTAATTGCAATAACATAATTAATTTGTGTATCATTTTAAAAGGTATTGACATGCACTTTAAATATTAATTTCTTTTTTTACAATGATGTATGGATTATAATTTATAAGAACTTAACTTGCACCCTGTTTATTGAAAGTCTATTTGCACAGTTGAAATATTAATATACAGGTGCATTAATATTAATTTTATTCGTTAGTTATACCAAAGTTGTGGAATGAAAAAAAGCATATGACCATTGAGAGCTTTCCAACAACCATGGTGATTGGGTGAAAAATTAATATTTTATGAAGAAAACAAAATTACGCTGCTATATAATATCTGGTCAACTTTGTCAAACAAAAATGCTGGACTGGTAATCCAGGGATGGCAGGTTCGATCCCCCGTCTGACCCTAATAAAATTAACAGTCTTTCAGATGGGACGTTAAACCGAGGTCTCGTGTCGGTGCTTTACACCGTGCACGTAAAAGAACCAGAGGAGGCTCTGGATTGGGTCTCTTTCTGTATCCTGTATCCTCCAAAATTTAAAACGACTAATCTCTTCAGGAGGCGTCGCTCATATGGGTAACCGGTAGCGACGATAAATAAACGTAAAACACACACGTCAAACAAAATGGCCGCCACAGTAGGAATGATGACGTCATTTGAGAACTATGTATTGGAGCTTGTTGGGGGTGGGGGAACCAAAATGTCTAAGAATATTGTTATATAAATTAATATCCAAAATTAAAAATGTTGTGACATACATATATACGTTTAAAATATAGCAGTTATGAATAGGATTGGGCGATTTCGAACAGTTGTGTACATAAAGCAAGGCAGCCGAGGAAAACTCACATTGCACTGATGTTTTCTTGTATGATCAAGCTATACTCGCAATTTTATAAAAAAAAATCCCGAATCTCTCGAAGTAGATATTAATCGTCTTCCTTGAATGGAATAATAAATATACCCCTAATACTCTTTGTTCCACCAATCGGGAATAACCCACTGTCTTATTGTTGTTTTATAATGAACGATCAATAGTAATGTCAATTGTAAAAGTGCTTCCTATGTTGGCGGTTGGTTTAATGTCCAGTACCGTAGTTAGCCCCTCCTGCTCGTATCAACTCGTCACGGATCTTGTCTGCATGTACGTCACGGATGTCGTCGAAAAACATTTCTGCAGCAAAGCTCTGTAACAAACGTTAACCAAATGAATGAATACGACTTGTCACGGAATATAAGCGTAGTTCTCAGGTTGGTTCATGAAATACATGTACAGTAAAACCTGTATTAAGCAGCCAGCCAATGGAATCACAGAAAGTGACTGCTTAGTTTTTTTTTATTTAACTATATTTTATTGCAAATCAATAGTACATAATTATGTCATACACATACAGATACAATACATAGCATGAAAATACAAATGGTTTGGGCCACAAGTTTTAACAACATTAGACAACGGCCCGCACCAGAACGTCAAGTTACTTTGATTAAGTTAAATGACTGAATTTCTTTCTTGAAAAGAGTACGCAAAATAGAATGTAAATAAAAAATCACACGAAGGATAAAAAAAAAGACAAATTTACTACAGGTGGCTGCTTAATAGATGTCAACTATATAATAAAACAACATATTGGGAATCTAGAAATTGGCTGCTTAGTACAGGTTGGCTGCTTAATAGATGTCAACTATATAATAACACAACATATTGGGAATCTAGAAACTGGCTGCTTAGTACAGGTTGGCTGCTTAATAGAGGTGACCACTAACACAGGTTTGGCTGCTTAGTACAGGTTGGCTGCTTAATAGAGGTGACCACTGACACAGGGTTGACTGCTTAGTACAGGTTGGCTACTTAATAGAGGTGACCACTAACACAGGGTTGACTGCTTAGTACAGGTTGGCTGCTTAATAGAGGTGACCACTGACACAGGGTTGACTGCTTAGTACAGGTTGGCTGCTTAATAGAGGTGACCACTAACACAGGTTTGACTGCTTAGTACAGGTTGGCTGCTTAATAGAGGTGACCACTAACACAGGTTTGACTGCTTAGTACAGGTTGGCTGCTTAATAGAGGTGACCACTAACACAGGGTTGACTGCTTAGTACAGGTTGGCTGCTTAATAGAGGTGACCACTAACACAGGTTTGACTGCTTAGTACAGGTTGGCTGCTTAATAGAGGTGACCACTAACACAGGTTTGACTGCTTAGTACAGGTTGGCTGCTTAATAGAGGTGACCACTAACATAGGTTTGACTGCTTAGTACAGGTTGGCTACTTAATAGAGGTGACCACTAACATAGGTTTGACTGCTTAGTACAGGTTGGCTGCTTAATAGAGGTGACCACTAACACAGGTTTGACTGCTTAGTACAGGTTGGCTGCTTAATAGAGGTGACCACTAACACAGGTTTGACTGCTTAGTACAGGTTGGCTGCTTAATAGAGGTGACCACTAACATAGGTTTGACTGCTTAGTACAGGTTGGCTACTTAATAGAGGTGACCACTAACACAGGGTTGACTGCTTTGTACAGGTTGGCTGCTTAATAGGGTGACCACTAACATAGGTGTGACTGCTTAGTACAGGTTGGCTACTTAATAGAGGTGACCACTAACACAGGGTTGACTGCTTAGTACAGGTTGGCTGCTTAATAGAGGTGACCACTAACACAGGGTTGACTGCTTAGTACAGGTTGGCTGCTTAATAGAGGTGACCACTAACACAGGGTTGACTGCTTAGTACAGGTTGGCTGCTTAATAGGGTGACCACTAACACAGGGTTGACTGCTTAGTACAGGTTGGCTGCTTAATAGAGGTGACCACTGACCCAGGTGTGACTGCATCACGTGATGGTAGCTCAGTATTTGCCGATCATCAATCAAGCCATGTAAATGTAACGGTGTTTCCTAATGAATCACGTGGTTCGGGTGTGGCTCGAACTCACAATCTCACAGTTCGATGCGGACACCGTATCCGCTACACCACGGAATCCCATCGAATATAAGGACCGGCACTTTTAGCATAGTATTACATAAGTCATTAATATACAACAGCCATTGGGTTATATTTGCAAAACCCACTCGACAAACCTCAAAATAAATGGTTCCTCAAAATAAATGGTAAAATGGTAAAAAAATCAGTGGATTTTTGAATACTCCATTGTTTAAAATAAAAATACGATACTGATGCCAAAACATGTGATGCCTTCTAAGTTAAGTGTATACGCGATTGTGAAACAAGTTCTTACAACTTACTTAGTATATTAATCACTCTCGAGACCACTAAGCTAAGTATCAAGTTGCCCATTAGGAAACACTCCAGTCCGAAGAATAGATTAACATCTCCAGTGAGATATGTGAAAATCCACACAGGACGGTATTAATTTCCAATGGTAATTGTTAACTTATATGAAATCATTCACCAGGACGGCATATATAGTATATCCAGTGTTAAAACACAAAATTCTGGTTTTGCAAATATATCATGGTGGTTGTTTTATACCTCATATCAGCTTACCAAGAACACTTGTTTAACGAATGCCTTTTCTGTGCTCATCTTTGCTTTCTTCATGGTAGACACTTGCGGTCCCACCCAAATAATTAGGGCGAACTTCATTCGTTTGCTCATCTCATCCCCGGTCTGAACTCGCATGAATGCGTATACTCGCTCTTCGTCTGAGAAACAAGAATGTCGTCTGAGAAACAAGAATGTCGTCTGAGAAACAAGAATGTCGTCTGAGAAACATGAGTGTCGTCTGACAAACAAGAAATGTCAAGAAATGTCGTCTGACAAACAAGAATGTCGTCTGAGAAACAAGAATGTCATCTGAGAAACAAGAATGTCGACTGAGAAACAAGAATGTCGTCTGACAAACAAGAATGTCGTCTGAGAAACAAGAATGTCGTCTGAGCCGTGAAACAAGAAATGTCGTCTGAGAAACAAGAATGTCGTCTGAGAAACTCGTCTGAGAAACAAGAATGTGTATAATTCCACTATTCTTTATTACTTTCGTCGAAGTTCGTAATTTTAATTATAGTCCACAAATTATGGTTTGTTTGTGGGGTTGGTTGGAGGAGGGATAAGTCGCACTGCCAGCTTAGGTCATACTGCAACTCTCCAGCCATTATTGGTGGAGAAAGAACCCGGGTGCCCCTCCAAACAGTATTACAGGCACGGACGGACACCCTTGTAGAACCACCGACCTACCGCATGCCAACTGGATAGCTTCCTCAAATGAAATCATTCGACACCCTAGTGGGATTCGAACCTACAGCGGTGAGGGACTTTGAACCTACAACGGTGAGGGACTTTGAACCTACAGCGGTGAGGGACTTTGAACCTACAACGGTGAGGGACTTTGAACCTACAGCGGTGAGGGACTTTGAACCTACAACGGTGAGGGACTTTGAACCTACAGCGGTGAGGGACTTTGAACCTACAACGGTGAGGGACTTTGAACCTACAGCGGTGAGGGACTTTGAACCTACAACGGTGAGGGACTTTGAACCTACAGCGGTGAGGGACTTTGAACCTACAACGGTGAGGGACTTTGAACCTACAGCGGTGAGGGACTTTGAACCTACAACGGTGAGGGACTTTGAACCTACAGCGGTGAGGGACTTTGAACCTACAACGGTGAGGGACTTTGAACCTACAGCGGTGAGGGACTTTGAACCTACAACGGTGAGGGACTTTGAACCTACAGCGGTGAGGGACTTTGAACCTACAGCGGTGAGGGACTTTGAACCTACAGCGGTGAGGGACTTTGAACCTACAGCGGTGAGGGACTTTGAACCTACAGCGGTGAGGGACTTTGAACCTACAACGGTGAGGGACTTTGAACCTACAGCGGTGAGGGACTTTGAACCTACAGCGGTGAGGGACTTTGAACCTACAACAGTGAGGGACTTTGAACCTACAACAGTGAGGGACTTTGAACCTACAGCGGTGAGGGACTTTGAACCTACAACAGTGAGGGACTTTGAACCTACAACAGTGAGGGACTTTGAACCTACAGCGGTGAGGGACTTTGAACCTACAACAGTGAGGGACTTT
>CM026395.1:65300915-65356978 GCA_014843695.1 Archivesica marissinica | reverse complement strand
ACTTTGAACCTACAGCGGTGAGGGACTTTGAACCTACAGCGGTGAGGGACTTTGAACCTACAGCGGTGAGGGACTTTGAACCTACAGCGGTGAGGGACTTTGAACCTACAGCGGTGAGGGACTTTGAACCTACAGCGGTGAGGGACTTTGAACCTACAGCGGTGAGGGACTTTGAACCTACAACAGTGAGGGACTTTGACGTAAACGATCATAACTACTCGGCGACGGAGTACACACCGAGGAATGGTGAGATTAAAATGATGAGCGTTTATATATTCCAGATTAATTATATAGACGGGTCAGCAGCGGTCCAGAGGTTAATCCAGTTATTATAGGTTCGATCCCCCCATCTCTCCTCGATACTAGTATCAGTATTTCAGATTGGTGGCATGTAAAAGAACAAGGGATGATTTTGGAAATGTAGCGTATTCTGTATCTTCTACTACCAACCCAAATATAAAATGACTAAACTACTTCCGGAGGCGTCGCCCCGATTAATCAGGGGCGATTATATATAAACATATAAAATGTGTTTGAATTAGGGATGGCAACGAATACTCGAATAGAATATTCGCTCGAACGCCCGAATATTCGAATATTATTCCAGTATATTCGGAAACAACTATTATATTGTAACCAGCTCAGTCACACGTTTGGAAATGCTTGACTCGTTCTGAGAAGAAGAAAACTGCTAGGTGTAATCTATGCAAATTGGATTTACCATATTCGGGTACAATATCAATCTGAATATGATAAAAAGTATAGAAATGCGCTCTCCAGGTTTAGAACTTCTTCTCATAATTTACTAGTAGAAACAGGTAGATTTGAAAACATACCACGTAACCAACGAATCTGCAAATCATGTCATATGAATCTTACGGAAAATGAATTTCATTTTTTTGCTTGTGTGCCCTAAATTCCGAGAACACGATATTTTAGACCTTATTATTGTCATTGGCCAACACAACATAAATTTCAATATCTAGTTAGAATCTCGGTCAAGAACAGTTTTATATAATCTATCAACGTTTATATATCTTGCCAACATATTGCGTACGCCGTAATTAAAACCAAACTAGTGCTTATATGAACAAACCCATATTGTTTCAACTTACCTCTGTTCAACTTTTATGCTTAACACATCTTATACCCTAGTTTAGATCTCTTCAGAAAATTATAACATGTTGTTCTCATTATATCACAGTTTGTATTTTGCTATAAAACATTGTATATGTTTTCATGCAATAAAATGTTTTGTATTGAAAAAAACTAATTAGGTCACCCTCTATAAATAAAGAAATCTATCTCTATCTATCTATCTATCATAATCATTTGAAGAAGATGCTGTTTACGAAAATATTCGAATATCTTCCCAACCGAATATTCGAATAGTGTGGTCGCTATTCATTGTCATCCCTAGTTTGAATTAATTGTACATCATAATACTGTGCTTTGAAAATCAAGAAATAAAACCATTGGAATATTACACCACTGTAGGCCTATAGGTACAATGTAATAGTGTACAGGTTATGTGACGTATTGTTCAATGCTAACAACCTGACACACACACTTTAAAGTTTAAACGTTATTTATATTACAACGATTGGGAAGCAAGTTCTAACAACTTATATTAATCACTCTCTTTGGCGCGGATGAAAGCGTAAATGTGGTCATTCGTGTGGGAGGAAACCGGAGTACCCGGAGAAAACCCACATGTCCGATCTGACGACCACCGTACCATCTCACATACTTCCGGGTCCGAGGATCTAACCCGGGTTGCATTGGTGAGAAGCGAGCGAGCGAGCGAGCGAGCTAACCGCTAATCGAGCCGGACAGCCTTACATTAAACAATGCTAACCACTGCGCTAATCGGGCATACCTGTAATGTGAATATCGTATAGAATGTTTATGACCGTCCTTAATCTATTTTGAAACAACAGTGTTTTGTTTATTAAACAACCCTCATTGTTCGTCGTTTCATCAGTTTATCTATAGCATTGCACGTTGAACTCGCATCCTACTCTAGTCGAGATGAGATACCGAGATAATATTTTAGACAACGGCTACACACATTTCGATAACTGCCACGTACATTCAGTAGTTTTCCTATTGTGTGAATGTAATCCATTGTGTGTGTGTTTACGTTTATTTATCGTCGCTACCGGTTGCCGGTTGCCCATATGAGCGACGCCTCCTGAAGAGATTGGTCATTTTAGATTGTTGGAGGATAGTGCACTGATACAGACAAAGCCCCATTCTAGATGCTCCTCTGGTTCTTTTACGTGCATGGTGTAAAGCACCGACACGTGACCTCGGTTTAAAGTCCTTTCTGAAAGACTGTTAATTTTATTAAGGCAAGTCGGGAGATCGAACCTGCGATCCCTGGATTACCAGTCTGTACTAATGTGTTTTAGCTTATGACCGCTCTCCTGTTAATATTGGTGGAGTAAGACCCGGCTGCCCCTCCGAGTAGTATTTTTGACTCGGCCGAACACCTGGATAGAACCACCGACCTACAACAAGCCAGCTGGATAGCTTCCTAACACGTACGATTTGTATTTTAATATTACACATGTACATTGATTCGATCTATAGACCCTATTCGTGAGTGTGGGTATTTGTTCGACACACCAGCATTAAGAAACAAATGGTCGGAATCTAAATTCTATGTGGAAGTCGTGATAGCGCAGTGGATACGCGTTCGCTTCAGGTGCGAAAGGTCCGGAGTTCGAGCCCCACTGGAGCCGTTACGATTGTGTCCTTAAGCAAGGCATTTAAATTCCACGTTGCCTCTTCTCTCTCCCTCGTGGCGATGGATTCCATCAGGAATGAGGTCTCGAGAGTGATTTATATAAGTTGAAATAACTTGTTTCGCAATCGAGCTAAAATAAATTTGTATAAACTAAATTCTATGTTGGTGATGCGTGACCCTGAAGCAAACAACGTAGAGCCTTAATCACGATTACATATAAACATGTCATGTGATCCAGGGACATGATAATTGTATGATCGTGTGGTCAATTATACCTGTAACATCTTAACATCCTTAATGCATTAATTTAGCCAATTCCATTGACGTAAACGGGGGTCATGTACTAAAGTGTCATTTTAAACATGTCCCATACAATTTGCATAGATACAAGATGCACTCCAATTTATTCACGGTGACACTGATTGTAGATTAAATGCAGTATATTAGGTATACACATGCATAATCCGCTCGCCCATATGGTTCGCCGGCGGCGAGGGTAAATAAACCCAATCACCAGATGCATAATATTGTATAGTGTTGCATTGTTGGTGTATACATATATATAGGTTTAGTTAAGAGAATATTGTCTGGAACGTGTTGCATTTTCGATATCGTTGTTCAATGTACACAGCTGTTGAATTATTATTTTAGGAACTTGGGTTACGGTTGGCGAAGAGCGGTCGGAGGGGGGGGGGGCAGGCGGAGATAACGAGCGGCGCCATATTCGGTACCGATGCTTGAACAAAGATTTCGTCAACTGCACAGCGATAGCAACTGTCTACTGTAAATAGGCCGATTCACCGTACGAGTGTCATTACAGACGGATCTGTAGTCCAGTGGTAACACGCTGGACTGGTACTCCAGGGATCGACGGGTCAGACGGGGGATCGAACCTGCGATCCCTGGATTACCAGTCCAGCATGTTACTACTGGACTACAGATCCGTCTGTGCCAATTACTGATACTCACCACCAAATTTAGATTTCAGTTCGTCAAAGTCTTCACCTTGACTTTCCAGCTCCAGATGATCGCCATCAACGTATTTCAAGCAACACCTGTAATATATATATATATATATATACATATATACAGTAAAACCTGTGTTAGTGGTCACCTCCATTAAGCAGCCAACCTGTACCAACGTACTTCAAACAACATATATACTTCTTTGTATACATCGCTAGTGAGACAGCCTCCGTGGTCGAGTGATTAAGGTCGCTCGATTGTATACCACTGTAACCTTTTCACCGTGTCTCTTCATATGGAAAAGTTGGCAGTTTCTTGGAAAGATGTTGTTAGGTAAAGGTCAGACGGTGTTATTCATATAGTGGTCTGGGATTGGTTGAAAAAGTGTAGGGAAGCCCTTAAGAGTTATTGATACATGAACTGATTGGCTGCGTAGGTATTGTCACAAATATTGAAAATGACTTCTAAATATTAAAATACAATATATGAGCTGCATTTTGGAATATTTAAAAATATTTGCAGACTATTTGGTGACAAATAAACAGCATATTATAAATGCAGGTGTCAGTGCAACATTCACCACCAAATTACCATCAGAGTAGGGGGTGGGTGCCTTTAGTGGGAAATAAAAAAAACGCAATTGATCAACCCCATTGAAATTTGACATTTTCCTGTGGCTCAAAGGCCATTCTGTTGAAAACTACTCTCTTTTGTGCCAAACTAATTTTGGGGAAAATTTAATTATACTGTGTGTTATAATGGTGGCCTATGGAAATTGCAATAGCGGTGTCTGACCTAAAATGCCAGTCGCTCAAATGGGCAACCGGTAGCGACGCGAAATCGACAGTAACACACCTACATGCCACTGTTATAGAATGTCCTATGATATAATCACTTTAGTATGTTTTGGAATCAACTATCAGCGAGGGGAATTGAATATTTTCCAGTGCTATGCGTCTGTTCCACTGTGTTATTGGTACGGGAGCCGCAGTAGTCTGCGTGAGTGGTACATTACCTCACCACCCACAGGTGGAAGTCGTGATAGCGTAGTAGTAGAGCGTTCGATTCAGGAGAGAAAGATCCGGAGTTCGCGCCCTGCTGGAGTCATTGCGATTGTGCCATTATGTTGTGCACTTAGGCAAGGCATTTAATTTCCACATGCATGTTCTCTCTCCCTCGTGGTGATGGATTCCATAAGGAACGAGGTCCCGAAAGTGCTTAATACAAGTTGTAAAAACTTGTTTCACAATCGAGTTCAAATAAATTTGTATTTTTAAAAAAATCACTTTAATAAAATAAAGTTAATTTAAACTTTATTTATTTTATAACGATTGCGAAACAAGTTTTAACAACTTATATTAATCACTCTCGTTTGCGCGGATGAAAGCGCAAATGTGGTCATTCGTGTGGGAGGAAACGGGAGTACCCGGGGAAAACCCACCTGTCCAATCTGGCGACCACCGTACCATCTCACATACTTCCCGGTCCGAGGATCGAACCCGGGTTGCATTGGTGAGAAGCGATCGCGCTAACCAGTGCGCTAATCGGACAGCCTAAATAAAGTTAATTCTATGAATTGAAGGAGGACACATATTCAAACATTGAAAGAAATTGTTTTGCTCATGGCTTATTCATCTAATACACTACAGTGAAACCTGTGTTAGCGGTCACCTGTATTAAGCAGCCAACCTGTATTAGCGGTCACCTGTATTAAGCAGCCAACCTATGTTAGCGGTCACCTGTATTAAGCAGCCAACCTGTGTTAGCTGTCACCTGTATTAAGCAGCCAACCTGTATTAAGCAGCCAGTTTCCAGATGCCCAATATGTTGTTTTATTATACATTTGACCTCTATTAAGCAGCCACCTGTGCTAAGCAGCCACTGTTTGTGAATCCCTTGCCTGGCTGCTTAAGACAGGTTTGACTGTATACACATGTAGATAACAAGTATAAACGTGATGTCATGTTCTACTGCGAAACAAGCTGTTAACAGCTTATATATGTGTGTGTATGTTCCATTAATGTCTAACACATAGGCATATTTTCCTGGGCAGGCTTTGCCCACCTATGCGATTAGCCAGTATTAAGCAATGTATGTGACATACTAAATATGTGGCCTGACTGAGTATCGAACCCGGGACTGTTCCATTCCAAATTCGACGCTCTACCACTGGATCACGGACGCCAGACTGATGCTAGTAATCACCCTCATTAGCGTGTGTGTGTTTTACGTTTATTTATCGTCGCTACCGGTTGCCCATATGAGCGACGCTTCCTGAATAGATTGGTCATTTTAGAGTTTTGGAGGATAGTGCAATTATACAGACAGAGACCCATTCCAGAGTCTCCTCTGGTTCTTTTACGTGCACAGTGTAAAGCACCGACACGAGACCTCGGTTTAACGTCCCATCTGAAAGACTGTTAATTTTATTAGGGTCAGACGGGTGATCGATCCCTGGATTACCAGTCCAGCGTGTTACCACTGGATTACAGCTCCGTCTAGTAATGCTATAAAGTCGTAACCTTATTTAAGACACTGTGGTGACGTCGCGTGTATGAAAGAGTATACTTTATATGGTTATTCGTGTGGGAGGAAACCGGAAGACCCGGAGAAAACCTAGCATCACTATGTGGCTCTAGTTACCTCCCCTGACGTTCGTCCACAGATATAACGAATGTTAATGACGTGATAATAACGTCCACGTGTTGGACTAGAGAAAACCCACCTGTCCGATCTGGCAACCACCGTACCATCTAACATACGTCACGTGGTCCGAGGATCGAACCCGGGTTGAATTGGTGAGGCGCGAGCGTGCTAACGACTGCGCTAATCGCAGAACATGTAGAACACTGTTCGAACAATGTTATGAAGACAATACACTAAATGATACTTCTAGTCTCTATATATGCGCTGGATTGGTGTTCAGACAACTCTTTGGCAGAAATGTAATTTTGCTAAATCATTGTTGGACCGGCCCTCATTGAATCATGAAACGTGGTCCGAGGATCGAACATGGGTTGAATTGGTGAGGCGCGAGCGTGCTAACCACTGCGCTAATCGCAGAACATGTAGAACACTGTTCGAACAATGTTATGAAGACAATACACTAAATGATACTTCTAGTCTCTATATATGCGCTGGATTGGTGTTCAGACAACAGTTACTCTTTGGCAGAAACGTAAGTTTGGTTTAAACATATTTATTCCACTACATTCACAAAACAATACATGCACACAAAATCAAAGAATAGTTAATAATATTTTATTGCATTTTTTTTCATACAATACATTACATATATACATACAATTCTAAGAACAAATCAGAGATTAATATGTAATTATATGATTGCAGTATAGGTTACATTTGTTTTGTCAAGGGGAAAAAAAAGCAAATGGGTTGGGCTACAAGTTATAACAACATTATTTAAAGCCCTCCCCGTCACTTCGAACTAAATAAACAATGTTGGATGAACAATTTCTGTATTGTATGATCTGATGCAGAAAAGGAACACATACAATTTAGTTTCGTGGTTAATATTTGTTAATTATTATATCATATGCGAAAGGGAAAAAATGACACAAAGAAATGGAAAAACGTACAGTTAGTTTATGACTTGAATATGAGCTTAAGAATTAATACTAAGAGATAGTGCATACACCCCACCCCCAACCCCAAAGATTAGCTCTCCCCACTCCATGCTTACCAGACAAAAAGAAGGACAAATAATTGATATTATGCGAATCGTCGAGTCGCTTTAATAAATCTTTGAACCTCTATAAACAATTTATTATTTTCTGAGATAGACAATTGTTCAATTCCAACTAAAAGCTTTTTTGTACTTATTGGATGAAATCTACGAGTATTTCTGAAAAGATGTATACGCTCTAATCTGTATCAAAGAATCGGAAAGGATTAAAACGAAAGCAGAGCTAAATATAGTTTCTCTCCTTGATGTAAAAAATGTAATTTTGCTAAATCATTGTTGGACCGGCCCTCGTTGAATCATGATTCATGGTGATATAACCTTCTAAAACAGTATTGTATAGTTGTGGTTGTATTTATATAACACTCAAGACTGTATGTAAATGCACAATATCAACAAGTGTGCGACACTAATATATCAAGTAGAGTTTGAGATTGTATTAGGCCAAAGATTTAAATGTTTATTGACACTCTAATATGTATCGATGTATGTATGTATGTATGTATGTGTGTGTGTGTGTGTGTAATATATATATAGGGGATGACAACGAATAGCGATTTCACAGCTGGACTCGAACTCCGGGCCTTTTCGCACCTGAAGCGAACGTGCTACCACTGTGCTACGACGACTTCCACCTATGGGTGATGAGGTAATGTACCACTCACGCAGACTACCGCGGATCCCGTACCAATAACAAAGTGGAACTGACACATAGCACTGGGAAATATTCAAATCCCATCGCTGATAGTTGACACAAGAGCACTTGTATGCATACATATACACAGACGGACGGACACACAGACGGATGGACATATAAACCAAAGATAATAAGTCTCGTTACTAAAAGCGGGGGTGGGGTGTAAAATCGGTTGTGTTGGCTACGGTTTTCGTCGGATAATTGAATCACACACATAGGTCATACATTTGAGCCCGCAAGAATCTTTATAGGCGGTATTCTTCGTTACTCCACATTACATTTCTCTTCCTCGTAGCATTGGATGTCATCATGAATGACGTATCAAAAGAGATCAGTTTAAAAATTGGTTTAAAAATATATGCATACGTCTGATATACCCCTAGCAACGAACACATATACCTAGACAACACGCACACATTGACTATGTTCCATTGTTCGGTCGAGATAATATTACTTTGTAGTAAAATGACAAATACATGCTTTGGATATCAGCTTTTAATTTACATATGTACATAAGCCTGCAGCTTCCTTGATTGCTGGCTAACAGGAGGAAGTCGACTCTTGTCGAGGACATAGAAAACACACACTTCGGATAAGTGTTTACATGAAAAACAATAACTATATAAATACATAGTTTTAAACATTTTTGGAATATTTTTAGTTGTTCAGTTTGTGTGTTGTAATAAAGATGTGATATATCTTTGATGGAATCCTTCGTATTTCGTTTTCATGTAATAATAATCATATAATGTAGATGTGCGTTTTCTATGTCCTCTAGTATATAATGTAGGTGTGCGTTTTCTATGTCCTCTAGTATATAATGTAGATGTGCGTTTTCTATGTCCTCTAGTATATAATGCCATTGTCTTCGTTACAAAATCTGTAGTATCAAAGCGTTTTAGAAAAGACATTCAGCCTTGTTTCGCAATCGCACTGAACTAACATTGTTAACCCTTTCAACACCACATACCTCTAAATAGGCTTACAAAAAGTGTAGATCCAGATGAGCCGGCTCGTAACGAGCCGTCTCATCAGGATCTGCACTTTTTGCCAGTGATATGACTATTTTTAGACATAATTACCCATTTTGATAAATGAACTTGTCCAAATGTGATTTTCTGATTCATTTATTGGTTTATGAATATCATGGACCAGTCCATGTGAGTTACTTGGTGTTGAAAGGGTTAATGTACTTATCTTGACTAGGGTACTCTAGTATATAAAAGTATTAATGTCTAGCCTAGTATTTTAGTGTTTGCTGTACGTGTATTTTGTTAAAATAAACAAAACCATGTTTCTTTTAAACGGTTAATGTATTGGTTGTCCCCCTTTTGGTTACACCACAAGGTATAAAATGCTAGGACTGTTCGCAGGTTCGAACCCCCCTCCCCCGCCTGACCCTAATAAAATGAACAGTCTTTCAGATGGGACTTTAAACTGAGGTCTCGTGTGGGTGCTGTACACCGTGCACGTACAAGAACCCGATGAGACACTGGAATGGGTCCCTGTCTGTATCATTGCACTATCCTCTAAAATGACTAATCTCTTCAGGAAGCGTCGCTCATATGGACAACCGGTAGCAACGATAAATAAACGTAAAATACACACACAGGAAAATAATAAAGTGACGTATTATGTAGTCTAGGCCGGACTAGAGTTAGTTTAGTCTAACAACTTTAAATATAGGACATTGGTTAACTAGTGGGCGGGGGTGTTATCAGCGATAGATCACAGACATTATCTCAATACTGTATTCATCAGTAATACACTTATCTTCACTTGATAATAATTATCGATTTCATACAATGTAATTTTTTTATTAAAAACAACGTTTATTTTAAAAGGTAATTTTTAATTCAATTAAGAAGTACAGAAGAGAACAGTCGATCTTGCTAAGATAAGATAAGATACAATTTATTTTGAGTCGGCAAGATAGCAACAAGTTAATACAAATTTATATTAGCTCGATTGAGAAACAAGTTCTAACAACTTATATTAATCACTCTCGAGACCTCATTCCTGATGGAATCCATCGCCACGAGGGAGCGAGAAGAGGAAACATGGGATTTAAATGCCTTGCCTAAGGGCACAATCGTAACGGCTCCAGTGGGGCTCGAACTCCGGACCTTTCGCACATGAAGCGAACACGCATCCACTGCAATAATCACTCTCGAGACCTCATTTCTGATGGGATCCTATGGGCACAATCATAACGGCTCCAGCAGGATTCGAACTCCGGGCCGTTCGCACCTGAAGCGAACGCGCTACCATTGCGCTATCACGACTGCCACAAGCAACAGTATAACACAAGCTCTTTTGAACCGACTGTATATAACATATAATAATGGTAATAGCTATAAAATTAGAATCCCTAATAATAGTATGCATATTGTTAATTTCTACTGTTATATATATGAACTTGTATTGACAAACATATATATGCTTAAAATTGATTTATACAACTTTCTTTGAGGTCTGTTACGAAACAATAGTCACGCTCTCGAGACCTCATTTCTGACGGAATACATCGCCACGAGGAGAGGTGGCGCAATGTGGACGCAAGGCAAGTGCACAATGGACATCTCGAAATCGCAACTATTAGTTACCAGGCAGGCTAATTAATAAAACACTTATACAAATTACAATATACGTACCAGTTTGTGGCTGACACATCGTCTCTTACATCATTGTAGGCACCAATCACCGAATCTCTATCGTTTATCTTAGCCATTCTAGTAAGTTGATAAAGTAAATAAACACAGTTATAATAAATAGTATATTCTAACACCGCTAAGCTAAAATCGAACTATCTCTGTCTCTCCGATTAACTTCCGTACTTCGACGAACACGCCAGATTAGTGTTATCGAGGGTCGATCAAAAAGTCTACATAAGTTGGTCATTTAGTTAAAGCGACATTACATCACAAAAAGCAAATACAATGCATTTTTTACGTATACATGCATTGATACTACAAATTCTTCCGAATACATTCGAACACTAACATTGCATCAATAAGCAGTGTTTTTGTGGATTGAAAGTATGATTTCATATAACGGTATAATGCTCCCGAATTGACGTTTGTTGTCAGCGGAGTCAATACTAAGCGCGAGATAATGTCGTTTATAGATAATTTAACAAAGAATAGTCTACAAATAAATAGGCACACAAGTGAGATATAACGATAAATCGTGTTATTCATGATACACTAGCGGTATTACGCATGGCTGTTTACATTATTTTGTTATGTCAACAAACCGCGTATACACCAAAAAAAAAACAAAAAAAAAAAACATAATGATATAATAAGAAAATACATTCTGCATAAATGTGTGTTTTCACTGATATAGTGTCACTTTAAGGATATCTCATCATTACTACATAATAATTATGTTGTATTTGTCCATAAGTAAATCTTAGTGCTATCTCGACGTACTAGTACCGTCGGTCAACATGAAGGTAAATATTATATACGGCATAGAAAGCCGATATAACAAATAGTCTTTACTGTGAACTATTGATATAAGAAAATGGATTGAAATGTATGAACAAGTTGTGCGCAAATAACTGACATTTCATATCTCGATGAAACGCAGAAAAGGAACATTCAATTTTTACTCAATATTTTTACGACTCATTTTTGTTTTTACAAATTAGTGATTACACAATTAGCCATCATTTCCATACCTTACATAATTCTTTATGCTGTACTTGTTCCTATAACGTTGGAACTGTCGATATGGTTGGGTAGTCAAGCATTAATAATCACCTTGGCTACGTAGAGAATAGAATAATGTTGCGGTTCATCGGGTTATGAACGGCGATCACATGATCTGAATTAGCCAATCAGAATCACGACATTGCAATAAATTGTAAGTATGATATTAAACTGGTCTCAACGGATCTGTAGTCAGGTGGTAACACACTGGACTGGTAATCCAGGGATCGCAGGTTCGATCCCCCATCTGACTCTAATAAAATTAATAGTTTTTTATGTGACTTTAAACCTAGTTCTCGTGTCGGTGCTGTACACCGTGCACGTACACGAACCAGAAGAGACCCTGGAATGTGTCTCCTGTCTGTATCATTACACTATCCTCCAACAATCTAAAATAACTAATCTCTTCACGAGGCGTCGCTCATATGGGCAACCGGTAGCGACGATAAATAAACGTAAAACACACACAAACTGGTCTCGATTATTTGGGGTTGCATGAGGTGTAGCAGTCACTCTTGTCTAAATATAACTCACAGGAATGATGCAACAGTGGTCACTCTTAACATATATGGACTCCTACAATGTTACCGATTTCTTGATTATGTGCGTTCATTGATCGCATATTGCTCGCCAGTTAGTATTGGTTAAGGAAGACCTCGGTTGCCTCTCTGAGTAGTGTTTCATGCACGGCCATGCAGACGGGTTAAAACAAACTACCTTCCCCTAGCCGCTGAAGCAGGATAGTTTCGTCACATGAAATAAGTTGACACCTCTGATGAGATTCGAACCTACAGTGGTAAATGATTTGAGAGGAGCTCGAACCTGTGACCATCATTTGATGATAGGTTACAGTGGTATGCAAGACAGCGACCGTAACCACTCAACTACGGAGGCGGTTTCCCAACTTATTGGGAAATGAACACAACTATATCTTAAACATGAATAGTTTAACCCTTTCCCTTATTGAAGCACATCTTGACGCCATTCCCAATACGACATTCATTGACAATGTAGTAGCCAAACCAGTGTTCATAATAAAGGTCAGAATCTCATGTAGTCCCAGTAATATCTATGATGGCGGGATAGATATGCCGACTAGTTATCCACTGCATGATATTAGAACATTATACGTGTGGAACCACTACTACGTTTGCTGTCGGTGAACGGTTCTCCAGACATTGGAGGAATCTACATACAAGATACAAGATAGCTAAATGGCTGTGGTTTGTATGGAGGGATAATAGTATATTAACCTAAATCTCTATGTAGTCCCAGTAATATCTATGTTGGTGGGATAGATATGGCGACTACTTATCCACTGCATGATAGCTAAATGGCTGTTGTTCGTATGGAGATATAATAGTATATTAACCTAAATCTCTATGTAGTCCCAGTAATATCTATGTTGGTGGGATAGATATGGCGACTACTTATCCATTGCATGATAGCTAAATGGCTGTTGTTCGTATGGAGATATAATAGTATATTAACCTAAATCTCTATGTAGTCCCAGTAATATATATGAAGGTGGGATAGATATGGCGACTACTTATCCACTGCATGATAGCTAAATGGTGGTGGTTTGTATGGAGAGATAATAGTATATTAACCTAAATCTTTATGTAGTCCCAGTAATATACATGGAGGTGGGATAGATATGGTGACTACTTATCCACTGCATGGTAGCTAAATGGCTGCCGTTTGTATGGAGATATAATAGTATATTAACCTAAATCTCTATGTAGTCCCAGTAATATCTATGGAGGTGGGATAGATATGGCGACTACTTATCCACTGCATGATAGCTAAATGGCGTGTTTGTATGGAGATATAATAGTATATTAACCTAAATCTCATGTAGTCCCAGTAATATTATGGAGTGGATAATATGGCGACTATTATCCCTGATGATAGCTAAATGGCTGTTTGTATGGAGATAATAGTATATTAACCTAAATCTCTATGTAGTCCCAGTAATATCTATGGAGGTGGGATAGATATGGCGACTACTTATCCACTGCATGATAGCTAAATGGCGTGTTTGTATGGAGATATAATAGTATTTAACCAAAATCTCTATGTAGTCCCAGTAATATCTATGGAAGTGGGATAATATGGCAACTATTATCCCTGCATGATAGCTAAATGCTGTCGTTTGTATGGAGATATAATAGTAATTAACCTAAATCTCTATGTAGTCCCAGTAATATCTATAGGTGGGATAGATATGCGACTACTTATCCACTGCATGATAGCTAAATGGCTGTCGTTTGTATGGAGATATAATAGTATATTAACTAGGGATGTCAACGAGTAGTGATTTTGGTACTCGAGTACTCGGAAAGGTATTCGATCGAGTACTCGGTTACCGATACCGTGGATTATGCTTCTTGTCTCGTCAATCAGATTGGTCCTGCTTTTAATCAATTCATTGCTTCGATGTGTTGTCAAGTCTTTCAAAGTACTTCCATACGACAGATTTAGGTGGAGGCATTCTCACAATTCACTTATATTACTATACTACTATTATATTCTAAAGATCTCTTCACGATGATTGAGCTTATTTACCCTCGCCGCCGGCGAACCATATGGGCGAGCTACTATGGTCTTCACAGTTTAACAGCGTTAACGTTAATGGCAAAAGTTACGATATTTATTATTTAACAACTATTTCGGTATTGCCCTGCTATGGGTAGCTGCTTAAAGTTCTAAATTGAGTAATCAAGTAAGTGTCAATTATAACATCAAAACAAATTCCGACCACCAGACAAAAGATGTCATTCACACGACATACAATCGGACGACCCGCCTCAGTAGTGAACCCAATGATAAAATAATGTGCATGAATCTTCCGCTTATCAAATAAATTGAATCAACACCTTAATTATTCGGTCACTGTGGCCGGCTCTGTGTGATATACAGGTATTGTTAATCACCATGAAACGTTGTATATTGCATTGTTTGGCATAGCGGAAGTTTCGCTAATCCCACTGATCACGATTTGTTCACAGGCAACTCCGTATTTACGCAAAATACAGATTTGTTGATTTTTTTTTTTAACCGAGTTCTCGATTATCTGAAAAGTATTCGATACTCGGACGTTCGATCGAGTACTCGAATACTCGTTGACATCCCTAATATTAACCTAAATCTCTATGTAGTCCCAGTAATATCTATGGAGGTGGGATAGATATGGCGACTACTTATCCACTGCATGGTAGCTAAATGGCGGTGGTTTGTATGGAGATATAATAGTATATTAACCTAAATCTCATGTAGTCCCAGTAATATCTATGGAGGTGGGATAGATATGGCGACTACTTATCCACTGCATGATAGCTAAATGGCTGTCGTTTGTATGGAGATATAATAGTATTTAACCTAAATCTCTATGTAGTCCCAGTAATAACTATGGAGGTGGGATAGATATGGTGACTACTTATCCACTGCATGATAGCTAAATGGCTATCGTTGGTATGGAGATATAATAGTATATTAACCTAAATCTCTATGTAGTCCCAGTAATATCTATGGAGGTGGGATAGATATGGCGACTACTTATCCACTGCATGATAGCTAAATGGCGGTGGTTTGTATGGAGATATAATAGTATATTAACCTAAATCTCTATGTAGTCCCAGTAATATATATGGAAGTGGATATATATGGCGACTACTTATCCACTGTATGATAGCTAAATGGCGGTGGTTTGTATGGAGATATAATAATATATTAACCTAAATCTCTATGTAGTCCCAGTAATATCTATGGAGGTGGGATAGATATGGCGACTACTTATCCACTGCATGATAGCTAAATGGCGGTGGTTTGTATGGAGATATAATAGTATATTAACCAAAATCTCTATGTAGTCCCAGTAATATCTATGGAAGTGGGATAGATATGGCAACTATTTATCCACTGCATGATAGCTAAATGGCTGTCGTTTGTATGGAGATATAATAGTATATTAACCTAAATCTCTATGTAGTCCCAGTAATATCTATAGAGGTGGGATAGATATAGCGACTACTTATCCACTGCATGATAGCTAAATGGCTGTCGTTTGTATGGAGATATAATAGTATATTAACTAGGGATGTCAACGAGTAGTGATTTTGGTACTCGAGTACTCGGAAAGGTATTCGATCGAGTACTCGGTTACCGTTACCGTGGATTATGCTTCTTGTCTCGTCAATCAGATTGGTCCTGCTTTTAATCAATTCATTGCTTCGATGTGTTGTCAAGTCTTTCAAAGTACTTCCATACGACAGATTTAGGTGGAGGCATTCTCACAATTCACTTATATTACTATACTACTATTATATTCTAAAGATCTCTTCACGATGATCGAGCTTATTTACCCTCGCCGCCGGCGAACCATATGGGCGAGCTACTATGGTCTTCACAGTTTAACAGCGTTAACGTTAATGGCAAAAGTTACGATATTTATTATTTAACAACTATTTCGGTATTGCCCTGCTATGGGTAGCTGCTTAAAGTTCTAAATTGAGTAATCAAGTAAGTGTCAATTATAACATCAAAACAAGTTCCGACCACCAGACAAAAGATGTCATTCACACGACATACAATCGGACGACCCGCCTCAGTAGTGAACCCAATGATAAAATAATGTGCATGAATCTTCCGCTTATCAAATAAATTGAATCAACACCTTAATTATTCGGTCACTGTGGCCGGCTCTGTGTGATATACAGGTATTGTTAATCACCATGAAACGCTGTATATTGCATTGTTTGGCATAGCGGAAGTTTCGCTAATCCCACTGATCACGATTTGTTCACAGGCAACTCCGTATTTACGCAAAATACAGATTTGTTGATTTTTTTTTTAACCGAGTTCTCGATTATCTGAAAAGTAGATATGGCGACTACTTATCCACTGCATGATAGCTAAATGGCTGTCGTTTGTATGGAGATATAATAGTATATTAACCTAAATCTCTATGTAGTCCCAGTAATATCTATGGAGGTGGGATAGATATGGCGACTACTTATCCACTGCATGATAGCTAAATGGCTATCGTTGGTATGGAGATATAATAATATATTAACCTAAATCTCTATGTAGTCCCAGTAATATCTATGGAGGTGGGGTAGATATGGCTACTACTTATCCACTGCATGATAGCTAAATGGCGGTGATTTGTATGGAGATATAATAGTATATTAACCTAAATCTCTATGTAGTCCCAGTAATATATATGGAGGTGGGATAGATATGGCTACTACTTATCCACTGCATGATAGCTAAATGGCTATCGTTTGTATGGAGATATAATAGTATATTAACCTAAATCTCTATGTAGTCCCAGTAATATCTATGGAGGTGGGATAGATATGGCTACTACTTATCCACTGCATGATAGCTAAATGGCTGTCGTTTGTATGGAGATATAATAGTATATTAACCTAAATCTCTATGTAGTCCCAGTAATATCTATGGATGTGGGATAGATATGGCGACTACTTATCCACTGCATGATAGCTAAATGGCTGCCGTTTATATGGAGATATAATAGTATATTAACCAAAATCTCTATGTAGTCCCAGTAATATCTATGGAGGTGGGATAGATATGGCGACTACTTATCCACTGCATGATAGCTAAATGGCTGTCGTTTGTATGGAGATATAATAGTATATTAACCTAAATCTCTATGTAGTCCCAGTAATATCTATGGAGGTGGGATAGATATGGCTACTACTTATCCACTGCATGATAGCTAAATGGCGGTGGTTTGTATGGAGATATAATAGTATATTAACCTAAATCTCTATGTAGTCCCAGTAATATCTATGGAGGTGGGATAGATATGGCTACTACTTATCCACTGCATGATAGCTAAATGGCGGTGGTTTGTATGGAGATATAATAGTATATTAACCTAAATCTCTATGTAGTCCCAGTAATATCTATGGAGGTGGGATAGATATGGCGACTACTTATCCACTGCATGATAGCTAAATGGCTATCGTTTGTATGGAGATATAATAGTATATTAACCTAAATCTCTATGTAGTCCCAGTAATATCTATGGAGGTGGGATAGATATGGCGACTACTTATCCACTGCATGATAGCTAAATGGCTGTCGTTTGTATGGAGATATAATAGTATATTAACCTAAATCTCTATGTAGTCCCAGTAATATCTATGGAGGTGGGATAGATATGGCGACTACTTATCCACTGCATGATAGCTAAATGGCTGTCGTTTGTATGGAGATATAATAGTATTTAACCTAAATCTCTATGTAGTCCCAGTAATATCTATGGAGGTGGGATAGATATGGCGACTACTTATCCACTGCATGATAGCTAAATGGCTATCGTTGGTATGGAGATATAATAGTATATTAACCTAAATCTCTATGTAGTCCCAGTAATATCTATGGAGGTGGGATATATATGGCTACTAATTATCCACTGCATGATAGCTAAATGGCGGTGGTTTGTATGGAGATATAATAGTATATTAACCTAAATCTCTATGTAGTCCCAGTAATATCTATGGAGGTGGGATAGATATGGCTACTACTTATCCACTGCATGATAGCTAAATGGCGGTGGTTTGTATGGAGATATAATAGAATATTAACCTAAATCTCTATGAAGTCCCAGTAATATCTATGGAGGTGGGATAGATATGGCGACTACTTATCCACTGCATGATAGCTAAATGGCTGTCGTTGGTATGGAGATATATAATAGTATATTACCCTAAATCTCTATGTAGTCCCAGTAATATATATGGAAGTGGATAGATATGGCGACTACTTATCCACTGTATGATAGCTAAATGGCGGTGGTTTGTATGGAGATATAATAGTATATTAACCTAAATCTCTATGTAGTCCCAGTAATATCTATGGAGGTGGGATAGATATGGCGACTACTTATCCACTGCATGATAGCTAAATGGCGGTGGTTTGTATGGAGATATAATAGTATATTAACCTAAATCTCTATGTAGTCCCAGTAATATCTATGGAGGTGGGATAGATATGGCTACTACTTATCCACTGCATGATAGCTAAATGGCTGTCGTTTGTATGGAGATATAATAGTATATTAACCTAAATCTCTATGTAGTCCCAGTAATATCTATGGAGGTGGGATAGATATGGCTACTACTTATCCACTGCATGATAGCTAAATGGCGGTGGTTTGTATGGAGATATAATAGTATATTAACCTAAATCTCTATGTAGTCCCAGTAATATCTATGGAGGTGGGATAGATATGGCTACTACTTATCCACTGCATGATAGCTAAATGGCTGTGTTTGTATGGAGATATAATAGTATATTAACCTAAAGCTCTATGTAGTCCCAGTAATATCTATGGAGGTGGGATAGATATGGCTACAACTTATCAACTGCAGGATAGCTAAATGGCGGTGGTTTGTATGGAGATATAATAGTATATTAACCTAAATCTCTATGAAGGAAAGGGTTAAGAAGGTTTAGATAGATTTCAACGAAATTGATTTGTTTCTATCTACGATAGCTAAATGGATGTGGTTTGTATGGAGATAAAATAGTATATTAACCTAAATCTCTATGAAGGAAAGGGTTAAATGGCTGTCGTTTGTATGGAGATATATATATAAGAGTTATGGTAGAGATATAATAGTATATTAACCTAAATCTCTATGAAGGAAAGGGTTAAATGGCTGTCGTTTGTATGGAGATATAATAGTATATTAACCTAAATCTCTATGAAGGAAAGGGTTAAATGGCTGTCGTTTGTATGGAGATATAATAGTATATTAACCTAAATCTCTATGAAGGAAAGGGTTAAATGGCTGTCGTTTGTATGGAGATATAATAGTATATTAACCTAAATCTCTATGAAGGAAAGGGTTAATGGCTGTCGTTTGTATGGAGATATAATAGTATATTAACCTAAATCTCTATGAAGGAAAGGGTTAAATGGCTGTCGTTTGTATGGAGATATAATAGTATATTAACCTAAATCTCTATGAAGGAAAGGGTTAAATGGCTGTCGTTTGTATGGAGATATAATAGTATATTAACCTAAATCTCTATGAAGGAGGGTTAAATGGCTGTCGTTTGTATGGAGATATAATAGTATATTAACCTAAATCTCTAGGAAGGAAAGGGTTAAATGGCTGTCGTTTGTATGGAGATATAATAGTATATTAACCTAAATCTCTATGAAGGAAAGGGTTAAATGGATGTGGTTTGTATGGAGATATAATAGTATATTAACCTAAATCTCTAGGAAGGAAAGGGTTAAATGGCTGTCGTTTGTATGGAGATATAATAGTATTTTAACCTAAATCTCTAGGAAGGAAAGTTATTAATACCTACATAGGTAGTATTATATTGTATGCACAGAACAATTCTCTAACAATCTTTCTTTAATTGTTTGAATGTTGGTGGATATATTTGGCGGGGTTTCGAATTCTTCTCTGTCTTCAACATCTAGATTTATCTCTACCATTTCTAGTTCCACATTACTTCTGGTGGGCAGTGTATGTATAAATGGAATTTGATGGCAGTTTATGACGGAACATTTGGAGGGCAGTGTATGTATGAATGGAATTTGATGGCAGTTTATGACAGAACATTTGGAGGGCAGTGTATGTATGATTGGAATTTGATGGCAGTTTATGACAGAACATTTGGAGTGCAGTGTATGTATGATTGGAATTTGATGGCAGTTTATGAAGGAACATTTGGTGGGCAGTGTATGTATGATTGGAATTTGATGGCAGTTTATGAAGGAACATTTGGTGGGCAGTGTATGTATGAATGGAATTTGATGGCAGTTTATGAAGGAACATTTGGAGGGCAGTGTATGTATGAATGGAATTTGATGGCAGTTTATGAAGGAACATTTGGTGGGCAGTGTATGTATGAATGGAATTTGATGGCAGTTTATGAAGGAACATTTGGTGGGCAGTGTATGTATGAATGGAATTTGATGGCAGTTTATGAAGGAACATTTGGAGGGCAGTGTATGTGTGAATGGAATTTTGGAGGGCAGTGTATGTGTGAATGGAATTTGATGGCAGTTTATGAAGGAACATTTGGTGGGCAGTGTATGTATGAATGGAATTTTGGAGGGCAGTGTATGTATGAAGGGAATTTTGGAGGGCAGTGTATGTGTGAATGGAATTTTGGAGGGTAGTGTATGTATGAAGGGAATTTTGGAGGGTAGTGTATGTATGAAGGGACTTTTGGAGGGTAGTGTATGTATGAAGGGAATTTTGGAGGGTAGTGTATGTATGAAGGGAATTTTGGAGGGTAGTGTATGTATGAAGGGAATTTTGGAGGGCAATCAATGTATATACGGAGGGATTTCTTAGAGGGAAGTGTAAGTATGAAGCAACTTTTGGAGGGCAGTGTATGTAGGAAAATCACTGCAATATAGACAATCTAAAAGTTTATTTGACAACATATGAATACCATTTACTGTTACGCTGATATAGTTAAACTAGTAAACGCAAAAAGTTGTAATGTAAACAAAAATGATCTGAAAATAATTTAAATATCGCTGAAAGCAAAAATGAACAAAACACTGGTTTTTCCTATTACCTCCCCTTGGCAAATAAAGTCTGACTTATTTATTTTACAACGATTGCGAAGCAAGTTCTAACAACTTATATAAATCACTCTCGTTGGCGCGGATTAAAGCGTATATGTGGTCATTCGTGTGGGAGGAAACCGGAGTACTCGGTGAAAATCCCACCTGTCCGATCTGGCGACCACCGTACCATCTCACATACTTCCCGGTCCGATTTGTGAGAAGCGAGCACGCTAACCACTGCGCTAATCGGACAGCCTTCCATTTATTTATGTTAATTAATTGATAGCACAGTTTTACAGTACGGTATTAATTTTATATACTGCATGATGTCTGTCAAGATTTAATAATTATAAGATGAGAAAAGGGGTGAAAATTGATAGCATGTGGTGCAAAACACGACAAATACACTTCGGGAGGGGCATCACCCCAATGGTCCATGGAGGAGACGATAAAATAAATGCATATTAATAAATATAGGATCTTATAAAAATAATCAATGACAACTTATAAACCATTATCAACAACAGTGCATCATAAGTGCATTACTTTCCAACATTTTAATAATGGAAAATAAATATTTTGAGAAGTAACGTAACTTTGTCGTATTGGCGGCCATCTTGGAATTTTGCGGCCGCCATTTTATCAGCCATATTGGAATTTTTTGGCCCGGATTCTAACTAATTTTAAACCTTTATACAGTCATCCACCACTTACAATAATAAAATTGCTTTAAAGGAAGTGCACAATTGGTCCTTTTTTGACATATTGGCGGCCATCTTGGAATTTGGCGGCGGCCATTATAACAGCCATATTGGAATTTTATGGCCCGGATTCTAACTAATTTTAAACCTTTATACAGTCATGCACCACTTACAACAATAAAATTGCTTTACACGAAGTGCACAATTGGTCCAATAATGCTGATAAAATTGCTGCACTATTACGCTAAAATTATGGCATGAAATCACCACAAATGTAAGATCCTTTTTATCACACTGCAATATAGCACTCGTTTTATATCATATTCTTGTACAAAATAACGTTCCTACTTTCATTTTGGCGCCAAGGTCAGCGCAAATTGTCACGCAAAACGTTTTAAACAACATTATAAAAAGAGTTCTTTTAAATTGTCGTTTGTTTTATCGTTAACGTAATGTAGCAATTCAAATATGCATAATTTAAATTCATTTTGGCGCCAAGGTCAGCGCAAATTGTCACTAAATTGTTATGACTTAACTATGCAAAAGTTTTAAACAGCATTATAACAAGATTTCTTTTTAAATCGCCTTTTATCTTATCGTTAACGTTATGTACCAATTCACCTAGGAATATGCATAATTTAAAATTTAATTTATAAATTATAAGGATTATTCTCTCAACAATCAGAATCCTTCCAGGTTGTATTACACGTGTGTACATATAAGAAAATATGTGATGGCTGTATGAAACTGAATACAAGCAAAGTTATGATAAAAAAGAGAACACAATAATAATTCTTAGAACAATCTATTACATTTGGACAATATGTACCGGTATGCATCATTTTGCATACTCTTTGTTCATCTAAATCAGGAACAGAGTACATTACACATTACTTGTGTGATTGATAGCTAACGGCTTTCACTTTGGTATCAGCACACTATACAGTCAAATCCACTTGTATCTATAAACACCATCAATGGGAATGAGACAGGAGTCTTTGTTGACAGTGGTCTTTGTTGACAGTGGCCTTTGTTGACAGTGGTCTTTGTTGACAGTGGTCTTTGTTGACATGTGTTCATTGTTGACAGTGGTCTATGTTGACAATGGTCTATGTTGACAGTGGTCTTTGTTGACAGTGGTCTATGTTGACATGTGTACATTGTTGACATGTGTACATTGTTGACATGTGGTCTTTGTTGACATGTGTACATTGTTGACATGTGTTCATTGTTGACATGTGTACATTGTTGACATGTGTTCATTGTTGACATGTGTTCATTGTTGACATGTGGTCTTTGTTGACATGTGTACATTGTTGACATGTGTACATTGTTGACATGTGTTCATTGTTGACATGTGTACATTATTGACATGTGTCCATTGTTGACATGTGTACATTGTTGACATGTGTACATTGTTGACATGTGTACATTGTTGACATGTGTTCATTGTTGACATGTGTACATTGTTGACATGTGTACATTGTTGACATGTGTACATTGTTGACATGTGTTCATTGTTGACATGTGTACATTGTTGACATGTGTTCATTGTTGACATGTGGTCTTTGTTGACATGTGTTCATTGTTGACAGTGGTCTATGTTGACAGTGGTCTTTGTTGACATGTGTTCATTGTTGACAGTGGTCTATGTTGACAGTGGTCTTTGTTGACAGTGGTCTTTGTTGACATGTGTTCATTGTTGACAGGTGTTCATTGTTGACAGGTGTTCATTGTTGACAGGTGTTCATTGTTGACATGTGGTCTTTTTGACAGGTGTTTGTTGATGCCAGGTGCTCATTTTTCACATGTGGCCTTTGCTGACACAACTGTTTATAGACACAGGTCGTCTTTATTTGTTTGGAGGCGGTGCTGTAACCCAAGTTTGACTGTCTATAGTCATACATTGTTCTCTCTCAAACTAGAAATGTGTCCAATAAAATGTGTTCATTGGTGCGAGACATTGATACAAAGTTACTATATTAAAAAAAAGAACAGGAATATTGATATTGTCCGATTGTTAGTTTTCCAAATATTATACAACACCTGGTGTCCATTGTGAAATTTGATTCAAATGAAAAAGTGTTACTTCACAAAAATGTGTGAACAATTTCCAAAACATAGATTTGTGTTTTTAATCCGCTTGTAGCTTTGCCTTCTTGTTACTGTCTGTATTTTCCTCGACTTCCATCCCTTCACGTTCCCACAGTGGCAGTGGCGGGGCAATAGATTGCAGCAGTTTGTTCGATGACTTTTGACCAAATAAGGTATTGAGCAATGCAGGACCGTACCCTGTAGCTCGATCACCCTGTAATATAAATTGAGAGAAGAATTAAAATAGCGGTTGACATTTCTAAAAAAGGCCTTTGATAAAACAGTACCCTAACCCTAATAACACAGGAAAGTCGGCAGTTTTACCTCAATTGCACGTTTAAACTTTAAAGTATGCATATTTTCACTTGATTGGTACATACTGTTAATGGTAAGACGATGATTTAAAAGAAGTATTGTCGCAATTACAACGCTGTTTAAACCAGTGATGAATATATGCCGACCATCCACAGATACATATACCCACCATTGATGAATATATGCCGACCATCCACAGATACATATACCCACCAGTGATGAATATATGCCGACCATCCACAGATACATATAACCACCAGTGATGAATATATGCCGACCATCCACAGATACCCACCAGTGATGAATATATGCCGACCATCCACAGATACATATACCCACCAGTGATGAATATATGCTGACCATCCACAGATACATATACCCACCAGTGATGAATATATGCTGACCATCCACAGATACCCACCAGTGATGAATATATGCCGACCATCCACAGATACATATACCCATCAGTGATGAATATATGCTGACCATCCACAGATACATATACCCACCAGTGATGAATATATGCTGACCATCCACAGATACCCACCAGTGATGAATATATGCCGACCATCCACAGATACATATACCCACCAGTGATGAATATATGCTGACCATCCACAGATACATATACCCACCAGTGATGAATATATGCTGACCATCCACAGATACATATACCCACCAGTGATGAATATATGCCCACCATTGACAGATACACACTAGTGGTGGATATATGCCCCATCAGTTACGGATCTATGCCACCAGCGATGGATATATGAGATCCTACATGTATATATCATACTTACTATATGAGAGGGTGCTGCCATGTGTAGCCACACACCGGAGAAGTTAAATCCTACATGTATATATCATACTTACTATATGAGAGGGTGCTGCCATGTCGATGTGTAGCCACACACCGGAGAAGTCAAATCCTAGGTGAGACCCTATGAAGAGTCCAGCGCACGACACTTGGGCATTTCCGCGGTCCTGTAAACATAAAAGTTAGTGGTATCACGTAACAGCAACATATCTCACACACCCTACAATGTGTCGTTTTGTTCATGTTTGGGTTGAACCTAAAAAAAAAATTTTTTAAATAAAAATAAAAAAAAGTTTAAACTAATGTTCAACGTTGAACATTACACAGATAGCTTAAAGCGACACTACATTGGTGAAAACCCAAATGTCTGCAGAATGTAATTTGCTATTATATGGTATAATTTTTCCCCCAAATATATGCATAAAAAACGGAATATTTCAACAAATAAACAAACGTCGTATACGCGGTTTGTTGACATAACAAAATAATCTAAATATGATCGACATTCATGCGTAACACAATGCTTTTATCCTGAATAACACGAGGCATGGTACATATTTACCGTGATATCTCACATATGTGCCTATGCATATTTATTTGTACACTAATCTGACTTAAATTATCTCAACTCGAAAGTATCGCGTGTTTAGTATTGACTTCAATGACAAACACACGTCAATTCAGGAGCGCGGAAGACGGTTATACGAAATACTACTTTCACTTTTGAAAGTTTGTATACCTCAAAAACATTGTTTATTGATTCAAATGTAGTGTTCGAATGTATTCAGTAGAATGTGCAGTAGCTATGCATTTATACGTGAAAAAATGCATTTGATTTGCTTTTTGCGATGTAATGTCGCTTTAATGCTCCTATGGCAAATATCAGCTGTTAATGGAAAATAGATTTCTTTATTTGGCTTCAAATTTGGCAGAGTGGTCAGATGTGATATTGAGTAGCAGCATCTCCATGGCAATGGAGGTTAAGAAAATAGTAATTGCATTAAGTACCTTGTTATAGAAGAAGACCTCTATAAGCTATAATAGCTTTCGGTTCTAATCCTTTTTCATTCATGTATCTAAGTTTGTGTAAACTGTATATTTATATATGCTGTATGGTTTGAAATAAACTATGTTTAAACAAAAGTCGTGGCTTATATTCAGAAATTGTACCAGTTCTGAGTGATATAAATTTTGGGTGGTGTTCCTCAATATTACTGTTGGTATAGTGGATCGGTATAAACTTAATTAATCACTCTCGTTGACGCGGAAGAAAGCAAATATGTTTGTCTTTCAGATGGGACTTTAAACCGATGTCACGGGTCGGTGCTGTACACTGTGCACGTAAAAGAACTAGAAGACTCTGGAATGAGCCTCTGTCTGTATCATTGCACTAACCTCCAAAAATCTAAAATGACTAATCTCTTCAGGAGGCGTCACTCATATGGGCAAACGGTAGCGACGATAAATAAACGTAAAACACACATGCGCGGAAGAAAGCGAATAGGTGGTCCTATTTGACAACAACTGTACCATCTCACATACTTCCCGGTACGGTGATTGAACCTAGGTTGCATTGATGAGAAGCGAGCGTATTAACCACTACGCTAATTGGACAGCCGATAATTCGTATACTAAATAATTGTCACATTTATCTCGACAGCCATTAAAACAGGGAGAAATGATACTAAAATCTCACTTACGGCAACTGAATTTTTCATATCTGCCACCGAGCTATTGAACTCGGAGAAGTGAAGTTCTGGCGAATATGGCACAGGATGCACGAGATCCCCAGAGTTCTGACCCGCCTTCACACACGCTAACTCCATGTCTTCATTGTTGGTCAGAATACCTGCATGATACTTCCCTGGAAGAAAACAAGCTTGGAACTCAATTTCTACTTGGTATTCTTTACTGCCGTTTGTTGTTAAAACTTGTGGCCCAAACCATTTGTATTTTCATGCTATAAACTTTTTATTTATTTTACAACGATTACGAAGCAAGTTCTAACAACTTATATTAATCACTCTAGTTGGCGCGGATGAAAGCGTAAATGTGGTCATTCATGTGGGAGGAAACCGGAGTACCTGGGGAAAACCCACCTGGCTGATCTGGCGACCATCGTACCATCTCACATACTTCCCGGTCCGAGGATCGAACCCGGGTTGCATTGGTGAGAAACGAGCGTGCTAACCACTGCTCTAATCGGACATGCTATGTATTGTATCTGTACGACATATGTACTATTGATTTGCAATAAAATATGGTTAAATAAATAACAATCATAGATTTGAGCAAGCGTGTTTCATGGGTTAAAAATGTTTAGTTTATACAAATTTATTTTAGCTCGATTGCAAAACAAGTTCTTTCAACTTATATTAATCACTCTCGAGACCTCATTCCTGATGGAATCCATCAACATGAAGGAGAGAGAAGAGGCAATGTGGAATTTAAATGCCTTATTAGATTTTACAAGTTTATATATATGTATGCATGGACTAACCAGTTGCTATACCCTGAGCACCCGTCAGTGTTGCCATGTCAACGATGATGTCAGCCTTAAGATCCTTCTGGGCATAGGCGACCTGAAAATAACAAAGGGACTATAATTAATTTAAGCATTATTTATTTCAGTATTTGTACATGTAATCAAGAAATGAACAGTTTACATATAATTTAACAGCAGTAGACTGTAGTCCAGTGGTAACACGCTGGACTGGTAATCCAGGGATCGCAGGTTCGATCCCCCGTCTGACCATATAAAATTAACAGTCTTTCAGATGGGACGTTAAACTGAGGTCTCGGTCGGTGCTTTACACTGTGCACGTAAAAGAACCAGAGGAGACTCTGGAATGGGTCTCTCTCTCTGTATCATTGCAATATCCTCCAAAAATCTAAAATGATTAATCTCTTCAGGAGGCATCGCTCATATGGGCAACCGGTAGCGACGATAAATAAACGTAAAACACAAACTGTTGGCGACGTCATTAGAAAGGTGATAGCGATGTCTTGCTTCCTGCAAAAGTGGACGAGACAACAATATAATGAATCTATGTCAATAGGCAACTATATATATACATTCTACAACCGTTATGTTAAAGTCGGTTATGTCGAATTCTCCGGTTATCTCGAAGTCGGATCAGTCCCATTGCAGACACTATCATTGTACATATAACTGTATATTTGAATTTCATTAAAGCGACATTACATCGCAAAAAGCAAATAAAATGCATTTTTGTTCACGTATAAATGCATTGTACTACAAATTCTTCCGAACACATTCGAACACTAACATTGAATTAATAAACAGTGTTTTTGTAGATTGAAAGTATGATTTCATATAATGGTCATCCATGCTCCTGAATTGACGTTTGTTTGTCATCGGAGTTAATACTAAACGTGAGATAATGTCGTTTAGAGATAATTTAACTAAGAATAGTCTACAAATAAATAGGCACACATGTGAGATATAACAGTAAATCTGTACCATAAATTGTGTTATTCAGGATACACTAGTTGTATTACGCATGGATGTTTACATTATTTTGTATACGACGTTTGTTTCTTGGTTGAAATACTCAGTATTTGAGGCAAATATTTGGAAAACAATTATACCATATAATAGGAAAATACATTCTGTAGAAATTTGTGTTTTCACTAATGTAGTGTCGCTTTAAGTCAAACTTCGGTTATGTTGAGGTATTTTGTTCGCTCCCGACGTAATTCGACAAACGGATGTAGACTGTATATACAACAAGATCTTAATAGCGACATACAACATATATAATTGATAATATCTTAATAGCGACATACAACATATATAAGTGATAATATCTTAATAGCGACATACAACATATATAAGTGATAAGTTCTTAATAGCGACATACAACATATATAAGTGATAATATCTTAATAGCGACATACAACATATATAAGTGATAAGTTCTTAATAGCGACATACAACATATATAATTGATAAGTTCTTAATAGCGACATACAACATATATAAAATTGATAAGTTCTTAATAGCGACATACAACATATAAAATTGATAGTTTCGTCCATTTATCTGGTGGATTTACTATGATACAAAGATCTGATGTCATGACAGTGTTTTAATTATTAGACACATTTTTAAAAAACTTATTTAACAATTGCGAAACAAGTTTTAACAACTTATATTAATCACTCTCGTTTAATCATTAAACATAGTACATGCTTATGTATTTACCCCATCTCCAAGAACCAAACGTCCCTCTGCATCAGTGTTATTGATTTCAACCGTCCTGAAAATCCCCAAAAATATATTCTCACAAATATTGTAATGTTAAGTTTAGTGTATACAGTCAAACCTGTGTTAGTGGTCACCTCCATTAACCAGCTAACCTGTATTAAGCAGCCAGTTTCCAGATTCCCAATACAGTCAAACCTGTGTTAGTGGTCACCTCCATTAACCAGCTAACCTGTATTAAGCAACCAGTTTCCAGATTCCCAATCGGTTGTTTTATTATATATTTGACCTCTATTAAGTAGCCACCTGTGCTAAGCAGCCACTTTCTGTGACTCCCTTGGCTGGCTGCTTAAGACAGGTTTGACATTAGTTTTTTCACAATGATTGTGAAACAAGTATCATTGTTGTTAGTGCAGGAAGAATACATCTGGTCTAGTCTGTTTGATGAAAACTGGAGTACAATGATGACAATACCTAGAGATATGGTTCTTAATTTCTTGGAGTTTCAAGTCGCACCAACAGCTTAGGTCATATATTGACTCTCCAGATATTATTGGTGGAGGAAAATCCAGGATGCCCCTGGCAACTAGTCTGGGAACAGTCGATATATTTTGCCTGGTCAGTCAAATAAATATATTTTAACACGGTGACTATTAATTGGGCCGTATTGACTTTTTGATCATATCAACACCTGGGGAAACTTGGAGGATTGTCCGTGTAATTATTGACTATTATTGAATCCTATTAATAGGCATATTAGCACGTGACTTAATTAATGACGTACTTGAATCTAAAGCGAGGCACCGCAATGTTGATAAAACTTTATAATTGGCCGCCATTGTTTACGGGTCAACGGAACGATTAATAGTTTTACAAATGTACAATGTGCGTCTGATTTGACATATTTACTCAATATTTAAGTCGTCCTTAGTTCAATTACGCCAAATCGACCCATTACCATATAAACGTAATATTTAAAATCCGCCATCTCGTCGATATAACACAGAAACGGGAAATTAATTAGGCTACTGGAGCATTCTTATGAAATTATCGTGTATAATCGTGCAAGTTCGGCGATTTCCGATAGAATTCCGTTTCTATATTTAGTGATAGTATCTTGTAGAGAAGAGTTGTCGTTCTTCAAATGTAAGTAGATGGCGCTACGATCGGAAAACAAGTTTCCCCAGGCTGTCATTTTGCCAGAAGTTAAAAAGTTAAAAATCAAATGGAACCCAGGCTACTCCGAGCGGTATATCAGACACAGAACCTTTCTGCAAGCCCGTTGGATAGCTTCCCCGCTTGAGAGAATTTGAATTTGCGAACCCACAAGAATTAAGGGGCAAGTGATTTAAAGTTAATGACTGTAACCATTCGACCACGGAAGCCCAAATACCAAGAGATAACATGCCAAACAGAAGCTTTGTTTGATATAACCAGAAATGTTCACAACCCAAGTCCTATTATGCATTTATTTAAAATGTAAATACAATGTCCACCTGTCAGATGTGGTTTTATCAAGTAAAGCGAATATACTTAGTTTAATCATATGTTATTGCATTCATTCTATATATACAATGTACAGAACAAAACAAATGAACACACTTGTTTTACACAAATTTATTTTAGCTTGATTGCGAAACAAGTTCTTTCAACTTATATTAATCACTCTTGAGACCTCATTCCTGGTGGAATCCATCGCCATGAAGGAGAGAGAAGAGGCAATGTGGAATCTAAATGCCTTGCCTAAGGGCACAATCGTAACGGCTCCAACGGAGCTAGAACTCCAGACCTTTCGCATCAGAAGCGAACGCGTATCCACTGCGCTATCATGACCTCCACTACATGAACACACTTGTATAATTATGCATAGTATATACGATTTATGTCATTGTTGTGCAAAAGAATTATTAATAAATGTTGAAGCAAATGGGTTGGTATATATGTATAGAAAGAGGATGGAGTCATTTATATTTATAGATCGGGTTTTACGCCTGCATCAGCACCATTTCGGGCTATATCGCTGGCGGGCAGTTTACTTAACAACACCTTTCCTGGGCAGGCTCCAGCGGTTAACCAGTACTTGGGTGCACCAACCTCCGTAAGAAACTGCCAACTTTTTCATATAAATGAGACACGGCCTGAGCGGGGCTCGAACCCGTGACCATCAGTGATGATAGGTTACAGTGGTATACAAGTCAGCGACCTTAACCACTCGACCACGGAGGCGGACTGAGCATGTAGTCAGTCTTCGTTCATGTTTATATATCTAAATAAACTATATAGATCAAGAGAGCTATGGCAGCGGGTTACTCACCCGAGTGTTTAGTAGGACAAGATTTCAAAGTAAAGGGGCGAGAAGAGGTATTATGCATAGCAATTGTTTGGTGATGTACTTCTGTCCACATAGCGCGTAGCAGTATTTTCAGATAAGTTATAGAAGTGGATTGTGCCCTCATTCGACGAGGCTGGCAGATTAGTGCAGTGGTTAGAGCGCTCGTTTCTCACCAATGCAAACTGGGTTCGATCCTCGGACCAGGAAGTATGTGAGTTGGTATGGTGGGCGCCAGACCAGACAGGTGGGTTTTCTCCGGGTACTCCGGTTTCCTCCCACACGAATGACCACATTTACGCTTTCGCCAACGAGAGTGATTAATATAAGTTGTTAAAGCTTGTTTCGCAATCGTTGTAATATAAATAATGGTTAAATTCGACGATAGTAGCAAAAGAACCGAGACATGCTTCATCAGAACTCGGAAACTATACTTACTTTCCAGAATACAATGTGATAATATCATCTGGTCTCAGAGCTTTTGGACCGATAGCATTCTCGGCGAGGCAGAACACGGCATGCAGATTGTCTTTGAAGCCCTGAAACAATCAAGAATATCCGAAGGGATGAGTATCCTCCACAAACAGGGATGAAGATCCTCCACAAACAGGGATGAAGATCCTCCACAAACAGGGATGAGGATCCTCCACAAACCAGATATGAGGATCCTCCACAAACAGGGGTGGTGATCCTCCACAAACAAGGGTGAGGGTCCTCCGCAAACAAGGGGGAGGATCCTCCACATACCGGGATGAGGATTCTCCACAAACAGGGATGAGAATCTGCCACAAACATGGATGAGGATCCGCCACAAACATGGATGAGGATCCGCCACAAACAGGGATGAGGATCCTCCACACACCGGGATGAGGATCCGCCACAAACAGAGATGAGGATCCTCCACAAAACAGGGCTGAGGGTCCTCCACAAAACAGGGATGAGGATCCTCCACAAACATACTTTGGATCACCATGTGTAACCCAATATACAATGCATTACATTAAGGTGGTGCTGTGTATATTTCAATTCATTAGAACATTATCATACAACTGGTACCGTTCCAATATGAGAATACTGTGTTTTACGTTTATCAATCGTCGCTACCGGTTGCCCATATCAGCGACGCCTCCTGAAGAGATTAGTCATTTTAGATTTTGGAGGATAGTGCATGATACAGACAGAGACCCATTCCAGAGTCTGCTCTGGTTCTTTTACGTGCACGGTGTAAAGCACCGACACGAGAACCTCGGTTTAATGTCCCATCTGAATTTTATTAGGGTCAGACGGGGGATCGAACCTGCGATCCCTGGATTACCAGTCCAGCATGTTAACACTGGACTACAGATCCTATATGAGAATACGGTAACTATTTTCATCTTTATAGTGGATGCTTGTGTAAGATACTGTAAAATACTATAATTTCGCAAACACTATTTTTCAACAGTTTCAATTAAGTTTTGAATTCGCGCAATGTATCGATAAAAATGAAGATGACTGTTTATGTATGTTGCTTATAATTGTATTGACTTTCAAAATCTTGCTAAAATGTACATGTTTATGGATATATCTCTACAGTCAGATAATAGATGGATCTGTAGTCCAGTGGTAACACGCTGGACTGGTAATCCAGGGATCGCAGGTTCGATCCCCTATCTGACCGTAATAAAATTAACAGTCTTTCAGATGGGACGTTAAACCGAGGTCTTGTGTCGGTGCTTTTACACCGTGCACGTAAAAGAACAAGAGGAGATTCTGGAATGGGTCTCTGTCTGTATCATGTATCCTCCAAAATCTAAAATAACTAATCTCTTCAGGAGGCGTCGCTCATATGGGCAACCGGTAGCGACGATAAATAAACGTAAAATACATACATACATTCAGATACAGTATTATTTATGAGAATCATGAATTCACGATCAAATTAAATCGCGAAAATTATATATTGGTGGAGGATGTCTGGACAGTATTTATTGGTGGAGGGTGACTGGACAGTATTTATTGGTGGAGGGTGACTGGACAGTATTTATTGGTGGAGGATGACTGGACAGTATTTATTGGTGGAGGATGACTGGGAAGTATTTATTGGTGGAGGATGACTGGGCAGTATTTATTGGTGGAGGATGACTGGGCAGTATTTATTGGTGGAGGATGAATTGGCAGTATTTATTGGTGGAGGACGACTGGGCAGTATTTATTGGTGGAGGATGACTGGGCAGTATTTATTGGTGGAGGATGACTGGGCAGTATTTATTGGTGGAGGATGACTGGGCAGTATTTATTGGTGGAGGATGACTGGGCAGTATTTATTGGTGGAGGATGACTGGGCAGTATTTATTGGTGGAGGATGACTGGGCAGTATTTATTGGTGGAGGATGACTGGGCAGTATTTATTGGTGGAGGATGACTGGGCAGTATTTATTGGTGGAGGATGACTGGGCAGTATTTATTGGTGGAGGATGACTGGACAGTATTTGGTGGTGGAGGATGACTGGGCAGTATTTATTGGTGGAGGATGACTGGGCAGTATTTATTGGTGGAGGATGACTGGGCAGTATTTATTGGTGGAGGATGACTGGGCAGTATTTATTGGTGGAGGATGACTGGGCAGTATTTATTGGTGGAGGATGACTGGGCAGTATTTATTGGTGGAGGATGACTGGGCAGTATTTATGGTGGAGGATGACTGGGCAGTATGTATTGGTGGAGGATGACTGGGCAGTATTTCTGGTGGAGGATGACTGGGCAGTATTTTTTGGTGGAGGATGACTGGGCAGTATTTCTGGTGGAGGATGACTGGGCAGTATTTATTGGTGGATGATGACTGGGCAGTATTTATGGTGGATGATGACTGGGCAGTATTTACTGGTGGAGGATGACTGGGCAGTATTTATTGGTGGAGGATGACTGGGCAGTATTTATTGGTGGATGACTGGGCAGTATTTCTGGTGGAGGATGACTGGGCAGTATTTCTGGTGTGGAGGATGACTGGGCAGTATTTATTGGTGGAGGATGACTGGGCAGTATTTCTGGTGGAGGATGACTGGGCAGTATTTCTGGTGGAGGATGACTGGGCAGTATTTATGGTGGAGGATGACTGGGCAGTATTTATTGGTGGAGGATGAATTGGCAGTATTTATTGGTGGAGGATGAATTGGCAGTATTTATTGGTGGAGGATGACTGGGCAGTATTTATTGGTGGAGGATGACTGGGAAGTATTTATTGGTGGAGGATGACTGGGCAGTATTTATTGGTGGAGGATGACTGGGCAGTATTTATTGGTGGAGAATGACTGGGAAGTATTTATTGGTGGAGTATGACTGGGCAGTATTTATTGGTGGAGGATGACTGGGCAGTATTTATTGGTGGAGGATGACTGGGCAGTATTTATTGGTGGAGGATGACTGGGCAGTATTTATTGGTGGAGGATGACTGGGCAGTATTTGAGGCCGACATGGGAGTAACTACCGGCATTCAGCAAGCCGGCAGAGGAAATAATTTAGCTCTCCTGGTCGGATTTAAACCAACAGAAGTGAGGAAGAGGGCAAGCAATTTGAAGTCAATAAACTCTTACCATTTTTACAGCATGGTAGAAAGCCCCTAACATTGCTGCTGCACCACCACAGTCCGTTTTCATGCCACACATACCAACCTGTCAAATAATGCAAGCTTATAAACACAACAATTTATAAACTAGCATAACCTACAATTGTCACAGCCAGATAAAATGACCCTAACATGGCTGCCGCTCCGCCACAGTCCCTCTTCATTCCACACATACCAGTCTACATCAGCAATAGTACAATACCAGTCTACATCAGCAATAGTACAGTACCAGTCTACATCAGCAATAGTACAATACCAGTCTACATCAGCAATAGTACAATACCAGTCTACATCAACAATAGTACAATACCAGTCTACATCGACAATAGTACAATACCAGTCTACATCAGCAATAGTACAGTACCAGTCTACATCAGCAATAGTACAATACCAGTCTACATCAGCAATAGTACAAAACCAGTCTACATCAGCAATAGTACAATATCAGTCTACATCAGCAATAGTACAGTACCAGTCTACATCAGCAATAGTACAATACCAGTATACATCAGCAATAGTACAGTACCAGTCTACATCAGCAATAGTACAATACCATTCTACATCAGCAATATTACAGTACCAGTCTACATCAGCAATAGTACAATACCAGTCTACATCAACAATAGTACAATACCAGTATACATCAGCAATAGTACAGTACCAGTCTACATCAGCAATAGTACAATACCAGTCTACATCAGCAATAGTACAGTACCAGTCTACATCAGCAATAGTACAGTACCAGTCTACATCAGCAATAGTACAGTACCAGTCTACATCAGCAATAGTACAGTACCAGTCTACATCAGCAATAGTACAATACCAGTCTACATCAGCAATAGTACAGTACCAGTCTACATCAGCAATAGTATAATACCAGTCTACATCAGCAATAGTACAATACCAGTCTATATCAGCAATAGTACAATACCAGTCTACATCAACAATAGTACAGTACCAGTCTACATCAGCAATAGTACAGTACCAGTCTACATCAGCAATAGTACAATACCAGTCTACATCAGCAATAGTACAATATCAGTCTACATCAGCAATAGTACAGTACCAGTCTACATCAGCAATAGTACAATACCAGTCTAGATAAGCAATAGTACAATACCAGTCTACATCAGTAATAGTACAATACCAGTCTACATCAGCAATAGTACATACCAGTCTACATCAGTAATAGTACAAAACCAGTCTACATCAGCAATAGTACGATACCAGTCTACACCAGCAATAGTACAGCACCAGTCTACATCAGCAATAATACAATACCAGTCTACATCAGCAATAGTACAATACCAGTCTACATCAACAATAGTACAATACCAGTCTACATCAACAATAGTACAATACCAGTCTACATCAACAATAGTACAATACCAGTCTAGATAAGCAATAGTACAATACCAGTCTGCATCAGCAATAGTACAATACCAGTCTACATCAACAATAGTACAATACCAGTCTAGATAAGCAATAGTACAATACCAGTCTGCATCAGCAATAGTACAATACCAGTCTACATCAACAATAGTACAATACCAGTCTAGATAAGCAATAGTACAATACCAGTCTGCATCAGCAATAGTACAATACCAGTCTACATCAACAATAGTACAATACCAGTCTAGATAAGCAATAGTACAATACCAGTCTGCATCAGCAATAGTACAATACCAGTCTACATCAACAATAGTACAATACCAGTCTAGATAAGCAATAGTACAATACCAGTCTGCATCAGCAATAGTACAATACCAGTCTACATCAACAATAGTACAATACCAGTCTAGATAAGCAATAGTACAATACCAGTCTGCATCAGCAATAGTACAATACCAGTCTACATCAACAATAGTACAATACCAGTCTAGATAAGCAATAGTACAATACCAGTCTGCATCAGCAATAGTACAATACCAGTCTACATCAACAATAGTACAATACCAGTCTAGATAAGCAATAGTACAATACCAGTCTGCATCAGCAATAGTACAATACCAGTCTACATCAACAATAGTACAATACCAGTCTACATCAGCAATAGTACAATACCAGTCTACATCAGCAATAGTACAATACCAGTCTAGATAAGCAATAGTACAATACCAGTCTGCATCAGCAATAGTACAATACCAGTCTACATCAGTAATAGTACAATACCAGTCTACATCAGCAATAGTACAATACCAGTCTACATCAGCAATAGTACAGTACCAGTCTACATCAGCAATAGTACAATACCAGTCTAGATAAGCAATAGTACAATACCAATCTACATCAGCAATAGTACAATACCAGTCTACATCAGCAATAGTACAATACCAGTCTACATCAGCAATAGTACAGTACCAGTCTACATCAGCAATAGTACAATACCAGTCTAGATAAGCAATAGTACAATACCAGTCTACATCAGCAATAGTACAATACCAGTCTACATCAGCAATAGTACAATACCAGTCTACATCAGCAATAATACAATACCAGTCTACATCAGCAATAGTGCAGTACCAGTCTACATCAGCAATAGTACAATACCAGTCTACATCAGCAATAGTACAATACCAGTCTACATCAGCAATAGTACAATACCAGTCTACACCAGCAATAGTACAATACCAGTCTACACCAGCAATAGTACAATACCAGTCTACATCAGCAATAGTACAGTACCAGTCTACATCAGCAATAGTACAATACCAGTCTACATCAACAATAGTACAATACCAGTCTACATCAACAATAGTACAGTACCAGTCTACATCAACAATAGTACAATACCAGTCTACATCAACAATAGTACAATACCAGTCTACATCAACAATAGTACAATACCAGTCTACATCAACAATAGTACAATACCAGTCTACATCAACAATAGTACAGTACCAGTCTACATCAACAATAGTACAGTACCAGTCTACATCAACAATAGTACAATACCAGTCTACATCAGCAATAGTACAGTACCAGTCTACATCAACAATAGTACAATACCAGTCTACATCAACAATAGTACAGTACCAGTCTACATCAACAATAGTACAGTTTTTAGAATTCCCTTAATGAATGTCAATAATAATCAAATGAAAGACTTGAATTCAAAAAATGAAACTATATATTGTGTACAGGGCTCCAGCTTGTGTCCCTGGAGGATACTGCAAATATTCAACACACTAACCATCAGAGCTAATGCAGCTCACGAAATAATGAAAAAAATCATCATCATTCAAAACTGTGTTAGCGGTCACCTCCAATAAGCAGCCCACTTCTATTAAGCAGCCAGTTTCAATATTCCCAATATGCTGTTTTATTATACAGCGAAACTTGTATTAAGAGACAACCAAGGGATGGACTAAAAGTGGTCTCAAAGCAGGAATGGTCTCTTAACCCTTTCAACATCAAGTAACTCACATGGACTGGTCCATGATATTCATAAACCAATAAATGAATCAGAAAATCACATTTGGACAAGTTCATTTATCAAAATGGGTAATTATGTCTAAAAATAGTCATATCACTGGCAAAAAGTGCAGATCCTGATGAGACTGCTCATCACGAGCAGGCTCATCTGGATCTACACTTTTTGTAAGCCTATTTAGAGGTCTGTGGTGTTGAAAGGGTTAATACAAGCTAATTTGTTCCGTAACCACACAAACTGGAACTGAACCAGTTGTATCTTAATACAAGTGATCTCTTAATAGACGTGGTCTTTCGAGCAAGTTTGATTGTACATTTCACTTGTATTAAGCAGCCAACTGTGCTCTAAGCAGCCATTTTCTATGATTTCCTTTGTTGGCTCCTTAAGACAGGTTTGACTGTACATTTGACCTGTATTAAGCAGCCACCTGTGCTAAGCACACTTTCTACGATTTCCGTTGTTGGCTCCTTAAGACAGGTTTGACTGTACATTTGACCTGTATTAAGCAGCCACCTGTGCTAAGCAGCCACTTTCTACGATTATTTTGCTGGCTCCGTAAGACCGATTTGACTGTACTTGTAATTTCCCCCGACGTTAACAGGGCCCTGGAATGCCACATAAAACAACTGGGTCGGAGATTATATAACCTTTCTCAGATCTCATACTCACTGACTGGTTAAATCTGAGATTTACTCTCAGCTGAACTAATTACTCGTTATAAACCGGATGATGGAATGCCACATAAAACAAGTGCACTCTCAGGGCATTGCAAATGAATTGCTGCATCAATAAATTTTGTTTCGAAAACGGGGGCGAGGTGTGCGATTCAGGGCTCATTCTAGAGGGTGACATGGGCGAAAATGTGGGCCCTACCTCTCCCTATGATAATTTTTTAAATAATTTTTATCATTTGTCTAGTAAACTACAGGTGGCCATTACTTTATACAAATTTATTTTAGCTCAATTGCGAAACAAGTTCTTACAACTTATATTAATCACTCTCGAGACCTCATTCCTAATGGAATCCATCGCCACAAGATAGAGAGAGGTGCCAATGTGGAATTTAAATGCCTTGCCTAAGGGCACAATCGTAACGGCTCCAGAGGGGCTCGAACTCCGGACAGGTGGCCATTGTAAACCGAGATGCATAATATTACATTGGTCTTTATTTTTTTTTGTCTTTTATATTTTCAAGTGAATCTCCGAATATCAATACAACATTTCCTCAAAGTTACTACCTTCATAATCAGTATTCATGCATAATATTGTTGAATATCATACCTTCGACTTTATACAGAGACCGCCAGTATCGAACACAATACCTTTGCCGACCCAAGCGATCGTCTTCTCAGCTGATGGGGGTGTAAAGCTGAGCACTGCCAGGGCGGGTAGGTTTTCGGCCGCCTTTCCCACACCCCAAATACCTGCATTTATAAACACAGTTCTCATAAACATGTTCAAACATAGAAAATACATGCATTATGGTTTCATGATATACAACGTGTTATCTACGCAATAGTCAGTTATTTATAGGTGAAAAACACATGGTTCGGAGTTCTGACGTGCACAAAATAACCAAGCAGGCCTACTATGGTGGTTGATTCCTGTGCTGAGAATGACAAACCATGTATTATTACACCATAAATAAAGCATATACTATTATTATTCTGATTCTAAAATGACCAAAATATCTAAAAAGCGCAAAAATAGCATTATTTTTATTCAAATGATGTCACAACATATCATGATGCTAGTAAATTGATGTCAGCTTTGATGCATATCACTAAACAATGTTTCAATGCAGATTTAAACACGATCAATTTATTCTTTGAGTACGCAGACAAAATGCGGAGCCATGTTAGAATATTGAGCGACATTGCAACATGTACTATATGATGTAGAGGTTGACATGTGGTCGAGTGCAATAGTGGATAGCTGAGTTAAACATGATATCATAATAACCGTGCTAGAATTCCTGCTTTTGTTCATAATAACCCCTCCAGGTTTCATGCTCGTGTTCATAATAACCCCTCCATACTTCGTGCTTGCCTTCATAATAACCCATAAGGCTTCCTGTTTGCCGTCATAATAACCCAATCCACACTTCCTGCTTGCCTTCATAATACCCCAACACAGACTTCCAGCTTGCCATCATAATAACCCCATCCAGACTTCCTACTTGTGTTCATAATAACCCCTCCAAGCTTCCTGCTTGCCTTCATAATAACCCCTCCAGGTTTCATGCTTGTGTTCATAATAACCCAATCCACACTTCCTGCTTGTCATCATAATAACCCCCCCAGGCTTCATTCTTTCCTTCATAATAACTCCTCCAGACTTTGTGCTTGCCTTCATAATAACCCATACAGGATTCATAATAACCCATAAGGCTTCCTATTTGCCTTCATAATAACCCATACAGGATTCATAATAACCCATAAGGCTTCCTATTTGCCTTCATAATAACCCAATTCACACTTCCTGTTTGCCTTCATAATAACTATCCCTTGTAGCAAAGGATTTTATAACGAATCAGGTACTGAGAGTGATTAAACTAATATTGTAAACAAACTTGTTTCACAATCAAGTTACCGGAAAAGAAATTTGCATAAACTAATCAGGGATTCGCAGTCTGATCCACCACAACTCGGATACAGCCCGGAGTTTGAGCCCCAAAGGAGCCGTTACGATTGTGCCCTTAGGCAAGGCATTTAAATTGCATATTGCCTCTTCTCTCTCCCTCGTGGCGATGGATTCCATCAGGAAAGAGGTCTCAAGAGTGATTAATATACGTTGTAAGAACTAGTTTCGCAATCGAGCTAAACTAAATTGGTATAAGCTAATCCATAGTCCACTTTTGAGAGACTTTACACCAAGGTCTCACGTGGGTTGTTTTCCACCATGCACACAAGAACGGGGCTCTGCTCCTATCAGCAGGGTTCATTCTAGGTCAGAATTTTTGGGAGAAGTGAGAAAGCGCGTGATCGCTTCCTTAAATGGTGTTCTTTAATATACTTCTGCAAAATAGGGTTAAAATGCACAGTACAACCATTAAATACAACATTTGAATAGAAGGAGTGCTTTATAATGGGCCAGTGTATCTTACTAGACAACTTTTTTTTTTTTTTTTAGGGAGAAGTGAGGCCCTCAGAGGGCGATGTCAGGGTCCCTAGGGTGACTATTTCGCCCACATCGCCCTCTAAAATGATCCCTGTATCAGGCACTATTTTCTGTAGAAACAATGACGTATTTCTTCAGGGTGCATCGTTCATGCAGACAACAATTAGTGATGATCAATCCACCCACCTCCAATTCCCATGTCATCTAGGTCTTGACCAGCAATGATATGCGGCGTTATTCCAAGCTTCATGCCAACATCACGAATCTCCTGCAACAAGCAGCAACATTATCCACAATAACGTGAATGTTCAGGGCTGAGAGAGTATTATATACCTCAATAAACGCGATGCAATAAGGAGTTTGTGAGGTAATTATTCAAATACAGAAGTTTGAGAGGTCACTATTCAATACAGAAGTTTGTGAGGTCATTATTCAAATACAGAAGTTTGTGAGGCCACTATTCAAATACAGAAGTTTGTGAGGTCATTATTCAAATACAGAAGTTTGAGAGGTCATTATTCAAATACAGAAGTTTGAGAGGTCATTATTCAAATACAGAAGCTTGAGAGGTCACTATTCAAATACAGAAGTTTGAGGTCATTATTCAAATACAGAAGTTTGTGAGGTCATTATTCAAATACAGAAGCTTGAGAGGTCACTATTCAAATACAGAAGTTTGAGAGGTCATTATTCAAATACAGAAGTTGGAGAGGTCACTATTCAAATACAGAAGTGTGTGAAGTCATTATTCAAATACAGAAGTTTGTGAGGTCATTATTCAAATACAGAAGTTTGAGAGGTCACTATTCAAATACAGAAGTTTGTGAGGTCACTATTCAAATACAGAAGCTTGATAGGTCACTATTCAAATACAGAAGTTTGAGAGGTCACTATTCAAATACAGAAGTTTGTGAGGTCACTATTCAAATACAGAAGCTTGAGAGGTCACTATTCAAATACAGAAGCTTGAGGTCACTATTCAAATACAGAAGTTTGAGGTTATCATTCAAATACAGAAGATTGGCATCCTAGGGTGGGTGTTCTATCTCCACTCACATCACCAGTCTACACTCTATATTAAATAAAAATTTGGACTCTTACATTCAGAAACTGGTTTGTGTGCATACTGGCACATGGTATGTCCACAATTTTGGCCGCCAGTCGAACTGACTCGGCTCCTGTAGTCAGACAAGCAATATCATCCTCATCCAAAGGCTTGTCATGCCCCTCCCCGACCAGGAAGAATTCCACAATCACAGTGCGGCTGATGGTAGGAGCTGTTGATTTAGCATTGAATAGTGGCAATGTACGAGCCACTGCGAGGGCTGAAGCGAACACATCCTTTCTTTCACAAACAACCTGTGGAGAAAAGGGGAAGTCTTTTGTTTGTTTACATCACTAAGCTGATACCCTTTAACAATGCAGATGGAAAAAGCATAATACTATGATTTGGGATTTAGAGCCAGCCTTTACAGACGGATCTGTAGTCCAGTGGTAACACGCTGGACTGGTAATCCAGGGATCGCAGGTTCGATTCCCTGTATGACCCTAATAAAATTAACAGTCTTTCAGATGGGACTTTAAACCAAGGTCTCATGTCGGTGCTGTACACCGTGCAAGTAAAAGAACCAGAGGAGACTCTGGAACGGGTCTCTGTCTGTATCATTGGGATACAGGGATTGCAGGTTCCGGCAATTAACAGTCTTTCAGATTGGATGCTTTACACCGTGCACGTACCCAGAGGAGACTCTGGAACGGGTCTCTGTCTGTATCATTACACTATCATCCAAAAATCTAAAATGACTAATCTCTTCAGGAGGCGTCGCTCATATGGGCAATTGGAAGCAACGATAGATAAACATAAAACACAAACAGAGCCTCGATTCCAGGCTGCCAATTTTACGCTATCTTGCTACTGGCAAATGGACAACGATATTATCAGAAACCTAGTATAGCTTATTGTTAATGGTTGGATGTTAAAAATATTCATTACGCTTTAATGTAGTTTACAGCTTTTTGATTGGATAATCTTGCCGTAAATATATAGTAATAGTTCAGGGCTAGCCAGTGTATATACGTATTAAAATACATACCTTTCGCTAGTCCTATAAATAAGATCCCTACATAATTTTGTTTCTTTCTGTTAAAATGCCTGGATAGTAAAATGTCACATTTTTCAAGTCTAAATATTTGGACCAACCTTTCGCGTGCCTCACCATTCTTAAAATAAGAACGAATGCTGTGCATACGGTTGGACTATGTACAATGAATCTGTGCAAATCGCCAAAATAAATATGGAGCCATTTAAATATGCTAACACACGGTAGGACTACAGCGAAATACGAGGTGAAATCTATTGCACATCGACGGGATTCCAAATCTGGACATATCGGTAACCAGATAAAAATCACCTATTCGTGAAATTACTCAATTGACGGGGTAAAACTCAAAATCGATGACAACCCGTAAAACAAAAAATTGACCGAAAACATTGTTTTTAAGCGGAGTTAACAAGGTTTTCAGTGTATTAACTTAATAAAACTCCTGGCTGGCACTATAGTCAAATCTGCGTTAGTGGTTACCTCTATTAAAGAACCACCCTGTATTAAGCAGCCAGTAACCAGCTTCCTAATATGTTTTTTTATTTATACATTTGACCTCTATTAAGCAGCCACCTGTGCTAAGCACTTTCTGTGATTCCCTTGGCGGGCTGCTTAAGACAGGTTTGACTATATATATCCTGTCAAACCAAAGAACATATAAAATTATTATAATATTTGATGGACAGCAAAATATGCCGTGGGATTCAAACCTAGTGGTGAGCGGCAAGTGATTTGAAGTCAGCAACCGTAACCACTCAGCCACCGAACATTTAGTCGTTTAAAGTATGAAATAAACTATTACCACAACAAACTCGTCACCTCCGGCATAACATGCCTTGACAACCTTGGACAGGGAATGGGATCGTGTCGGTGTATTATGACGACTGCACTTCAACGGTAGTGCAGCCACGGAGGCATTGTTCAGCCACAGGGAACAGGTATCTGTCGGTGATGGCCGAAGACCATCAATACCGGCAAGAAATGTCTGCAAATATAATAACATTTGTAGTTCTCTTTGACTTAGGTCCCACATAACGAGGCTTAAACAGTATTTTATTTACAAATTTGCATAAAATATAAATAAAAGCATAACTGAGAAAATAGTGCCAACTTGCAGAATTCCGAACTTTATATTTTTAATATTTGTAAATATCTTCATCTACGTAGTCATCTTCAATAGTTTCTCGGCTACATGAGTCATAAGATTGAGGTCGATCATGGTTTAAATATGAGATGCTTGGTAAGTGAATATTAATTTTGACGTCAGAAGAATATAAGATAAGATACAACATTCAACCACAGACTCTTGAGATTTTATCCATACGGCACTAAAGGCATTGTACCTCTATCCTAGAACCTCCCTCTTGTTAAAAAATAGAGGGAGAGGGGTTACAAAATAGAGATACAAGGTATTTGGTGCTTTAAATTATTATTTTATGTTTATACTAGAACAGTCCTATTATAGAGGTACAAGGCCTAGAAGTATAAGTTGCTGTCTTATGGATAAAATATCATGTTACAGTGGCCATAATTGATTCAAGTGGTTATGTCCACTGTAACATGATTCAAGTAGTTATGTCCACTGTAACATGATATTTTATCCATAACACACCAAGAGGGAGGTTCTAGGATAGAGGTTAGGGATAGAGGCAGTAATCCCACAAAACAGGTGGCAGTAAACTAAAGCTGAGAAGTAGAATACTCTTCAATTGAAGATCAAATTTAACCCTAACCCTAATGTCCAAATTACGGCTAATTGTCTCAAGATTAATGCCCATTGTATATCTCATTACTGCCTCTATCGTCAACGCTCTTGATTACTTCCCGAACCATGAAATAATTTATGCTGCAATACAACAAACATTGTCAAGTAGAGAAATACTTATTATGATGGAATTATGTGCAATATTGTTCTATATATATATATATATATATATATAAACTACATAGCTTACTTCTTCATTGACTCTAGGTTCCAGTTTGCAGCCAACATCAGAGAACTTGATCTGTTTCAAGAATTTCAGCTGACCTATTATCAACACTGCATTGTCCTTTGGGTCGGATTTGGTCAGTTCTCCAGAGAAAAACAAATTGGCAGCCATCTCTTATATCAGTGATGTTCCCAACTCCTGAAAAGCTATAAGCAAAATATGTGTGTCCGGGTACTATGTTAGACAAGTACTGGTGCACTAAATGGCTGATGTACACATTACGAGTCTTCCCAGCAGTTTTATAAGACGTGTGATACAGTTAGCTACTACAACAAAGAATCATAATTTAAAAATACAAGGCTTACCCAATAAAACAACCAATTTTCGGTTAAATTACACAAACCTCACTGATATTCCGGAATATGACGGATGGGTAAAATATTTCCCCAATACGCAATGTTGACTTATAGATGGATGGATGGATGGGTGGGTGGATGGATGGAATGATGGGTGAGATTGTTGCAGTAAAATTATAAGGATTATCGATAATGTCTGTTACAAAATGACTCATGAATTTACTGCCAATAGTATTTTGAACCCTAAGTCTGAGCCTCAATTCCTTATTTCATAGAACAATGTTTAATACCAATCTACAGGGGAATATTTTAAAACGTCTCCTGATTCATATCAGATAGGAATAAAATAGTTTTTTGATTTGTGTGCAAATTATTGTCACAAAACCGCATACCAGGGCCATGCTATTAAACACTTAATAATCATCTGTTTAATGTTCATGCAAAGCCCGTGTTTATGTGTAATAGTCGTATGGCGTGAACAATCTGATAAAAACTCAACACAATGTATGAGACTTCTTCTTCCCGTTTAAGTATAGAAATCCATGACTGGAATGTACTTTGTCCTGTGTAGGTTTGGCCAAGACGGTAACATCTCCCAATGCTGTACAGCTAAAACGTATATATATACAATTAAAGCTATGTACACCCACTAGCTGTCTACGCTGAGGACAGAAGTAAGGGCTGCTACTAGTGATGTGCATCGGTTTCAAAATCCATAATCGGAATAATCGGAAGGGTAAACCGATTAGATAATCGATTATTAATCGGGCAATTGATATAGTTATAAATCAAAATCAGTCCATCTAATTTGTGAGTTTAACAATCTATTTAGTACTAATAAATTACTTACAAGTTACTAGTTTCGACAAATTTAGTTACTCAGTTACATCTGAGAAGAAGAAAAAAAAATTAAAAAAAATAAAGACTCGTTGATTATAATCGATTACACATTTTCACAATCGATTATCGCCGATGTCCATGCCGGCGAACGATTGTCGGCGACTTAGCGATACTCGGTTTATCACTAGCTGCTACCTGTGCGTGGAGGGCAGTCTTGAAGACCTCGATGTCCGATGAGACTGTTACACTATAACTTACAAGACTCCTGGTAGAGAATATAAATGGCTGGAGCCACGTTTGAGTCACAGGAATTATATAACGGATTAATAGTAAGTGGATTTTCTATAGTGGTCTTGTTAGTGTATCAATATATTGTTTTAATGATTCTACAGACGAGTTTGTCTGCGAAACAAGTTTCTGTAGTAAAGATTGACTAGGTTACATTAAAATATTAATGTGCTTGCTTACAGCGACATTACATCGCAAAAAGCCAAAAAAAAATGCATTTGTTCACGTATAAATGCATTGCTACTTCACATTCTCCCGAATACATTGAACACTAACATTGAATCGATAAACACTGCTTTTGTGGTCTACACACTTTCAAAAGTAGGATTTCATATAACTGTCAGCCATGCTCCTGAATTGACGTGTGTTTATCATTGGAGTCATATCGCATGATACTGTCATCTAGAGATAATTCAACTAAGATTAGTCTACAAATAAATATGCATAGGCATACATGTCAGATATATCGGTAAATCTGTACCGTAAATCGAGTTATTCAAGATACACGCGTTGTATTACGCATGTATGTTGACACTATTTATATTATTTTATGTCAACAAACTACATATACGACGTTTCATTATTAGCTGAAATACTAGGTTTGAGGCAAATATTTGGAAATAAATTATATCATATAATAGGAAAATACATTCTGTAGAAAGTTGTGTTTTCACTAATGTAATGTCGCTTTAATCATACAGGTCTAGTTTTGCTCGATTACGAAACACATTACTTTTGAATTAATGAGGAGTCTATGTCATGTTACAATGTTGCTTACATTGAATGTATTGCCTATATGTTGTCATATATGTACATGTATGTGATATAATTATCATCATATGATACGGCACCCGTCTGATATATGATACGGCATACGTCCTACATATGATAGGGCATCCATCCGTTATAATGCTAATGTAACCGTCAACTAACCGGGTTCGATACTCAGTCAGGCCACGTATGTAGTGTCATTGTGTTCCATTAATTTCAAACCCCTTGCGGGGACCTAGACATGTTTTCCTGGGCAGGCTTAGCCGACCTAAGTGGTTAACCAGTACTAAGCAATGTGTGTGAGGTGCCTTGCTCAATGACACTACATACGTGGCCTGTATGTATGTATGTATGTTCCTTTAATGTCAAACACCTCGCGGGGACTTAGACATGTTTTCCTGGACAGACTTAGCCGACCTAAGCGATTAACCAGTACTAAGCAATGTGTGTGAGGTGCCTTGCTCAATGGCACTACATACGTGGCCTGACCGAGTATCGAACCCTGGACCGTTCGATTCCAAATCCGACGCTATACCACTGGACCACGGACGCCACACTAGCCTGGGAACAGGCGTCGATATATTTTGCCTGGTCAGTCAAATTAATATATTTTAACACCGAGACTATTAATGTGGCCGCATTGAGTTTCTGATCATATCAAGTGTCATTTTACCAGAAGTTAAAAAGTGAAAAATCGACAGACTGGAACCCAGTCTAGCGTCTACCATATAATCCAAATACCAGCAACTTACAGCGATGACGTCATTTGCTAACAGATTCGAAAACAGTTGGTGTCCGGAAATAGGGCTCTTCTATTCCAAATTCTGGACCACGGTCGCCACACAAGTTTATGCCAGCGGTATGTTAAGAAACGACTAATCATGGCGGTATGATACTTGAGTACTGATAAGAACTAAGGCTTGAGCAGACTGAGTTGAGTTAAAGCCAGCAGTAGTTACTTCAACGTATTGATATCATACAGATACAGACTGTACTCTAAATTATTTGTGATACTGTTTTATATTCACTATGGAAGAAGACTCCGGTCGGTTTCCGTTACTTAAATATTCGTCAATATATTGGTGAACCCTCACATTAATTTTATTCTTCCTGGAAACTGTCAACAAAGGTTTTTGACTTTATATATCGCTAAAATGCTAAAGAAAAAGCCTGGAAAGAAAAAGTATGTTGACACAATGTGTATGTGTATATATAATACATATGTAAATAACTGTAATACCTTTTCTAATAGTCATTTCATATTTTCGCGACCTTTCAAAATAGATTTTATTTTCCATTGAAAATTGAATGTCAAACTCCTTACCATGAGTATGTAGGTATGATTTCCCAGGTAGAATTATTCAAGAAAACAGATAAATTACAGTATACTATTTCCCCTTTCATCACAAGGTAAGGTGTTAGTCCTATATATAAGACCTCTACATAAACATTTTTTTCTGTTACTTCAAAAGTCTTATCATTAAAGCTCATTTTTCGCATAGCACTTTCCGCCTTGATCCAATGGTGGTATTTCTGACTAATATTTTGAAGCTTTTCGGACATGAACGGTTATAAATGTGTGCATTGGTGTTAAGAATAATCATTAATATATGTATGTTCCATTAATGTCAAACCCCTTGCGTGGACGTAGACATGTTTTCCTGGGCAAGCTTAGCCGACCTAAGTGGTTAACCAGTACTAATGGATGTGTGTGTGGTGTTTTGCTCAATGACACTACATGTATATCACAACTTTTGTATTTCTTTTGCTACAACTAGGAAGAAGTCGGCAACATCGTCAAAGGAAGATAAAAATGTGACTTCTGACACACCAGAGCCCGGAACACTGATATCCGCTGATGGGACAGATGATGGAATTTCAGGGTTACTACAAGACAATAATAATGCAGGAAAGGGAAAGAAGAAGAGAAAGGGTAAAGGGAAGAAGAAAAAGATGAGCAAGTCGGAAAAGGATGTGGTAAGTTTAAACAAGTCAGAAAAGAATGTGGTAAGTTTAAACTAGTCAGAAAAGGATGTGGTAAGTTTAAGCAAGTCAGAAAAGAATGTGGTAAGTTTAAACTAGTCAGAAGAGGATGTGGTAAGTTTAAGCAAGTCAGAAAAGGATGTGGTAAGTTTAAACAAGTCAGAAAAGGATGTTGTAAGTTTAAACAAGTCAGAAAAGTATGTGGTAAGTTTAAACAAGTTGGAAAAGGATGTGGTAAGTTTAAACAAGTCAGAAAAGGATGTGGTAAGTTTAAACAAGTTGGAAAAGGATGTGGTAAGTTTAAACAAGTCAGAAAAGGATGTGGTAAGTTTAAACTAGTCAGAAAAGGATGTGGTAAGTTTAAGCAAGTCGGAAAAGGATGTTGTAAGTTTAAACAAGTCAGAAAAAGATATGGTAAGTTTAACCCTTTCCCCCTTAGAAGCGCCTCTCGACGCCAATGCCTATTGACATAGATCGACACATTAGTAGTCAAACAAGCTATAATAAAGATCGGAACAACGTAGTGTATACAACACATAATAATTCCTAGTAACCTCCATGAAGGTGGAGTAGGCAAGTTCACAGCTTATCCATTGTGTACTATTGGTAAATTACAGCCAAATGTATGAAATAAAACTATATCTCTATGGGGGAAAGGGTTAAACAAGTCGGAAAAGGATGTGGTAATTTTAAACAAGTCAGAAAAGTATGTGGTAAGTTTAAACAAGTCAGAAAAGGATGTGGTAAGTTTAAACAAGTCAGAAAAGGATGTGGTAAGTTTAAACAAGTCAGAAAAGGATGTGGTAAGTTTAAACAAGTCGGAAAAGGATGTGGTAAGTTTAAACTAGTCGTAAACGGATGTGATTTAAAGCCACATAGAGTGCTCTCTTTGAATGTGCTGCACACTGAGATATTTCCATATTCCAGTGATAAATTATTCAGATTATATGTAAAATGATCAAGAACTGTTCTGAAATGAACTTTCCTCCCTTTATGGATAATTATTTACCAAATCAAGCACTAACTTTGTACTCAGGGCTCCCTCTGAATGTTTGTCTGCGCCACTTCTGTCGCCAATTGAAAAACACTGGAGCCAACTAAGAGCCATTTAGATCAGAAATAAATATTTGAAGCCATGTTTGACAACAAATTTTTTTTTTTTAAAAGTTGTACCAAATATTTTCGCCAATTCAGAAAAATTAGCACCAATATTTTGTTTTTTGTCACAATTGGCGCCACTGGCGACCGATAGCAGGAATCCTGATATTAAAGTTAACACTGGGATATATTTGCATGCAAGTTATAGCCTTATTTTAGACGTGGTTAACACATTTGATGAAAACCCACATCACATTGGACTGCTAATCCAGGGATCGCAGGGTGATCTAACTGTCTGACCCTAATACTATTAACAGTCAGATGGGACTATAAACCAAGGTCTCAATTATCGGAGCCTTTATCGGTCATTGCTCATGGAATCCATCGCCACGAGGGACAGAGAAGAGGCATTGTGGAATTTAAATGCCTTGCCTAAAGGTATAATCTTAACGGCTAGCTGTACAGCTGGGCATGTACTGTGGCTAAGCACGCTTTATCAACTTTTATTAATCACTCTGATTGTCTCAGATGAAAATGTATATGTGGTCAAGTGTATATGTGGTCAAGTGTATATGTGGTCAAGTGTATATGTGGTCAAGTGTATATGTGGTCATTCATGTGGGAGGAGGCCGGAGTACCCAAATAAAACACACCTATCTGATGACCACCGTACCATCTCACAAACTTCCTGGTCCAAGGTGTCCTGGTTTGTGGAAGTTGTGATAGTACAGTGGATGCTCGTTTGCTTTAGGTGCGAAAGGTCCGCTGGAGCTGTTACGATTGTGCCCTTAGGCAAGGCATTTAAATTCCACGTTGCCTCTTCTCTCTCCCTCGTGGCGATGGATTCCATCAGGAATGAGATATCGAGAGTGATTAGTATAAGTTGTAAGAACTGAAGATACGATAGGAATTTGCAATCGAGCTAAAATAAATTTGTGTAAACTAAGCTATGGTCACATTGTTGAGAAGCCAGCGTGATACTAGTTTATACAAATTTATTTTAGCTCGATTGCGAAACAAGTTATTTCGGCTTATATAAATCACTCTCGAGACCTCATTCCTGATGGAATCCATCGCCATGAGGGAGAGAGAAGAGGCAACGTGGAATTTAAATGCCTCGCCTAAGGGCACAATCGTAACGGCTCCATTGGAGCTCAAACTCCGGGCTGTATCCGAGTTGTGGTGGATCAGACTGCGAATCCCTGATTAGTTTATGCAAATTTCTTTTCCGGTAACTTGATTGTGAAACAAGTTTGTTTACAATATTAGTTTAATCACTCTCAGTACCTGATTCGTTATAAAATCCTTTGCTACAAGGGATAGTTATTATGAAGGCAAACAGGAAGTGTGGATTGGGTTATTATGAAGGCAAATAGGAAGCCTTATGGGTTATTATGAATCCTGTATGGGTTATTATGAAGGCAAATAGGAAGCCTTATGGGTTATTATGAATCCTGTATGGGTTATTATGAAGGCAAGCACAAAGTCTGGAGGAGTTATTATGAAGGAAAGAATGAAGCCTGGGGGGGTTATTATGATGGCAAGCAGGAAGTGTGGATTGGGTTATTATGAACACAAGCATGAAACCTGGAGGGGTTATTATGAAGGCAAGCAGGAAGCTTGGAGGGGTTATTATGAACACAAGTAGGAAGTCTGGGGCTCGAACTCCGGACCTTTCGTACCTGAAGCGAACGTGCATCCACTGCGCTATCACGACTTCCTAGCGTGATACTAACTGTGTTAACAGACACTGCGCTGGCAGCTTGTTATTGTCATTATAAATTTCAGGCCAAGTTGGAGAAAGCTTGTGACAAGATGCGAGCAGAGAAGACAAAATTCCATGACTTTATCAACAGGATGGATAGCTGGTTGGTCAAAAATAACAGAATTCTGACCCGATACTTTCGAAAGTTTGATGAGGATGAGGAGGAAATTCTCACATATGATGAATTCAAGTCAGGTACACATACTGTTGAGGTTTTGCTATGAATAATTGTGATGGGGTCCAAGTGTTGCAGGGTTGTTAATGTCTTTGGTGTCCGGTGGGGGGGCACCTGTTGTCATCCTCCACTATTTATAGGTCGATAGCGGCTATTTCTGTTGTCCCCCATCTGACTCTAATAAAATTAGCAGTCTTTCAGATGGGACTTGAAACCGAGTTCTTGTATCGGTGCTTTACACCATGCACGTAAAAGAACCAGAGGATACTCTGGAATGGGTCTCTGTCTGTATCATTGCACTATCCTCCAAAAATCTAAAATGACTAATCTCTTCAGGAGGTGTCGCTCTTATTGGCAACCGGTAGCGACGATAAATAAATGTAGAACACACACAAATATCTAATGTCCAAACTCAAATGAAAAGGTATGGGAAGGGGTGGAATATGTTTGTTCTACATGTCTTCACGATTCTGATGACCCAAGCCATAACATTTTGCGATAAAGTCTGACAACGAAAACAGTTTCCAAAATCCTGAGTATCAAAGCAGCAATACCTATATGGTAATATTTGTGATGTATAAGAGTAATACTGTAATGAATCTGTGTGTGTTTTATTTTTTATTTATTAACGATTACCAGTCCAATGTGTTAACCACCGTCTGCAATTAAAATCATGTTCATTAATTTTTGACGTTTTAACGTTTTGAAATATTTGTCTTTCCGCGGAACGTATTCAGTAGAGTGGTTGTATTGGTCAGTTCTTGCGGAACGTATTCAGTAGAGTCGTTGTATTGGTTAGTTCTTGCGGAACGTATTCCGTAGAGTGGTTGTATTGGTCAGTTCTTGCGGAACGTATTCCGTAGAGTGGTTGTATTGGTCAGTTCTTGCGGAATGTATTCAGTAGAGTGGTTGTATTGGTCAGTTCTTGCGGAATGTATTCAGTAGAGTGGTTGTATTTGTCAGTTCTTGTGGAACGTATTCAAAACAGTAGAGTGGTTGTATTGGTCAGTTCTTGCGGAATGTATTCAGTAGAGTGGTTGTATTGGTCAGTTCTTGCGGAATGTATTCAGTAGAGTGGTTGTATTGGTCAGTTCTTGTGGAACGTATTCAGTAGAGTGGTTGTATTGGTCAGTTCTTGCGGAACGTATTCAGTAGAGTGGTTGTATTGGTCAGTTCTTGCACGGGTTTTTCATGGTATGTGTGTTTTAAACATCGAGTGTAAAAGTATTGAAAGGATCATTCTAGGAAATTTCGAGGAAAACATTAAATTTTATTTCTGAATTTTGACTTGTAAGCAAAATTGTAATACATGTAATTTTAAAATATTTAATGATACATTACATGCTGTGATGAGGCCCACCATTTGATTTGACGTTGACAAACGGGCACAGATTTCCAGTGAATCTGCAGCATATGTGTTGTGTTTATATGAGTGTATTTTCAGGCATGTTGGACATGATGTGTCCATGTACCGGCATAGAGTTGTATATGTTGTGTAAATTACTCGATCAAGAAAATACTGGCGATATTAACTACATGAATTTTTCTGAAGGACTACAATATATCAGGTAAGATGGCGATGGAGCTGGAGAAAAAGGAGATTAAAAATTGGATTTTTCTGGGGCTGTCAGGTGCGTAGCTAGGCTTACGCATGTACGTACGTGCGTAAGATTGATTTTGACAGTTCCTGAAAATGAAAATTATATAAATGCGAAAAATGCACTAAAAACTGGATCGTAAGGGGGACACAGACATTGGTCACTCACAAGAAAGCCGACATGATCGAAATGTCAACAGATATTGATTGTAGCTCTTGTTCATAGTATGCAATAGTCACCTGAGACCAGATAGCGTAAAAAAAGTCTCCCCCTAGAATGGTGCATAATCCATATTTATGCCTAGCTAAGCGCCTGGCTGTCGTTTGGGAAATAGGATTTTCGTTATTATATTTCCATGCAGGATGTAATGCAATAGGTTCTGAGGTGATTTACTTTACTGTCTCGGTGGAAATGTAACAAAATCATGATTTTGACATCACATCAGACGGATCTGTAGTCCAGTGGTAACACGCTGGACTTGTAATCCAGGGATCGGAGATTCGATCCCCCGTCTGACTCTAATAAAATTAACAGTCTTTCAGATGGGACTTTAAAACAAGGTCTTGTGTCGGTGCTGTACACTGTGCACGTAAAAGAACCAGAGGAGACTCTGGAATGGGTCTCTGTCTGTATCATTGCACTATCCTCCAAAATGACTAATCTCTTCAGGAGGTATCGCTCATATTGGCAGCCGGTAGCGACGATAAATAAAACACACATCACAACTTGAATTGAGATGTCTGGCAAACATTTTTCAAAACGTAAGCATTTCAAAAAGCTAAATAGCAAAGATTCTGACAGACCATTCATCAAGTGTCTGCGGTTTATCCATGCATTTGAACCTGTTACTTAATATAATGTCAGTGTCAACAACACAGACTATTTACCATTACGGCGGTGGTCTTAAATTACAGACAGGTTTGATTTTAACAGGTCTTGACACCTTGACATAAAAGAGTTTAGATAAAATGTCAAGATGATGTCAGCATCTGCTCTGTACTGTTCTGATATGCTAATAAATTATTACAAAATGTCAAGCTATATTATAATATAAATTATTCATAGAACACTATTTTAGCATAATTTCTCCAGTTGAAA